>CM032806.1:14451579-14801579 GCA_019155185.1 Beaufortia kweichowensis
TAGCTCATCTTTAAGTTTGTGAGCTGATAAACAAAATGTTTGCCAGATTTTTTTATTTAATATAAACTACTGGTCATTATTGAATATTTTAAACATTTTTTGCAGCACTAATAAGATTAAGGGATTGAAGGATTTATCTATATTTTTCCTTCCCTTGTTTGCCACTATTTTACTCTTTCCCTCAGAAGACTTAAGTCTGTTTATTCTTCCCTTAGAGATAGCCACATTTATCATTGATGCCGCTTGTCCCTGAGTCCACCAGATCAACCCATCACCACCACAATAAATGTCAAGTGCAGATGATTAATGTGGCTAATGAAATTGATTAGCCTGTCTCTACACATTGCCTTCCCATGATTCACAGCATGCTGTTTACTTTAACCACAAAGATAGCTGAAAGACGAGAAATTGGAACCATATCACATAATGTCATGAACATCCTTGGACACTCTTTATGACTGGCCTTGACTTTTTCTCTTTTTATCCCCTATGGAAAATCAATATGGAAGAGTGGTAAAGGACAATGTTTAGAAATCACTTTACATAGCTTGTCATTGTTTTTCCTTAAAAGAAGAGCAACATACACAACCTCTTAAGCAGAAAATGTAGAGTTTATATCTTATGGTTAACAAGTATTATGTACTGATGCTTTTATAGTTAAATCCTAAATCATACCTTTATATATACCAGACCCTATGTTTGGGCAATATTATTAGTCAAATTTTTAATCAGTTGAACTCTCAAGTCTCCAGGTGGGAGTCTTCACTGCTTTAACACAACAAAAAAATCTACTCCCTAATATGGTGAACAGACATTCTTCAAATCTGACATCCACCTTAGTGACAGGTATCATCTGCGGGTGCCTCTGAGCATGAACTTCGACTTATCACAAATTACTTTATTATACACTAGATAATGCAATACAGCCCCAACAAACCATGAAAGGCCCGAATATTAGTTTATCTGTCTATTGAGGAGGAACTCTAAGACAAATATTAAAATAATGCATTTTAATAACTTGGCAACCACCCACTTAGCATCAGATCAAAATCCCCCCCCCTCTAAGACAATAATTGCCATTTTATTGATGTAGAGTAAAGTTTAAGTTGTTGCTATGAAAGCTGTCATTATCTTGTTGGCACAAGTTAAAAATTCTGGGCTGCCCCAGACACCTCTGGACGACCTATGGTTTATAATGGTCTCATCATCATTTATGTTGTCTGATTACTTAATGAGGGCACAAACCTTCCTGGAACATTCCATTGGTTTCTGGAATGTTCCACTTGGCATGTAAGAGTAATCAACAGAAAAAATGTTTGAAAAGCTACTCAAACACAATTTTTCTTTCATTGTTATTACTTCCACACCCACATGTCACTGTTTCAAGTAACAAAAATTAATGAAAATGACAGCAATGAAAAGAAAAAGGCAAAACTTTTTGTATGACTTGGCATAGATATGGGGCATCATATGCGCCAATCTGTTGTGGTAGGATGCAACGAGCTGGCAGTGCTGCATGAGAACCTATCCGTACCTCACATGAGAAAGCATAAAAAGCAGCCTTATCCACCCTATGGCACACTTCTATGACAAGCATAAAGCTTTATGGTGTACATTTTGAAATAACAAGAGGCTTTCCAGCAAAAGTGTATGATTAACAATTGTGACTAAGGTCTTTTGCCAAAAGAAGAGTTTTATTTAACATTAACTTTGAACATGTTACATGCTTTACAGTATATGTGTATGCATGACAAGACATCTGTGGGGTCGAGAGTCTGGTTGAGATGTCAAAGCCTTATTCTGACTCTGTCTATTGCCAATCGGCAGGGTCACACATTGGGGTTGAGAGAGGGAGGTAGTGGTGTGGCCACTAATGTTGTTTGGGTATACATCCAGACAGGAATTTAGGATTTATCAGGGCCTGGGGATTTACCAGAGCAGTTCATAACTTTAAAGTGTCCATTATACAAGTGACAGAACAGTATTTCACATAGATGTGGCCTCACACTGTTAAGTGACACTGGATCTGTCTATTTCAGATACAGTTAAGGACAACTTTAATATAAATAAAGAAAGTTAAATAAAAATAAATCTGCACTGTGGGGGAAATTACATCATAAAAAGGCCATGTTATTCTTAGATGCATGTTGGACAAAAGTATTGGCACCCCTAGAAATTCGTATGAGTAAAATTTCTCTGAAGTATATTCCATTAATGTTTACATTTTTTAGCACACCAAAGTGACTAGAAACATGATGTTGTTCAGTCATGACTTTCAGTTTCACATAACAATAGATATTAAGTACAACAAAGGCTAAATATCCTTATCATTCATTGCAATGGGTAAAATGAAATGATATAGTTTAGAGCTACAGAAAATAGAATATGGCTTTAAAGAAAAAGTTAAAAAAAATCCCATTTTGCAACATCAAGGTAACAATTAAAAAGTTTTAATCCACTGCAGTTGTTGCAAATCTGCCTGAAAAGGGAAGGATTTGTGTCTATTTTGTTTTAATGCAAGAACTCCTCTTCAAGGACACACAGTTAAAGAAACAAATCCACTGCTCTCATGCAAAAAAATCTTCAATATTCTCTGGCCATATAAATGAAAGAAGATTTTTTTGTCAGAAAGAACACAAGATGGCTTTGGTGCACAAAGGGATAAGAAAGTGCCCCATGTCGACAGTTAAATAAACATCCGGATATTTATTGTTGTTGACCAACTTTTATACCACAGGTCCCAAGCATCTTGTTCAGATACATGGCATCACAGATTCTATCAAATACCAAACGATAAAAAAATCAAAACCTGACTTCCTCTACTAGAAATCCTATAATAGGAAGTGGTTAGATCTTCCATGAGGACATTGGTTAAATACAAGCAACAAAATCATCACAAAAATGGATCACTGAGCATAGCAATAGCCATCCCAGTTCCCTGGCCTGATCCCTAGATCAGATAGAAATTTAGTGCAGTGAATTAAAGAAGATAAAGCACCAATATTTAAAGGATCTGGAGAAATTATGTATGGATGAATGATCTAATATCACTTACCATGTTCTTCAGCCTCATCAGACATTATAAGAGAAGACTCAGAGCTTGTTTTTAGATAGTAAAAATATTAAATGAAAAGGGGCCAATAATTGTGTCCAACGTGAATTCAAGAAATAATTTTTTTTCGTGATGTGATTTTTCCCCCACTTTCCATTGTTTTGCCTCAATGAAACCTCAATGTTTACCTTTCAAGGGAACTCGCGCTGTGTCAGCGTTGCGAAGCTATGGGAATGCCTCTGCGTGAATGCGTCTGAAACACGTGTGTCAAATCCGGCGAATAGCAATCTACAACATCACAGGTGGGGTGTCTCTCTTAGGGCCATCAAAGAGTCCGCCAAGGCGGTCGGTTGCTCCATGGCCACCTTGGTGGCAACATAAAGGGATCTGTGGTTGAACCTTTCTGACATCAAGGCTGCAGACAAAGCCTTGCTCATGGACGCCCCTCTTTCTCCCGAGGGCCTCTTGACACTGTTGGAGGCAAAAAAGAGGAGGTCCTGACTTCTGCTGGGTCAGGATCTCCACACTAAACCCCTCCGGGGGTTGAGTTTGCCTCACCACACGGCGCCCGGCCCTTCCCAGTATCCCCAAAGAGATGCTCTGTTAACCCTGCGTGCTCTGCTTCTGGGCACAGTGGCCTCCGGGAAGAAAATAGTGCACAATACATCGCACCCTCTCGAGTTTACCCCTGCCAAAACAACCCAGGGCTTCGAGTTAACCCCAAATATAACACCAGACACCAGCCTCGAGAGTTCAGACGGAGCATCTCGTACCCTTCTCAGGGAATCATGGTTACATGAGTAACCAGAGACGTTCCCTTTTAACTCGTGCTGCGTCAGAGGGCTGATGCTCTGGGAATGCAATACGCCCAAATACCTCTAATGTGTATCTGTAGAGCACAACTCAGACAAAAGTACATGCAAACCTGGTGTTGTTGCCTATTCCAAGTGATAAAATCTTACAAATGTGCGTGGTGAGGACCAGCCCTGCATCACACACATCTTGACAGAGACCCCAGACCCTTTCTGGGGGACCCAAAGCACACAAACAATTGTTTGGATTTTCTCCACAGGACAGGTGTCCAAAAGGGGTGTAAAAAGGCCTTAGCCATGCCTGGAGCAAACTCCAGACATGAGGGAGATACAGAAAGAGCACGGAGGTCCCCCACTCTCTTAAGTGAGGAGATTGCTAAGAGGAACACCGTCTTGAGGGTCAGGAACTTGGCTGACACAGTCTCAACGGGTTCAAAGGGAGGCCCGGACAGTCCTTCTAGTACAATAGTCAGGTCCCAAGCAGGGACCCTGGC
Source organism: Beaufortia kweichowensis (assembly GCA_019155185.1). NCBI lineage: Eukaryota > Metazoa > Chordata > Actinopteri > Cypriniformes > Gastromyzontidae > Beaufortia > Beaufortia kweichowensis. Next base: position 14,455,938 of record CM032806.1, read on the forward strand.
GTGAGATGCAGGCTTCAGCCTCAGTGCACCACAGAGAAAGTGAGTCACCAGTGGGTCGCGACTTAAAGACTCGCCATTAAGAGGGCCGTGGTAGGCTGCTATAGCCACCACATACACCTTCAAAGTAGAGGGCGATAGCCCTTGAGAGAAACAGTATTGCAGAAACTCAAGCACTGTACCTACAGGGCAGTTAGTTGGATCCCACATACGACCATTGCACCAAAGAGTGAACACTTTGCACTTTAGCTCTGAAACTTAAGATGGTCTCAACAATCTCAGCTGAGAGACCTGAGTCTATGAGTGAGGCCCACTCAGAGGCCAGACCCACAGTTTCCACAGTTGATCTGAGTTTGATCAGTTGATCAGTTTTTCCTGGGCCCATTAGGAGAATCTAGTGTGCCAACTTGCAAAGTGGGTGTGAGCACAGACCACCTTGGTGTTTGATGTAGGAAACAGCAGACATGTTCTCTATCCGGACTAACATATGCCTGTGTCTGATGTATGGCAAGAACTGCTTCAGTGCTAGCCACACTGCTAGCAGCTCCAAGCGATTTATGTGCAAACTGGCATGGTTGGCCTAACATACTCCTCTGGCAATTGGCCTTCCATAATCGCTCCCCAGCCCATGAGGGATGCATCTGTCATTAGCAAAACGCCACAACACATCGATCCCAGGCTCGGTGGATCCCAGACTTTCTCTCTGGTGGAGGAACGATTTCTATGGCCTCCTTTGCCAGGAGCATCTTTACTTCATGTTCCATAATGAGAGCCTAACGAGAACGTTCACCTCTGTGAATAAAACCCCTTTGAACACGGGCAGCACCCATCCAAACTGAATGGCGTTGCCCTGCTCTACTGTATGCAGGACTCAGCATGACACATTCGGCAGTAGTTTCCACGCTGCCAAATAGTCTAACAAGGGAACGGTCCAGGCCGGTCTCTGTTGTTAAATGAGAGATTAATTCGGCGCCCTGAGTTGTGTTTACTGGGGCAGACACGAGCTGATAGTGATGTGTGGGGATGTGCTTTTGAGTACTGCCAATCTCTGTGCCCCGTAGCAAGCCGCACAGGGTTAACAAAGTCTCTGTGTGGGGGCACCAGAGAGCACTGGGCACCATAATGCGTGGTAAAAACCGAGAGTCCTGAGCCAGCAGGAGCGCGAGTGGCAACACTCCCGAATCGCATCTTGATCCACCCCCACGTCGTTATCGAGACGCCTGAAGCACCGTTCCTTTGAAAGGGAACTAATATTGATAATCTGATAGTGTAGCCTCTGGTTGCATAGTTGTCATTTTTTCTCTAATATTATACATTTTAAATGTGAAGAAATTCATAAATTTATCACTACCATGCTTGATGACCAATATGTGAAGACGCTAACGATTTTTTTTTTCATTTAGCCACTGTGTTAAATAAAAACCTAGGGTTGTGTTGTTGTTTTTTCTACTAGTGATGAAAGGTAGGTGGATTTAGAAGTTTTTAAGGCCTTCCTGTATTTTAAAACACTATCCTTCCAAGCTACGCAAAATACCTATAATAGTATTTTCTTAAGGCTGCATTCCATTTTCCGGACTGCTCTATTTAGAGCACAAATGTTCTCATTATAATGCTGTGAAACTCTACCCAAATAACTGTTCAGACACTTAAATATAAGAAAATAGGAGAAAATGTGTATTAAGTACAGTATAGTACATTACAAAACCTGTGTGCTCTTAAACATGGAAGGTGCATTAAATCAGCCAGTTAGATTAGCGCTTACTAGAATAGGACTGTTTTTCAAATTTTGTGCGCAATACACATCTGATGGTTAGCGAAATGACTGTAGGTTGTCTGTGGGTATGTCCTCTGAGACTAAGACTATCAACATATATGATGTTGACCAGTTACATGTTGTTTGTTATATGCTGTTCTGTGCTTCATCCAAGTACAACACACCATTCACAGCCAGACAAGAATAACAAGTCCTCATGATCTCTTGTGCTCTCCAGCCCCCTTGAGGAACTGTGAGGCTGCTCCAGCCAGACAATACACACTTTTACATAGAACAGTTGGGGCTGGTCTTGTGCATGATGTCCTGACCCTCTATAGGGTCACTGAGTGTCTGGTAGTTGTATGACGAATGCAGTAAAACAAAGCCTTTCATAGAACTGCCATGTTGCAGATTAAAACATCAAGGCCTGCCTTTCAGCAGGATTTTTTTTGTCTTAATTGGAAATCCAAACATTTTGAAGTAAAATACATTGAAGCAATGTAGCTAGAACCATAATGTAAACATAAATATAAATCCAATAATAGTCATCTTATGCTACTTTAAAAATATTTTCCAAACACTACCAAACACTACCTACCTACAATTGGTCACCTCAAGACACACAAACATTTCATGTTGTCTTACAGTTGTCAGCATACTGAGATATTTTGACAAATTAAGGCATTTAAACATTGAAAAAACAACACACTTCAGAATTATTCATAATGACCTCTGTAATCAATTACAGGAAAGCAACATACACAAGGATATTGAGCTCTGAAAGGAAAACACACACACACACACACACACACACACACACACACACACACACAAATAAAAGTATCTGGCTCCATGCTGGCTTGGAACAACCCACTAAAAAACTATTGAATAGCTCATTTTTCAAGTGTACAATATTGAAACACCACCAATTGATTTCTTCTCCCTTTTCGCATGTAATTGACATCAACACGGATGTTTTCATTTCTGAATAATGATTAATGTGACAAGCTCCAGATTCAACTTTCTGCCATGCTGTTTTATTTCTCTATTTTTCTCCCTCCTATTCGACTTACGACATGCATGAAAGTGGCAACAGAATAACAGTGACAGCCATGTCTAATATCTCTTTCTGCCAGTTTTGGCTTTTTCCCCTCCTCCGCATTTGATGTCTTTATATTCTTCTCAGAGTGCAGTGGGAATGAAAGGATGAGGCCTAGCTACTGACCTCTGCAGGAGGAAAGCATTAAAAGACAGGAACGAGAAAGAGAAAGAAGGAGAGTAGCCTTCCATGCTGAGAGCCGGCTATTTGAGCTGGCAGGCTAAAGCTGGCCTTTAGATGCCTTTTGTTAAATGAGTTGAGAAGATGAGAGCCTCCTCTTCACTGGAGCTGAGACAATGCTGGGTTTGTCATCCCTGAGGAGTCTCCCGGTGAGAAAGAGAAGAGCTTGTCATGGTCAGGGGTAGCCTTTGGGCCTTGCAGATGTTAAAATGGGGATGATTTATTAGACTAAGTGTCCTTGGTGGCACTTGGCCACTGTCCCAGACAAGAAAAAGAGCAAGAAGACAACAAGGGAGATCAGCAGGGTGCTGTGGATTAGAGACATCTTAATACTGTGTATGGGCATGGAGATTTGCTCCACGACCGTCATGGTATTTTTGCTCTCTTTTAGTGGACAAAGATTAAGCCAAAACCGCATTGCATTCCTTTATCTTATTCAAGAACATGGTTTAAAAATGTAGCTTAATATTTTCTAGTTTCACTTCCTTTAAGCCATTTTTGTAAATTGTATGAATCTGTAAATTAATCTTATAAATAAAATAGCCTCAATACATTGCATTGACTACTTTTGCATCCATACTGCACACATTTAATGTCTTTCAATTACAGGCAAATAAATGCTGATTCCTGTAGTGTATTGATTAAAAAGCTTTAACATGTATGTGCTTCACAAACTTTAAAGCTGCTTCCAAAGAAAGTATGACAAGTTAGATTGAATTTGAGATGAATCACAGTGATTTTGTTAGACTATTGTTGTCCATTACTCTCAAGACAGGTAAACCACAAAATGTATTTGTGATGTAATTTTTTATTAATTTAATTTATTTTTTTATTTTTTAATTAATAATACATATGCATCTCAAACCGTGCAGCAAGGTTAAACACTTGGGGTTATGGGTGTGTTTACCAAGTATGAACAATTCTAAGTTTATTTTCTTAGAAGTCATAAAAGTGAAAAAAAGCTACTTAAAATGATCTGTTTAGTTTCTAAGAAAATTTTAATCCCAGCTGTTGTTTGCCATGTTTATGTCCAGCCTACTTAATAGACTTTAGAAGGTAAGTTAAGACAGTTTATATAGCCTTTAAGTCACAGAAGATGGATTGGCAATGCAATTTAGCTTCCCCCAACAACCCCTCACCCCAGTCCGGTCTGTGAGTGCCTAGAGGAATGCTATGTCTGTAGAAGTGAGAGTGCACAGAGAAAAAGACTAATTGCTTTTCTGTGTCAGAGATAAAAGTCTATTGGTGAACAGTTTTGCACATGTGGCATGTGGTATGTGACAATACTGACGGAATTCAAGGTATTCCATTCCTAACATCTGTCACCTTTCTGCAGTGATACTTTAATAAAGAAACATACAATCAGCAATATTGACTGACACCACCAACTGCAAACAAGTGTGACCTCTCTCAGGCTCACCTTTACAAATTCAAGATTTGATACTTTCTATATCACACCAGATAATGTAGTACAGATAGTTTCAATTCTAGACATTTTATTTGGACTGTTTTGGTAAAAATTATATTTTTTTAATAAAGTTAAATTTCCTTTCAAGGGAACCAGCGCTGTGTTAGAGTAGTGACGTTATGGGAATGTCTCTGCGTGATTGCGTCTGAAGCACATGTATCAAATCCGTTGGGTACGCCTGTTGCTGGTACCACCTCGATGGCCGGCCCGAGTATGGTTCTCTGACCTTATTGCACTCCTAGACGGCACCCTGACGGCACAGGTCTCTCAACCGAGGTTGTTGAGACCATTCTAAGCTCCAGAGTTCCCTCCATGAGGAAGCTGAATGCACTGAGGTGGGAAGTATTCACTTCCTGGTGCTCAGGTCAGATGCAGGATTTAGTTAACTGTCCTGTTTCTCTTTGGGGCTGATGCCCCCGACTCTGAAGGTGTATGTGGCAGTCATTTGTGCTTACCACACTCCTGTTAATGGCTAGTCTTTGGGTCGAGACCCACTGGTTACACTCTTCCTCCGTGGCACACTGAGGATGAGGCCTGCATTGCATGCCAGGGTCTCGGCTTGGAACCTGGCAGTGGTACTAAAGCGTTTATCGTGTGCTCCGTTTGAACTCATTGAGGCCGTCCTGGCCAAATTTCTCACCATTAAAACAATGTCCTTCATGGCGATTTCGTCTCTGAAGAGAATTGGGAACCTCCAAGCTCTTTCAGACTCTCTTTCATATCTGGAACGTGCACTAGGCATAGTTAAGGCTTTTCTCTACACAGGGTTATGTACCAAAAGTACCCACCAATGTGCCGAGGCCCATTGTGTTGCAGGCCTTCTGTCATCCTCCCTTTAGTAATTCAGACTAGGAAAAGTCTGAATTTGGTGTGTCCAGTGCGAGCCTACACAGAGTTCACAGAGCTGCTTCATGAAGAAAGTCTAAACAGCTGTTTGAATGTTTTGGGCCATCCAGCAAGGGTCTGCCGGCGACCAAACAAACATTTAGCAGGTGGATAGTTGAGGCTACCTCACTGGCTTATCGATTATTGTTTCAGGGTCCTTTATACTTCCTGGTCCTGATGTCAGCCAGCCTGTGACCTAGTCCTACACGGTCCCCCTTCCAGGATGTTTTAGATGACTTCCTATTTAAAACACCTAATCCAGCTCATCACCTTGTTAGTGTGTTAATTAGGGAGATGTTTACTACATTCTGGAAGAAAGCTGATTAGCTGAATCAGGTGTTTCATATAGGGACAGATCTAAAACATCCTGGAAGGGTGGCTGTGTAGAACTGGATTGGAAAACACTGATCTAGAGTTAGAGCAAACTCTCTCTCTCTCTCTCTCTCTCTCTCTCTCTCTCTCTCTCTCTCTCTCTCTCTCTCTCTCTCTCTCTCTCTCTCTCTCTCTCTCTCTCTCTCTCTCTCTCTCTCTCAGTATTCTGTCAAAAAAATATTCTGATGATAGAAATGATTAAGATAATAATATGCAAAAAGATGCAGAAATGCCTCTTCTTTATTTTTCAGTCTCATCCACTTCAAACTAGGCTCTTAGCCAATGTGAAACAGAACAATGAGATGTGTGAGCATATGAGGGGGCAGCACAGAGAATACTGGCCTTGTACTTTGTTTGAAGCTTGATGTTGATTAACGAAAATGTACACATGGACAGAATGTTGAGAAATGTTCTCGAAGACCTCTAGAGTGTAAAGAGAGGAAGTGTGTATGGATGGTGATGAAAAACATGGATGGACTGCTTCAGGAGGAGAGAGGTGGGATCCTGTGACTGACACCCAACATAATGAAAATAACGCTTTTACAAATAAAATAGTGTGAAAGCTTAATACATTTGTTTAAAAGAGATTTGTTTTTTTAACATTTTTATATTCATAACAAACAATATGATTTGTGTTTAAATATAAAAAATATTTACTTCAAAATTTTGAACTAATATTATGTTGCATTCAATTTTTTTGTTTAGTCTTAAAAATGTAAATAGAATTTTTACATTTTTTTTTTTTACATTTTTACAAGCCACACAAGTGGCTTCAATTAAAAGTGATTGACATGTATGCAAAAACTGAGTAAAAATATCCAGAGCTATAATTTTAAAGCCTCTGCCTTTATTCTGCAGTCTGTGTCATGCGGCTCCATAGTCTCAACTTTTATCTGTAGGAAAGCACCTCACTAAAGCTTCAGCTACTTCAAAACACATGAGAATAGCCAGATTTCCTCCCAATTTGCTGGTAAAGAAAGAGCCCAAAAGCTTTTTAGAAGGATCTGAATAGTTTGGCTAATTCAAGCACAATCCAGGCCTGACCCCCCATTTCCCTTTGCTTCTCAGACCCCATTTAGGAGCCCCTGACTTTCCTAATTCAAGAACAATCCCTGCTGCTTTTAACAAGCCTGTGTTGCTCTGCAAATATGGCAGTGTATGTCTTTATTTGTGTGTGTGGAGAGCGAGAGCATGCAGTATATAAAGGACAGGAAAAAACAGGTAAACATTCTTTGTTATAAGTCAAGGCTTGCTTATTCTTATGTATTAGGTATATCTCTGTTCCTCTTTGACACATTATCTCTGTGACCCTAATCAATCTCCTTATAGTGCTCTGGAGCACACTTCCTCCTTATGCCTGTTAATATTTTTCTCTGAGGGGCCTCTTTCGAACCTCACACTTCCCAATCCACAGTATTGTTAATATAGCAATCAAAGCCTTTTCTTGCCTGGTTAAATGCTCACAGGGAAACAGATTGGAATTGCGTTTTAACTGGGGTCAGGTGATGTCTACCAAACTGGAATCAGATGATGTCTACAGTGAAACATGACGATAGACAATGACATTGTGGGGTGGGCGAGGGTGGTTTGGCCATCTGCCAAAACATTAAAAACATTTATATCATAAAAACATTTTCCACTAGACAGATATTTCTTTATTTGATCAGCAGTTTCCAAAATATGTTGGTCTTGCCAAACATTTTTTGGGTCATGAACCCAGGAGTACATTGAAGCTGAGGTGGGAGTAAATAAGTCAATATTTATTACTTACTATGTCACTTTATAAAGGGGTTTAAGTGGTAAAAATCTCTCACTTCTTACATCTATATTGCTGATTTAAGCCTAGATGCATAAAATGCTGTTCATTGTTAGCTAAAAATGTAGCTTATTGTTAGATTGTTAAAATACTGCATTAATTAATTCTAAAACATAAAAATCCTGAAATAAACCTTATACCACTGCTTTGCATTAATAGTTGTGCTACAGAAAAGCTGTTACTTTTCATAACTGTGTTAAGGTAACATGTCTTAACACTGAAAGACAGTGGAGTAAGTGTGTTAGACACATAAAGACATGACAAGAGTGGTAAAGAATGGTAAAGACAGACAAGAGTGGCTATTGTTGCTGGGCTGCCTGCAGGTCGTGAGATCGGCTTTCTACAGAATCATTCAGGAGCTCTGCATGGCCACCCTGCACAGGATACAGTGACCGGATGGAAGACTGAGAAGGTTTTATCTTGAAATGTGATGGCTGTGGCAGAGAAACTATGTGAAATGTGCTGTGAATGTCTAATGTCTGTAGATTCTTACTTGGAACATAGCCCTAAAACACCAGGCTGTGTACTTTCTACATTTCACAAAATCCTTTAAATCCAGCCCAATGAACTATACAATGACTTTCACAGTGATAAGGCTTTTTTCAAAAAACTAATTTGTTCAGGTAATTTTTGAGGCACATTCTCATAAAACAGAAAAATCATAAACAAGGTCTTTATAATGTCTTGATCTTTTCTGGTAGACAGCAATGAAATGGAGAATAAATCGAAACTTTTGATGTTTTCCTGCATTCCTGGTTGATCGATTTAATGCCTAATCTCTGATCTATCTCCTCTAGATTTTTAACAATGCCTGAAATGGTGGTTAAGGTTCTAATGTAGGCATTGGAAATCAAACATGAACTCACCATCAAACTTTCTTTAATCTTTTTTCAATTATTTATTAATATTAAAATGACCAATCTCTGAATCACATGTCTAATCATAATAATTATATTGTCCACGACAGTCCATGATATGTAGCAGGTGCAACCACAAATATTATAAGACACATCTAGAACAAATCATCAGTTTCTTTGTCTTTAGGAGCCATTTAGTCCCATGTTTTGGGTAAAAAGCATTGTTGATCCATGGATTGTTGTTGAAAGCATCAAGGATCTGCAAAGAGCTTCAGAAAGTGTCTGCTTCCATGTCAGAGTTTTTTACACCTGAGCACCCACACGACCTGTGTGTGATTCGTCTCGATGAGAAACGTGTGCTAGCAGTCATGGCCTCCAATCTTTCATTAGCTTACTTTTCCACTTGATCTCCACCAAAAGGTAAAGAGAAAATGGAAAAAGCTGTATTTGGCTCGCATTCACTCACATTCACAGGTGATTCAGGTGAATGTGAAGAAAAGTATGTGTCAATGCCTTCTACTGATAAGATACTCCAGAACTTGGTGTAGAGGGCAGGTGCGGGACCCAGTTAACTGTCCTATTAGCACAGTACTCGAGTTCCTGCAAGACCGTTTTTTCATCTGTGCTGTCACCCTCAACTTTAAAGGTGTATGTGGGAGCTATATCCGCTTACCACACCCCTATCAATGGCCAGTCTTTGGGTTGAGACCCGCTGGTTACATGCTTCCTCCGTGGCGCACTGAGCCTGGCGCCTGCATCTAATGCCAGGGTTCCAACCTGGGACCTGGCAGTGGTACTACAGGGCTTGTCAGGGTCCCCATGTGCTTTTGCCGTAGTTGTGTTCTATGGACTCAAAGCAGTTGTTGTGTAAAAAACAGTTGCTGCCATAGAGTGCTCTATAAGGGGCAATAGAGGCCACAGATCTGTGTTTTAGGTTGGCCAACATCAGGGAGAATAAGTTGATTTGCTAATCTCACTCTCTGAGCTTTTCAGCACATTTGTGCGGATGGTGGTCAAAATGGCCCAAGCATAAGGTAGAACACCAGGGACAGACAGGCACAGGCAGTGTGTATGGCAAAAGTGCTTGAGGGCTCTTGATGCAGGGCCCTCTTCTTCCCTGAAGTTCTCCTGGACAAAAGTCGCACTTTAGAATTGGAATGCCATCGTTGAACACCCAAGGACCCAAGTTTGAGTCCCCTTTTGAGAACCCTGTTGTTGATTTTAATGAGGCTTTACATGGTTGTAGCCAGCCCTTTTAGAGTTACAGCCTTCCCCTGTGGTGGTGAGGGCTGATAGTCAGTAGCCTTCCAGACTAAGAGTATAGAAGAAGAGTTTAGTAGTACCTTCCCTCTGGGTCGGAGCATAGAGCAGCACCCTCTTTATGCAAGGTCATTCGTTGCCCCTAGAGCTTATTAGGTAAATAGTAGTTTTGAGAGTTGTAGCAAGCCCTCTGTTAGCTCCTGTTAAATTTCCTCTGGGGTGACAATAGGAGTAGAAACTTCACTATTGAGGATACCCTTAGAACCCTTAGCAAATACAGTACATAAAGAAAAGCAATTTGAGCTGTACAACTGTAGCTAATTTGACGGCACTTCTGTCAGTCACAGAGGCACCAAGACTGGCAAAAGCCTGTCTAAATCCTCTGTCCTCATTCTGCTGGATCTTTCTGCTGCCTTCGGCACTGTTAACCACTGGATTCTACTAACATCTCTCTCATCGCAAGGAATCACAGTTACTCCTCTCCGGTGGTTTAGATTCTATCTCTCAGATAGGTCCTTCAGGGTGTCATGGAGAGGGGAGATGTCCCAGGCTCATCTTATGGCCACTTGTGTCCCTCTGGGATCTGTGCTTGGGCCTTTCATTTTCTCTATTTACACGACATCCCTAGTACCCATCATACAATCACATGGCTTTAATTATCACTGCTACGCAGATTTTCTTTTTTCAGCCAGATGATCCCACAATAGCAACACACATTGCAGCCTGCTCAAAAAGGCATCTCAGCTTGGATGACTGAACACCATCTCCAGCTCAACAAAGCCAAGATTGAGCTCCTGGTCCTTCTAGCCTTGCAATGCAGCATTTCACAATTCAAATTGGCAACATTTTGACAACCATTATCAAAAACAATTAGAAACTTAGGTGCAATCTTCGATGAACAGTTGTCCTTTACCGAACATGTTGCAAGGATATCACGGTCATGTAGATTTGCACTTTACAACGTCAGAAAGATCAGGCTATAGCTTACCAAGCATGCTGCCCAACTTCTGGTCCAAACCCTTGTAATTTCTAGGCTGGACTATTGCAATGCTCTTCTGGCTGGTCTTCCTGTACAGGCAATCAAACCACTCCAAATGATACAGAATGCAGCGGCACAACTTGTTTTTCAGGAGCCCAAAAAGCACATGTCACACCTCTTTTAATCACTCTCCATTTGCTACCAGTTGCTGCTCGCATTAAATTTAAATCCTTAATGCTGGTATTCAAAACCGTCATAAAACTTTGCATCCTTATACTTTGACTCTTTTTTACACATCTACAACCCATCCAGAACTCTGCGCTAAGCAAACAAAGGGCACAAATTATATCTCTCGATTATTCTCCTTCTCTGTTTGTGGAATAATCTCCCAAACTCAAACCTGTCAGCCACATCCAGCTTCTTCTAAGAAACACTTAAAAACACATCTCTTCCACGAATACTTGACATCCTAAGAACTCTCTCCATGAACAGAAAAATGCTAACCCACCTTTCTCCTCTACAGGTAGTATCTAGCACTGTTAAACACTGTAAACTTACTAAAGCACTTCTTAGTATTACTGTTGCCCTCTTATGATGTATTGCTTCATTGTCTCCTAAATATTTGTAAGTCGCTTTGGACAAAGGTGTCAGCTAATGCCTAAATGTAAATGTAACTCTCTGCTAGCTGTCCATAAATATTTGATCTTTTGGGGCATATGTGGGGTAACAACCTCACTATCAAGGGTCCTTCGTTCCCCTGAGAGCTCAGTAAGACTATATTGATATTTAGTGCCTGTAGCTAACCACCCGCCAGCTCCTCTCAGTTTCCTCTAAGTCATTGGGGTTGAGTGTTGAGACTAGTAACTTCAATATATATATATATATATATATATATATATATATATATATATATATATATATATATATATATATAGGCTATATATAGGACAGTAGTTTTAGATTTATCAGACCAGATAAATAGGTAGGCTAGGGTACTACAGTAGGACAGTAGTTTTAGAGTGGCTGGAGCTATCTACCTACAAATTTTCCTAAGATCTTATGTACTTAGGGTGGAGTGTAAAGTAGCATTCTTACTATTACTATATTACTATATTACATCTAAGAAACATGTCATAAAATCATGTGATTATCTTACATACTATAGATCCAGAACTGGATTTAGAACCGAATAAAAAAACAATTAGTTTAATAAATAACTAAATAATAGTTTAATAAAGTTTAATAAAGAAATAAATAACACAATCTTTAATATTATTTCTTTCACTGCAAAACCACATTTTAGTCACAGTGTGTGCCAATTGAATATAAAAATATTAAGATAAATACTGAAAATATTCTCAAATAATTATTTATTATAAAAATGACAAAACCAAGTAAGAACGAAAGTCTAGACACACTAAAGATGAACGTTTCTCTAAGGGCCATCATTTAAAGAATTCTCTCTCTCTTTGTCACTCTATTTTATTCTTTCTTATTCTCAACTTTTTTAATAAAGCTGTTTTCTTGTCAGCTTATTTCAGTCATGGACCTCCAACCATGTGAAACGTTAATCCCTGTATGTGTGCGAGCAGGCACCATCTCCTTGGGAACCCTCTTGCTCAGGCAGATTCAAGGAGAGGACTCTGTCAAGACTGAAGTGGGTGGCCCAGGTCTGACCAGCCACTTGAAGCTAGGCCTCTCTCCACCACTTCTGCTTTATTCTTTCCTTTTAGGGAGCTTTTGATTGTTAGATGTTAGATTTAAATCTGCTATTGCCAATCAAGTTGAAAGATGACAGTGGGACAAAATAGATTTTTAAATGCATGTCAGAACCGAAGTTCAAGCTTGTACTTTATTCCCTTTTTCCCCAGAGGACTGGATAAGCTATGTTACCTGAAATGAACACAGAAGTGTGTCTATAATTTCTCATTTCAAATTGTTTTGAACACTTTGATTCAATAGATTTTACTACAAGATGCTTTAAGGTAATAGTTTCCAACCAAAGAAGCAAATACCAAAGTTTAGCCTTTGAAAGTACAACACCAAGAAATAGATGAAAGACTATTACTAAAATACCAAAAAATATATCTGAAAAAAATTATTTTGATCTTTTAGCATTTTCTTACATAGGTCTGTCAAAGTCCAGTGTGTTTGGATAGTTTTAAACTCAATTTTAGAGAATTTGTTAAACAACACTGCAAAACGTTGCCTTGGCACTTGACACAAGTTCCAAAGACTTAAAATTAGTTCAGTCTTGGATGAGTTTAGGAAAGATAATTTCAAAGTAATCCTTTTCTAGAAGAGATACATGTAAGATTACTTTCATTTTTTTCTTGGGAATCTCATTACTGTCTTGCAGAAACAACAAGTGAGATATTTAAGTGTTATGACAAAATGTATTTTAACAGGAAAGAAAATTTGCATGTGAGTATGAAGAGACTTATCATGACCCATTAAACTTATGTGTTTTACTGACTAGCCTGCAGGAGTGCAGCCAGGGCATTCAGTCATATAAATCTCTAGCTCTCTCCTTTTATTTCCCCTCCCCTTTTATTCCCGTCTTAGGCTCTTCAAGACCTGAAAGCAGCAGAAATTACTTTTAACGGAAACAAGTGCGATTGGGTCTGTAAAGGTCAAGACAGACTTTGTTCCATCTAAGGGTTTATCTAAACCACAGCTGCGTTGAACAATGGGCCAGGGGTGGCTGACAGAAACCAAAGCTGTGAAGGCTAAATTACTGCACTGATAAGACTGAACTAGATGCAATGAAGTCCAAGAGCTCAAGAGAGACATCAATAAGTGGAGAGACTCAATGACACATAAAGAAAACACTAAATAAAACACAGTACCTCCCTTCCACAACTTAGAGTAGTCAGCTATATAGTCAGCATCCTAGCTGAAACTACATTTTAAACAAGACACAACACAGTATAAGTAGACACCCGCAAAAATACCACCATGCTCTGCACATGGTGGAGACGCACACAGGAGACTTAAATAACAATACATTTCAATGGAATTTGAAATTAGCATGTTGCTAAAGTAGAAAAATATATATAAAATATGAAAAAAGAACATACAAAGAATACAAAACATAATTTATTTCTTAACACTATTTTTCAGTATTCAATTAAATAAATATAAAACTGCATTGCATTTTTTGTCTTATCTTCCATCTTACAGATTTTTTTTCACTGATCTTGTCAATGAGCACACTAAACCTCAGGTTAAGGGGTAGGTTGTGGGTTACAGAATACAATACAGTTTTTACAATATACAATGTACAGTATGAAAGTCATTATATCTATAAAAAGTCCCCATAAAACATGAAAACTCGAAAAACTCAATCACTTGAACTCAACGCATTTTCAGAAAACCAAGTGGTGTCACTGATTGAAATTCATTTAAAAAATGTGTCCCACAATGGATTACGCCACAACTTTGGATTCACAATTCGTTTCTAAAAAGACTTAGAGAGTACTGGTGGGCGAGCCAAGTCTCCCTTTCCTGAATAATAATAAAAACAAATTATGCACCGTTTACATATATTTTTTTTTAAGGAAAGAAAAACACTAAAACATTGGGCTTTTCTGAGAAGACATACACATTATGGCAGACCTGTAATGCTTGAGTGTTGTTTTAACAGTGACCAAAAGCTATAACTTTGAGTGACCCAAACATTATTTTTCTAAACCATTATTATTCCGCTCTGCTTGTAAAATTATTGTAATGTGTTCTTATCAAAGTTAGCTTGTAATGACCTGAAAACATTTCAAGGTCATAAAGAAAGGTTGGTGAGCATTGTTTATAGCTAGGTTTCACCTTTATACTTTAGGCTTTATAGGCAGCAGTTATGCTTTATGAATGAAATAATGAATAAAAATGGACAATTCTCCTTAAAATTTCTGTTTCCTTTATTGTTTTGTTGTTGTTAGCATATGGTGCAAAATCTCTATGACATTCTAGTATATGGCTTTCATCCCTCCTTTAATGAAAGCCTTTGAAAGTAATGAAAGTTTTTTTTAGCTTTTTTTATCAACCGTCGGGAAAAAAATTACAAAAACGATTACAGGGAATTACAGGGGTAATAGCTTCTTCTTTAACAAACTACACTTTTCACAATTTATGTCTACATAAATAGTCTGAGACAAATCACACACCAAAATATGATACTTAGGATGAGGCACTGTAAATAAATCTCTAACCAGGAGTGTTATAAAAATTAAGCTTACTCAAGCAAATAGCTAACAATGCCAAAAAAAACTGAGAATAGAAAAAGATTAAAAAAGATAAAAAGTACACCTGCTGTGTACACAGTTTTCATTAAAGTTCAAAATTAATTAACAGCTGGGGTAATTGGTTATGAACAAATGAAAAAGCATCAATGCACTAATAAATCTTGTCATTTAATTTGCTGCCGGTTTCCCCTGCTATCAATTACCATGTTTCTGGGAATAATTGACAATGTTTCAGTAGGACATAAGAAAGACTGCTTTAATGTGTCTATAGCAACATGGACCATATGTTTGATATTAGGTGTAATCTGTCCTACTCAAGTGCTCTGAAACCTAGAAAAATTGGATTAAATTGGCTAATGGCATGTTTAAAACCTCCATAAATGAATGTGGAAGATATTACAGTGTTTTTAACTTGTGGATGAACAAATGTTGGCTTTCAGTGATGCAAAACTAAATGTTGGTCAACAGAGATATCAAAGACCACAGAAGTCATGTAAATTTATGCCACGTGGAAAGTGATAATATTTGCACAATGAAAATCAAAGCACCTAATTATTATACATACCTAGTCACATACACATACACCATACCAATGGTTTACTTAAGACTTAAAAGTGACCTATTATGTCCCTTTCATCATAAGATTTTGGGTTCCAGTTGCCGTGTTGGTTTTTAATAATACTTTGTATTGTATTGTATTCTTTTCTGTGAAGCTGCTTTGAAACAATGCAACATTATAAAAAGTGCTATATAAATAAACTTCAACTGAATAGCACAAAAAAGGCGGATATCAAACTCGGGTCTCCGGTGTAGTAAGTCATACCACTATATCACCTGATCACGTGACAATTAGCCCGCTGCTCACAGTCTTGTAGTCTGTCTTGGCAGTCTGTGTACAGAAGCTATGATAATACAGCCCTGTCCCTCATTGCTTGTGTGCAGTGGCCGGTAGTTGGCGACGTCACACACATCCCTCATCTTGATACATCCATAATATTGGACTGTTGAGGTTTTATGAGGATTAAAAGAAATCGAGTGGATGAATTTTTATCACAGTAGGGCTCCTAATTTCCAATCATACTCTGTCTTCTAAACAAAAAAAAAATGTTAGCATTGCTCACCTTTACTGCAAAACTTTCTTTACATTCTTTAAGAGATACAACATTTGACAACTAGAACAGACAAGTTGCAAACTGGGCTATTTAAAAACAGTCTCGTACAAATGCTTAGTGGCTCAACAATTCCATACAAAGGCTTGCAAACAGAGAGGTAAACGGGATGATCGGAACATGGTAAGGCGTGGTGCTTAAGTCAAGAGGGATGTTAGCATAAGGACTAACAAAGTCAACCATGGGCAAGAAAGCCGCCTGCCAGTTGCAGATCAGGAAACAAAGCAAGCCAGGCAAAAATATGAGGAACAACCATGGAGAATTATACATCTGTCACATAGACCAAAGGCACAAGAACATTTCCAGCACTAGGTATCACTATGTAAACAGCACTTTTTTCACCTGGATGAACAATGCTGATATGGAAAAGTACCCTATGTCATGAAGGCAAATAGAGTGTTTGCACTGTACCAAAGTCATCCCTAGGTCGAACCCTTTGAAGTTAAGAAATTAAGAAATAGAAAACCAGTGACATAAGAAGCACACAAAAGACACATGTTAGTTTGAGAGACCTGCAGGTGATATGGACAGAACCAAAAGTGAATCTAGCAGAAGTATTACTGAAGCACATCGCAAATCAAATGTTGAGCTATACTGCCAAAATCAATGAGTGTTTGTTCAGTACACAAAGGGAATGAGAACATCACCTTTCAGTTGAATGGATGGCTTGCAAAACACTATGTATGCATGTGTTTATATGCAATGCAAACCCAAATTCTCAAAGTAATTAAAAAGTGCAAGTAATGTAAACTTTTAAAAAAATGTATAAAAAATTTTATATATAAAAAAATTTATAGGAAAACACAATATCACAGAAGAGAAAAATACACATTAACTTATCATAAGTAAAGTGTATATTTGTATGCTAATTTTTAAAGTTCTGCCAACTTAAAGCCATGGGAAATATGGTTAAAAGTAGAAATTTTTTTATTTTATAATTGTTTATTGTTTTAATCAGACTTTAAATCTTGTTTTAGAAACAAAAAAAATGCACACAAATTACATCTTAGTTTTTTATATAGGGTGGTTGTGTACACACACTGCTGACCAGTGGCATGCACAGACCTCTTGTGGACAGGGGCAAAAGGACCAAAAAAGCACTAAAAAAGAAAACAAAATATTACTTCAATAAACATAACCAAATGTGTTTTTTGTACAGATTTTAAACTTTAATATTAATTACTTGTTTTTAAAGCAGTATTTGTCTTTTTTCTGTCTTTTAAAATATTTGAATGACTTTTAAATTGGAAAGTCTCGCTCAATGGAGAGCAGATAATGATAATCTGCATCTCAGATGGTGATAATATTACTAAACATTATTAACTTTTAATCAAAACAGTAATAATCAAGAAGTTAATCGTGTTGAATTCATGTTTAGTTTTGTTGATACTGTAAACTTTATGATTGTATTACATGGATGAAAGTGCTGCTAGTGCTAGCTATTATTAAAGGGGTCATACAATGGTTCTAAAAGGACATTATTTTGTGTATTTGGTTTAATGAAATGTGTTTATGTGGTTTTAAAAAGTCATTATTTTACACACATCAGAGATCATTGTTGCTCCTCTCTGCCCCGCCTTTCTGAAACACGTCGACTTTTACAAAGCTCATCAATCTGAAATGCACAGTGTGCTCTGATTGGCCAACAATCCAGTGCATTGTGATTGAACCGAATTCTGCTAGAGTGTGACGGAAATGTTATGGCCCTTACCATATTTGAAAAACAGCTTCTTCTCAACAAGGCAGCCCCAGCAGCAACAATACTTTTTTTATTAAACAGTACAACAATCAAACAATTAAGACAATACAATTAAAATACAAAAAATACAAAAAAATAAATAAATAAACAAACAAACAAACAAAAAATGTTGACAGGATAAAAAAAACACAATTACATATCAAGAAGACACAAAGGATGAATATAAAGATACAGTTTTCAATGCTTTCAAATTAACAGAACTTTGGATAGTTTCTATATACTTGTCTAAGTCCACTTTTAATAAAGGAAAGAGAGGTTTAGAGCCAGAAAACTTCTGTTTGTGAATGTAAAATTTAGCCAACAGCAAACACAAATGAATGATTTCCCTATATTCTCTTTTGAGTATTAGCAACAATACTACAGCGAGAATAAAAGGTATGCCTTCTTTCTTTGCGTATACATTTGGGCAGTTTGAAAATGGGGCGTGTTTGAACAAACCGTTTTAGGAAGGTGTGGCTGAGCCTTAACATTTTTCAAAGAATATCTCTTTGGGTTTGAGCTTTGTAACTCTGCAGATCTTATACATGCACAAACTGCTACATAATACACTAAAGAGAAAGGAAAACAAGAAATCGCATCATATGACCCCTTTAAATGAACGATATAAATGTTCTGCACGTTAGAGTTGGATTTGGAATTATATATGAGAACATGCTAAACAATGCTAGCATCATTTATTGGCGTTGGATAAAACAAATGAAACATCAGTGTCAGAAATGTGGCAAGCTGGCAGCAATCGAGTGATGCTTACAGTATAATTAAACACAACTGGCATATGCTACCGCATTCGCTAAGTTTACAACAGCATTATAAATGTCATAAATGTCCATTTTCCATGCCATGGCAGGCCATGGCTAAGATACTGCTGAATATCACTGTAAAGGTAACTCCGCCCACATAATTCCACCAAAATCAAAATATTTCATTTTGTGTTTATTATTTATGTGAGTGACAAATGGTATAAAAGCGTATTGTTATTTATAATAATGACAATAACAACAATAAAAATAACAATAATAATAATAATTTACAATGAGAAGAGAGGGCACTTTACACTTGTAGACAAAAAGGCCACTGCTGCCGACACATATTTATGTTCAAACAGCATAAAACAGTAAAATTTCTATAATAGTTCTCCTAATCAACTTTACAGTTTTTAAACAGTCTACAGTGCAACATATGGTAAATAGTAAAAAATCGTCCTAGTATGCAAAAGCATGCAACACATACTCTGTCTGACTGAATAATGAATAATTACGTCCAACCCCTACAGTACATTGGCGATTGTCTAAATAAAGATGGATAACTCACAAACACATGCGTGACCTGTGCCTCACTGTCTCACAGTGCTCACACTGTCCCTTCTAGATCTGTCTAGTTGTAGATGACACACACACACAAAGGCAGTGTGACAGCAATCCCCTATGGATCGAATCTGACAACATATCACATTGGATTGTCAGTGTTCCTCCTCACGTTCTATAGTGTGTACGGAATTTCCATCAATAGCCCAGCTAGTGCCATCACACCATCGACCCTCGACAAGGCCACTGGCTATAAACCCTTCATCTGGGACCCTAGAGCCCACTCAGAAACAGATCTGATTGAAAGTGTCTGTCGTTGGGGTCACTGTTATGATATGTTGTGATAAAGAGAATCATAATGGTTTTTAAATGGAAGTGCTCTGTCTCTTGTTCCTGAGCAGTGCTCTGTGGATAGAGAGAGAGTCGGGAGCAAGGGCCTGGGGCTAAGTACCTCTGAGATTAAGCTGTCCTTTTTGGTAAAATGAATCTGATTTAACATCTCTTCAGCTGAGACAGGACAGCCTGGGGACAGACAGTAGAAGGTTTTCTTGATCCACCTTCAGGCGATGCTCATTAACCACAGTAATACACACAGACATCTGTGTTCTTAAACATGATAAGCCATTAAAATCAAGTAGGTCTATACTAACAGTAAAGACCTATACATTAGCACCCATACTCATTTCAAGGGCTTTTACTTGGTTAGCATATCAACCTACCATATAAGTTACCATATTTTTGATCAATTCTAAGGTGTTGGGTATATTCTTTTAATCCCAGAATACCAAGTGCAGATAAAAAATAGATGTCAGACAAGGCAAAAAAGTTCCTGATTATATACTTAAATTTATCCTTTAATAAAAGTTGTTCAAATTGTACAAATTGTTCAGTGTAATTAAAATTGGAAAGCAAAGAATGACATTGGTAAGTCTGGAATAAAACACCAATTCATGTTTTGCGTTTAAAAAAACAATTTGCACATATTATCTGTGATGCAAACACTCTAGGTTAGGTTGTAATCCAGGGGCCAGTTGGACATAAAAAAGTTAGGGCTGTAAACTCTATGCCAGGCTTAACTATGCACAATGCAATGAGAAATATTTAGGCTGTTGCATTAAAATTTCCATGGACACAAGTTTACTTTACTGCATCCATGAAAAATGGTGAGGTGGAAGAATTAAATTATTTGCAATATGAAACAAGAGAAATTATAGCATAGTTAGGTATTATAGCAGGTATCTTATAATGTAAACAAAATCCAGTAACAAACAACAAACTTAATTTGTTCTATTTTATGTATACTGCAGTAATAATTTGTTCATTAAGTCCAAAAATTCAGTGCTGCTGAAACGAAACCTTTAGTTATCTGTCTCCATGTAACATTTATATAGAGTAAAAGCACACAGACTTTAGGGACGCAATGCAAATGTAACAAATAATGTGGTTTTCCTTATAATGGGATATACAAAGACAATTAAAAAGCAAAAATGAATAAATTTACTGTGATGGAGCATGTAGTGGAGAGAATATATATGCAGCTGAGATGATGTTGGTAAGAAACAAAGTGCACAAATCTTTACTAATAAACCTGCAGCTAAACTTTCTAAGCATGAACACCTGCAGCTACAGCACAGCTCTATAGTTGCAGGCAGTTATAAAGTGAAATTGAAGTATTTTGCAATAAGAACCATGTTGGTTCTGTTCTGTCTGTTGCAAAATACTTTTTTTCACTTCATTTTTACACAGTGAAATTTCATTTGTATTTTACGAAATATATTCCATATTTTTTTAAACATATTTGCATGCAAATACACCAAGAAAGAGTTTACCATTATAGCTGGACATTCTTGTTTCAAAAGACATACCCTCAATCTAATTAAATTACTTAAATTTCCAAATAAAGTTTAGGATAATATTATAGAATCACTCAATTTTGTGAAAACACTTTATTTTTTTATTTTATTGTTTAAACACTGACATGTGTTGTCAACTAAAAGAGACAGCTTACAGATCTTAACGAGCTGTTAGACTTAACTAATTGAATGAAACATGGCCCCAACAACAGAATTGTCAACAGAGATAATATATAATATAATAATGAATTCCTTCAAGAAGGAAATCCTGCACAAAGTCTTGGAAAAAGATGTTAGTTGTTCCCAGTCAGCAATGTTTAAAATCTGATATAACATAAACAATAGGAGAGGGCAATAAAGGGAAAACATACAGGTAGAACGCTGGCAACATCAGAACGTCAGGATAGAAAACGTCTTAGGTTAGGACTGTAAACATGGTTGCCTGAGAAGGGAAAGAGACGAAATGTTGTGAAACGACACTATGGGAAAGAGTCTTCGAGCTGACTTCTAAAGTCCATGAATTACAGTATGTGAGTTAAATTGGTTGCCAGACAGCTACTCTAAAAAAGAAGTCATTTCTGCTCCATTAAGTCCACCAACTAACTAATTGTTTTCTAACAGGCTTATCAAATACTGTTTGGCATTGCTTGGACCACATGGTAAGCACTACTCCCATTTCACACCCTTGATTCAGCTAGTGTTGCTGTAATGAGCTAGTCAGGATATAAAAAAAGAAAATACTCAAACGTAACACATAGTTAAGGTATTACAAGATCAACAAAGTAATAGCTTATTTAGAAAAGCGTAAATAGCTAGTTATGTCTGGATATTAAGCTGAGATAGAAGGTAATCTTACATCTACTGTGCACATATGTAAACCAGTACCCAGATAATGACAAAATGTCAGTACAGTATTATTCTCGTTCTTGCAACTCTGAGAATCAATTTATCAATCCGAGCTATAGGCAGGACCATATTGCCTTTTTTAGTGGTGAAAAGGGAAATAGCTAAATTTTGTGAAATGCAAAATTTAAGTAGTAAAATAAACAGATCCTAGAGTGGGCTTTTTACAATTTGCTATAAATGCAATTAATGAATACAGTTGGTTGGACCACACATAGTAATCACTAGTCCCATCCCAAACTCACACCCTTGGTTCAGCTAGTGTTGCTGTGATAAGCTAATCAGGATATTAAAAAACAAACAAACAAGAAAATGCTTAAACGTAACACATAGTTAAGGTATTACAAGATCAACAAAAGAATACCTTATTTAGAATAGCTTAAATAGTTATGTCTGCATACTAAGCTGAGATAGAAGGTAGTCTAACATCTACTGTGCACATACGTGTTGTGTTAAACTAGTTTCCTGCAGCTGCTAGTAAGCATCATTTTTATACATGATTTCACACAGATGGTCCAACAGATGTCTCTCTGGGTCTTTAGCAATTACATGTGTGTGTGTGAGCGTGTGTGTACATGAGCAAATTCCCCTTAGATGGACTCGTTTTCAGTCGTTACACTGTCAAACAGGCCTTGAGTGTATTCTTTATAAAACATAATGTCAAAGTACTAGCGTGTAAATTAGGGCTGAAATCTGAGCATTGTGTTAAGCAATGAGAGAGAGAGAGAGAGAGAGAGAGAGAGAGAGAGAGAGAGAGAGAGAGAGAGAGAGAGAGAGAGAGAGAGAGAGAGAGAGAGAGAGAGAGAGAGAGATTTTTTGGGGGGTCGTCTTATTCTGATGAGCATCATTAGTGGTAAATCCAAACAAAAGCAACTAGAGATCAAGAATGCCAATTTGGGGAACAAAACTAAGCATGTCAAAAGCAAAACTATCAGTAGCATGAGGAAAAATCCCTCCACAAGGACAGAAATGGCATGGTAGAAAGCTGGTGCCTTTAAAAATGTGCTTTGTCTTTTGTTTTTAAATAATATGTAAACCAGTACCCAGATAATAACTAGATGTCAGTACAGTATTCTACTTGTTCTTGCAATTCTGAGAATCAATCTATCAATCTGAATTGATATATAGAGGCAGGACCAAATTTGTTTTTAATGGTAAAAGGGAAATTGCTAAATTCAGTGAAATGCAAAATTTAAGTAGTAAAATGAACAGAGCCTAGAGTGGGCTTTTTACAATTTGCTATAAATGCAATTAATGAAGACTTTTTAAAGTAAATTAGAGTTACACACATAATACAAAACAAAAAAACACAATAAATGCCAACACTTTATTAAAAGATGATATGGGATTATCTTTTATACAATATCTAGCATACTATTTTCCATGTGCAATTCTAAAAAAAATGTAATGGTGTATCAGTGTAGAGTATGGGGGGAGGAGGCAATGGGGGAAAGTGAGCGAGAGAGCGGCCCACGTCTGATCACTCATGTGAGGGGGAATCAGTGTGTGCCCTAATCAGCTTACCGAAGCAACTTCAATATACTCTGATGTCATATTGAAATGAAAATTAATAGTTCAATATGGCTGCACGCAAATGCCATGCATCTCCTATAACCCATATCAAGTGGCATGACCACATGAGTGCATTCTAATGCGTTCAGGCATAGGAGAAAAGCTGATATCTTTAGTAATCAAGGTTTTAAGAATTGGCATTAAATAGAATTCAAGATTGATGGAAAACGAAAAAAGTTGACAAAATATGGAATGAACATTTTAAGTCTCTAATTTGCTCTCACAGCTTCAAATTCAATGTCATTTTCAGAGTGTCAAATTCTGCTTGTGGATTGCAACTATACTGCACAATGTAGCTCCAACTGCAGTCAAGGACTTTGATCAGCAGTTTCAGATATGTTTTAGGGTTAGAGCATTTAATTAGTTGCCCTCCAGAAGCAAAAATAGATGCCAGTGATCTAAACTAAGACCCTGTTCCAAATACAGCCCTTGTGGTCCTCCTCCAAGGGCATGCTTTGGAATATGACTTGGACAGTTGGCTAGCTTTGCCTTTGGTAGTAATTCAACCAGAGCTCTAGAAAAGCCATATGATGCACAACATTTGTAATCACTGATGCTTAATGTTGATGGAGCATGTAGTGGCCAGAATATATATGCAGCTGAGATGATGTTGATAAATAAACCTGCAGCTAAACTTTTTAAGCATGAACACCTGCAGGTACAGCACAGCTCTATAGCTGCAGGCAGTTAAGATGGTTCTGGTGGGTACCTTAGGTAAGTACCTGGGACTTGGGTACAGAATAACTTTGAAACCCTGGAGCAAATTCCAGACATGAAGGAGAAACAGATATAGTGCATGTAAATTGCCCACTCTCCTCAGTGAAGCAATGGCAAGTACAAATGCTACCTCCAATGACAGCCACTTTTCACTGGTAAAATAAATCGGTTCAAAGCATGCCTGGAATAACTCTTTCAGAACCACAGGTAAATCCCAGGTCGAAAGTCTAGTGTGTACTGGCAGCCTTATCCTTAAAGCACCACGGAGGAAGCATACAATAAGAGAGTGTCTGCCCAAGGACCCATAGTATATTAGGGCATGAAATGCAGCTACAACTGTACCATACTTTAAGTGTAGATGGGGAAAGGCCGTCTGAAAAACAGCCTTAAAGTGATTCCAGAACTGAAGCGACAGGGCAGTTAACTGGATATAAATCTTCTTCTCTACACCACAAAGAGAACACTCTCCACTTGATAGAATAGAGCTTCCTCATGAAAGAGACCGAGACCACAGTTGAGAGACCCTCATTCTGAAGCTGGTCCCCCTCAGGAACCATACCCATAGAACCATACTTGGGCCAGCCAATACAGGTCTACCAACAGTAGACTGATCCCTTGCCGGCAAACTCTTTCTAGAGCCCCTGTTTCGAGCCCCTGGTTCCCCAGCATGTATGCTCCCACATTCTGGACACCAGGTATGTACATTTCCCTGATAAGGGTGGAAACAAAGAAGGATTTAGTGCACCAGTTTGTAACCAGTTTTCAGAACCCCCTGATGGTTCATATAGGCCACCACTGGCATTTTGTCTGTTCGAATCAGAACATGGTGGCCCCTGAGGTCTGGAGGGAAGTATTTCAATGCTTGAAATACAGCCAACATCTCCAAGCAATTTATGTGCCATAGCAAGGGGTGACTTCTTCACAGACCTCTGGCTGATTGACCCTCCACAATCGCTCCATTGTCACTAATTTCCTGTGACATAGAGAACCTAGGGATGATCATACAAAACTGATCATACTAATCTTAATAGAATCCCATACCACCCCTAGAAATGTGGTGTTCTGGCAAGGTGTCAAATTGCCTTCCTTGGTATTTAGCCTCAACTCCACGCACCTCATGTGGCAAAGGACGACATCTTAATGCTGAATCATATCATACCATATCTTTTGACTGTGCTGGAATCAGCCAGTGCTGCATCCACGCATTTCGTGAACGTGCAAGGGGAATGAGCTAGGCCAAATTGATGAACTTTGTATTGGAACGGTTTGCCCCCAAAAGCGAAAATGAGGAAGCTTCGATGTTAAGGAAGGATGGAGAGTTGATAGTAAGTGTCCTTCAGGTCTATCCTGACAAACCAGTCCTTGGGTCTGATTTGATTCACGATAATAGGGATCATCTGCATTTTGAGTCTGTATCTCCTCGGAGACCAATTCAGTTGTCTGAGATCTAAAACCAGATGTAAACCCCCATGCTTCTTGGGATCAATGAAATAATGTCCATAGCACCCCATAGAACCCGGTTTTCCTCTCTATTGAGGGAACATATTTTATGGCCCCCTTTTTAGGAGAGCAATAACTTCTTGTTCTAAAACCGGCCCCCAAGCTACGTCCACTTCGTTGGACAAAACTCTGTAGAACCTTGGAGGATGACGGGTAATTCTGCATCCTGCAGGGGGTTCTGAAAACTGGTTATTCATGCAGCCAGTACGTGACACCTGAGAGATCTTTCCACTCGTGTGTGGGTTTCGAACTAAATTGTAAGCGCCCTGAAAAGGAGGACCAGCAAGGAATTGCTATACTAATTTTACTACAGAATTTAGGTGCAATATTTGCTCCGAAGCATGTGAAATGGTGGGGAATACACATTGGTGGGGATTTCCTGAGGGTACACATTGATTTCCTTGTCACTCTTAGGCTTTTGTTAGGGGTATATACACACAAACAACAAGGAGCACAAGAACAGGAACATAACAGCCTCAAGGAATTCAGTAATGAAAGCAACAGGAGAAGTGACAAGAGAAGTAAAAGAAGAAATATAAATAATAGAATAATTATATTTTTTTGTTGATTTTCCATAATTTTGCCTATACCTCACATTTTGTGATGTCCAGTGATTTTACAAAATTGTTTGGTGTATCTGTAATTATTCATCTCATTATCATCTCATTTTCACGTACCTCCCATCCATAAGTCATGTCTTTAACTGTGGTGCTCTGCAGTCTATTGTATGGTCCAAAGCGTTCTCCCTTCTGAATTTTGGCTTTGGTCCAGATTCCAAGGCCAGCCCCTTGAACAGACGACTCTCTGAGTTCAAGGTCAGAAGGGATGGGAATATCATCGGGAATGTAAACGGGCACTTCGTAGGGTGAGCCTTCCTTTGGAGTGAAGTCCTCATTACTCGGCTGAGGGGATGTGGGTCCCACTGCAATGGGTGACATGATGCTGTCTTCTGTTTCCTCTTCTGCACTCTCGCCGGTCAGAAGATTTGGTTCTGTGTCATATATGCTGTCTACAGCATCACTGTCATCTGAAATACAATAACATGACAGAACATTTGTCACAAATAGCCCACTAAAGCAATTTTTAATTAAAGAATCCATGTGCAGTTTTATTTACAAAATATTTTTTTTGCAGAAAAAAATTAAATAATCATATAACAATACTCACTGTACTAAGCCATTAGCATGAAAGCTTAAATTGAGCAAAACATAAACAGACAAACAAACAAAGCTAGGGACAAAGGCAAATACTGGGGTATTTATACAGACAAACAACATAACACAAAACCCTTCAGAATCTCTTCTTAGGGGCAGCTCCCCACACCCTACAAAGCACAAAAAAGAACACCATAACACAAAGTCCAGGGGTGGGAGCTAGACCAGTGATGCCGTTGCCATATTCCATATTAGTTCTAAAAGTAATATTTCTAAGGTTACATTTATAAATATGAAACGACCAAAGTTTAGATGCTGACATACCAACACAATGAAATGTCCCATTCACAACAATAGGCGGGGTTTCACCATGATTATTTCCATGATGAATAAACTATGCAAGTTTGTAGCAGCACTGTCAACCAAACACTAAAGCTTACTTACGATATTTAATCACTGTTATTGTAAATCTTAAAAATAACAATGTATAAATCTGCAATAACACCATAAAATGTAAGTAAGAAAAAATAAAACGTATGTTCTTATGCCTCCTGCATCACTCCATACTCATTACAAAATAAAATAATATTACCTCAAACTCAATATGCCAGAAAGACAGAAATAAATAGCAAATGGAGTGACCAATGGTTGGGCCGTCTCTTTGGTGGCACACAAAGATTGGTTTGCAGTTCTGCAGAGCTCATTGAGAGCCTCCGTGTCAATATCCTTAACCTCTACTATCTCCCCAAGCAGGTTGGCTTGGTATGCTTGCAGTATGCCTGCAATAATTGCAACCAACCTTGCACACCTTGTTTTTGTACATTCCTGTTCATACAGTAATTTATCATTTACGTCTATCTATTTATCGTGTTAATATTTACAAAAGACGGCTGGGTAGCAAGACAAAAGACACAACAAAACAAAGCACTTTAATGAAGATACAAAAGCTAGCACCTCCATGTTTTGGCTCCTGTTTTATAGTCTTCAGGCTTGGCATAGTTTTATTCGGATTTCATAAGTCTTCACACAGAGGCATTCCCCCATAGTGTCATAAAGACGTTCCCCCTGAATCCCCTCCAAAGGTAACCCAGCTAAAGTAAATTTTAAGGTAAAAGATTATTTTTAGCTAAAAAAGTATTAGGGGGGTTTCTATTTGCCATTAGTGCAAATAGCCCGTCTTCTTGGAAGAGTCTGTTTACTCTAACTCTGCATACTATTACTTGAACCAATGTCAAGATCAAGGGGTAAACTGCTGGTCAAATCAGGGCGGGAAATTTGAATTTTGTGCAATGGGAATCATGTGGTTAGAGAGACAGTGCCGTTAGCGGATGGAAGGCCACGTGGACAACGCTTCAAAATATGGTGGCCCTGTTAAGGGGTCAATTGCAAAATTTGATTTTGTCTGTTCAGGTATAAATTGTGTGTATATTATCATACAATCGCATGCTACAGCAATCTGGGTAGGTGACAGATGTAGGTTTAATGTGTTAAAATTGTGTCTTTCCATTAAAAAGTGTCTCTAAGTAACTAAAGCAAATTCAAAAAGTGTCCCTGCCCCTCTCTACACCTGCCTGAACTGTGGTAACTGACCTGAAATTTCCACTTAAAATGACCTTACAATGGTTGATTAAGTGATAATAGCTCAGAATATATTTTGGGTGTTAGTTCTGGTGTTGCCACTTGTTGTCACCTGTTATTTTTACAATAGACTTGATATTATATTATGTAGGGGCAGTTGTAGCCTAGTGGTTAGAGCGTTGGACTAGTAACCAGGTTCGATTCCCAGTACCAGCAGGAAATAACTGAGGTGCCCTTGAGCAAGACACCTTACCCCTACTTGCTCCCAGTGTGTTGCTTTGGATAAAAGCGTCTGCTAAAGTAATGTAATGTATATTTATTATCTAATGTAATGATGTTCAAATAATTTTGGAGGTTTCGAAATTATTTGCAGTCATTTTTGTAACGAGACTTACACATCTAAATGACTAAAATGGTTTGAAAAATTAAGAAAACATTAATTGGCATACAATAATTCTTTTTAATGCTATATAATAACAAATTTGAGTTTAAATTTAACTCTTCAAAAAAAAAGTTTAACTCTTGATCCATTATTATGAAAATCCTGCTGGTGGTATCATTATAACAGAGAAAAGAGAAAATATGTTTTATTATGAGCATAGATTTCACACTGATACAAGAAACCTACTGGACGACATGAAGAAGTCTTGCATCTTTGCAAAATTTACTATAACTTTAAAGTGCCTTAAGGATCCCATAAGTTTCTGCCAAAGAACTGCCAGGACTGTTAATGGTTCCTCAGAGAACTGCTCTTTGAAAAAAAGATTTGTCTCAAGGTCCTCCTGATGGTTCCGCTGGTGTGGCAATGTGAAGAACCACAAATGGTTCCTCCAGGATCTTTTAGTTTTTACAGTGTATTTTCACAGTGCTGCAATGTGCACCTATTTAACATTTTATTCATGCGGATAATAAGACTTAGATACTCACACCTGGTTTTACAAAGCCCAATCAGTTACCAAAGTCATATTAGGGTCGGCTATCTTGCTAATATGTTTGTGTGTGTGTGTTGTTTCTGACGGCATCCTGATTGCCATTCAAGTCAGCTTCGCTCCCCAGGGAGCAGCCCAAAGCCTTAAGCAGACATTTATTAACACGTCAGATTAACAGCGCCAGGAATAGACATTTTCACAAACATGATAAATATTAATAATAATCAATACTAACTTACATTTGCCAAATTGAGTTGCAAACATCACCCATGGGGGGAGGAAAGAAAGAAAGAGAGAGACAGAGTCTCACTGGGATGTGGATACAAGAAAGCCTAAGGTTTGCTATTACTTTAAGTGCCAGAAGGTCTCAGGAGCAGCATATGACTCCAGAAATACTGGTGCTGTTTCTCCTACTGCACCATATAATGCACATTACACCAGCTGACTATAAGCATAAATTATTAACGCCTCATATAATAAATAATAAAATGTTGTTGGGTACCAATATTATTTTAGCAAGAAGTCTAATATGGTTAAGTCAATACACTTCTTTAAAACAAGCAAGCCTGGAAACCCAGCTAAAGTTTTTTTTTTTTTTTTTTTTAAATAAAAACATCCTACATAATGGAGAACATTCTGTGAAAATATAACCTTCATATCTTTAATACTGACTGAGTAAAGACATATCAAAATTTGAAATCATAGTGATATTCATAGGTGGAATTAAACTTTGATGTTCATTATCTCATAATTTGATTTTGATACTTTAGCCTGGTTTTCAAAGACAGAGTCACATTTACTCACAAATCAGTAATTCTGTAAATAAAATAATCAGGGTGACTTCTCCATACAGTACACATAAAAAAAAGCCATGAACATACAATAAATACAAATGAATTAAACAGCTGTTACACAGAACCATTTTTACACAATCACATCAAAGCCATCTTATGCCATTAAGGTATAACAGTAAGAACCTGAACAAAATGCATTTTACAACAGTTTCTGTTTACATCCTTCCAATTGGCAACTTCAAACCTAGTTCTTGGTATGTTATACAGCTTCATTTACTGACCCAGTGGAAATTAAAGAGAAGAGAGAAAGATAGAATTGCATTAATTTTTATTAACAGAAAAAGCCATTGGTTTAGCTTGCGATAATATCTGAGTTGGGGAAATGATTTTCACCTCTGGCATAGAGTGCACTCCCCACCTATATATCACCCGATTACTTCTGGACTGGCCCCAGTCTTAGTCATTAGCCAGTGAATTAACGACAATCCAGCATGCTATTAATCACACTGACAAAAGTGTTAGCATGCCACTGACCTGCTGCCGCATGGGGACGTGAGCAAAGGAGGGGGATTTCAGAGTGAAAGCGAAAGAGAGGGGTGAAGTGGGCTAGTGGTTGAGGGGGTTGGTACTTAAATAATAGAGTGAAAGAAATAGGTAAATACGGAAAGGAAAAGCTAGAGGAATGGCCTGAAAAATGAGCTTGCATCGTTGAAGTATTACTACATTGTTAATATACTAATTGTTTTTTTCTCTCTCCTTATCTTCTGCATTGTTCATAATATGCAGTATATTATGTGTCCTCAATGTGTAAGATATAATATTTTTGATACAAAATTCAAAATTGTGAAATAGTATAATTAAGTAAACAAAGAGATTAATTTTAACTAGATTAACACTTTGCCTGTGTCCTCTTAAAACACATTTTATTTAGACATAGTTTAGTTTGTATAACTAGAAAAGCCAGAGCAATACAGCCATTATAATACTGCTCAACTGGCTTTCTATGTCCTGTTTCTGTGTACTTTCTATGTTCTGTCCTTTTTTATCATGTCCCTTGAACAACAAAAAGCCAGCAAACATTTTTGCATGTTTTAGCATGTAACACACTTAATGTGTTTTTAGAGTTAAAACAAAAAAAATCAACCCATCTAATTATGTTTTTCATTTTTATAATTTGTTTATTTATGTGGACTTGGGCAAAGTGCCAGGGTCTTTAAATAAGTCAGCTGCAGTACTGGACTGCCTAATCATGCCACTTTGCCTTACTGACCCATGCGGCAAAAGCTACAGAAACCTATACAGTGAAGACTCAATACAGAAGTTGGTTATATTTCAAGCATGTGGCCACGAACAATACTGTATTACAGTTTAGGTGATATTAGATACGGTACTACTATAGTTTAAACTGGTTTGTTTTGGATGTGATGCTTCAAATAATTGTTCTTTTAAAGCATTGCACTTCTAATTTTTTCACACATTCACACAGAGCAGTGATCCCAGAACACTCCTGTAAAATGTGCCTTCTGTGTGAACGCAAACATGTCCTGGGATTGATTACAAAATTGATCTGTAACAGGGACTTAGTAACATCTACGTAAAGATCCTGTAATGCCCGCTGCGTTAACAGAAGGTTACAAGTCCGTAAATTGTGCGCCACAGTGATGACGCACAATTTTCTCTGACGAGTGATTAAATCAACATTCATGAATCACAAAAAGAAAGGTCATCCTCTGTATTCCAGTTAGCAAATCATTGTGAAGCACTTTCATTTCGAAGAGTGTGTTTGTAAAGCACATTTTACAAAACACCCAAACAGAGAACTTCCTCATGTCACTTCACTGGTACATTAAAATCTTTATATGCTATTTATACCCATGATAGTTAATCCAGTTTGTTTTAATTTTCAAACAGTATTTCCTGTACAGAAATAATAAATCTATCAATTCATTCTTATATTTACTGTTTTCCATGTGGGGCAGAGAAACATCTCTAATGAGGAAGTCATCGTGTTTTATTGTGGGAAGGAAGCCGGAAAACAGATGTGGCAGTAGAGTAAATTGTAACAAGTGCACTGAAAAACAATGTGGTTGTTCTCCTGCAAAACAGAGCTGAGAACCTGCTCAGACGACAATCAGTCATAGTACAATGCTACATACATGCATGACAAACAATGGGCTTAGCTCTAAGAATTCTGGGAAAGGGGGGCTGACCTGCCTCTCCCATGGGTGGCCAGACCAACCAGGGACCTGCACTTTTAACTGCAACGGCACCGTGCCAGCCATTTTTTCTGGCAATATTCTAGCATAGATTGTTTCAAACAAAAATATAGAAAGAGCCCAAAATTAAAACCTGTAATTTGTGCAGCACATATGTAACTTCTGTCCCAGGCTTGTGTAATCTTGTGTAAGATAACTTGTGTAATCTTTGTTTTGTTTCTTCTCACATGAAATAATGAAAAATCAAATCAATATTTTCATTTATTTATTAATTTATTTAAATGTCATGTACTAACCAGGAAAATATACAGTGACCTAGTCATTATAAACGCAAACAGTGTGGGACACCATATTTTATGGTTTCTTTCTGTGGTATTAGCTGTTCATTGTAGACATTGGCAGAAAAAAACAAAGAATTTGATGCAGTTTTGTGACTGTACTTTAATCAATTTACCTGAACTGTACAATTATAAAGGTATTCAACACAATGCTTTAACCTAAGGGGCAAACAAGAAGCCTTTTTATTGATTGTAATGAAAACACTTCTTAACACTTCTTTTTTGTTTATTTCCTATATTTTCTTCTCAATACTCTAGAGGTATGACTAACTAAGAAAATATGCTTAATAAACCAGTAATGCATCCTAATATACAAGCCGTGTCAGAGATGACATATTAAAAACATCTAAAAAGTCTATTTTCAAATGTGAAGATTTACATACAATATAAAACATCTTTTACATTTTGTTAATTTTTGCTTCAATAAAAGAATAGACTCAGCATGGTACTTAATAATAATAGGTTATTAATAAAACCTAATAGTTATTATCATGATTATAAATAACATTTAAAGGCTTAGTGTAAGCAAGTTAAATATTTCTAAATTATTATACTAAATTATTATACAAAACATAGGTTTATATTAGGTTTATATTAGATCTCAGATTTTCAATGCGGTCTCAGACCTTTAAACCTCACTATATATGTACACCATCATCAAGCACAGTTTTGACATTATTTTGTTTAAAGATATTTTAGTACTAAGGGTGATTCTAACTAGAACAGTCTCATGTGGCCAACACTCTACTGTGTCTTAAATGCTTAATGATGCAGCTTATTCCTTCACTTAATTAACATTCACCAGAGCAAGTAGCTTCATTAGAAGCATAGGCCTGCTTTTCGCTCACATAAAAAAACTGGTGCATGTTTATACAGGTACATGTTTTTATAAAGAGGTGGACAAGGTGAGGGGTGGGGGAATGGAAGGCAATTTTCCTGTTTAAAGCACCAGCGAATTGCACAGAATTTCAGATAATTGGCTGGTAATTACGGGGGTCGCCAGGTCGATTTGGGAACAAATGGCACCCTTTAACGGAGGTCGTCTCCTCAGTAATCTGAGCTGACCCCCCTGCTTTGTCTCTGTTATCTCTGCCTCTGCTCACCGCGTGACATCCTAAATAAGGTGTCCCTCTCCAGGGACAAACCGGTGCAGAGCAACTATTTATTATGCGTCAGACAGTGGCGCTCAGAGCTCTTTGCAGCTCCCTACGGTACCTCTGCAAATTTTCCTTCCACTGCCAGACTAGATATCCTATTGCTGGTGAAAGCATGGGAGGTCGGAATGGACACATGCTGAATAATTATTCAGTCTGTCTCCTGGGATTTGGCTGGTAGCTCGCTCGCTTCATGCCTCCAAGCAATGCGGAAGCAGGGCAAAGAAAGTAACAGATGCACAGACACTCTACGACATTTTACTGCCACACTGTGAACTCGGGACACACAGCCAAAGCCATTAACCACAGCTAGAGGCATCAACAGAGTTGGGCCTTCCTCTGGAGTTCATACAGTACTTGCTCTGGAATCTGTATAATAAAAAGCTATTCTCTTTGTAATAACAACTGAACAAACCCACACACAAAGTATGGCAGTAAATCTGTCAAAAAATGAAACATCATATTATCTTACAAATTGCAAAAATTCTTACAAAAATGCCATATGCAATTTTTTAGCTTATTTAGTAAATGCAATAAAAAAATAACGAATTGCACATTTTAAATAGTTACTATTGCTACAGACAAGCTATCAGGCCTAATACAACCACAAAAAAACATAACTTTTAAAAATGTTTTTATTTTTTATTATTTCACTAGTTATTTTTATATATTTTATATATAAACTATTTCAATGGTGTATATATTTTGTATATATATATATATATATATATATATATATATATATATATATATATATATATATATATATATATATATATATATATATATATATATATATACACCTCCCCTCAAAAGTTAAAATAGTAATATTGCAAAATGTTATTACATAATAAAATAATGGTTTTATATGAATATACTTCAAAATATAATTTATTCCTGTGATGTAAAGCTGAATTTTTATCAGCTGTCACTTCAGTCTTAAGTGTCACATAATCCTTTATAAACCGTTCTAATATTCTGATTTATTATCAGTGCTGGAAACAGTTGTGCTGATTAATTTTTTTTGGAACATATGATACTTTTTTCGGGATTCTTTGATCAATAAATGGTTAAAACGAACAGCATTTATTTAGAATAGAAAGGTTTTCTAACAATATACACTACTATTCTAAGGTTTAGGGTCAGTACACTTTTATTCCTTCTTTTTTTGAAAGTAATTAATACTTTTATTCATCGAGGATGTGTTAAAATAAAAAAACATGATAGATAGCATAGATTTACATTGTTAGAAAATATTTTGAATAAATGCTGTTCTTTTTAACTTACATCATCAACATCAAAGAATCCTGAAAAAAAGAATCAAGAGTTAAAAATATTTGGCAGCACACCTGTTTCCAACATTGATAATACTAAGAATAAATCACAATATTAGAATGATTTCTGAAGGATCATTTGACACTTAAGACTGGAGTTACAGCTGATGAAAATTCAGCATTGCATCACAGGAATAAATTATATTTTGAAGTACATTAATATAAAAAAATTTTTTATATTGTAATAACATTTTGCAATATTACAGTTTTTTTCTGTATTTTTGATCAAGTAAATGCAGCCTTAATGAGCGTATGAGACTTAAATAACATTACAAGTCTTACTGATCCCAAATTTTTGAGCTGCAATGTATATATATATATATATATATATATATATATCCCTAGTCTGTGAAGTCAAGCTGCAATAGTTAAGAGGTGCAAAATGTGCAAATACTTCTGGCCCATTGGTGAACTAAAGACTATTCTTACATGTCACTGTTTATAACACAGAGTGTTCATCCATTGCTGGATAAAAAATAGGGGCTGTTGGAAAGGTCACGCATGACGTAGGATGTAGCGACCTACTGTTTACAAATCGACATGCAAAGACCAAGTCTAATGCTCTTTACAAATAAAGTTAAAACAACGATGTCAAAAAATAAACAAAAAATTATAATGAAATTTTAATTCTGCGGTGAACTACTCCATTAGAGAAAGTCTTCCCACTTGGTGCCATATTTGTAATGGCAACTATTTCAGTCATACAAGACAAAATTATTGCATCCTTACTTAATTAGGGAAAGATAAATATCTTGCTAAATGTCTTGTTTTCTAATATCACAACACAATACATTGATACTTCTGAATTTTGTTTCTTAAGCTCTAATTGTGGTAAAAAAGAAATGTCACCCAGGTTGCTTCAGCTAACAGCATATGTGCAAAGGTTGGCATTATGAGCTTACGATTTTAAAAGGTTTTGAGAAAATTATTACATTATGAACATTTCTTTATGTGCATGTTTTACATTATGAGTTGCTACGAGGCCCCATTATAGACTGGTGTGGGACTGTCCGAAAAAGGAGGTGCGTTTTTCACAAAGAGAGACTAATTTTTTACATGATACTGCAAGAGGCATTCAGCTGTGGTCTTCTGTTTGAATGAAATAAGTTAAGAAAAAGATAGAGTAGAAAGAGAAAGAAGTAAAATGAGCATTTGTGATGAAAGAGAGAGATGGAAAAGAGAGAGAAGGATAGATCAAAGGCTATGTCCAAATTTGCTACTTCCCTTCAGATAATGTGTGACACAATTAGACTGGCTTGACAATTTCCATTACGCCTAATCAAATATTTATCATGCTTTGGAGATGATGTCGTACCCCCGGCTCTCACCCGTCTCATTTGCATAACAAATGGGAGAGACACTTAACAAATAAGTGAAATAGGGAGTAACAAGAGGGCGGAGAAGTGAGCGAGAGAGACCAAGAGAAAGAGAGGGGACATAAGGGTGTCAGCATTACAGCCAGGCTCTCTACATTTGATTTGCAAATCTCCAGCCTCTGTCATCAATTCAGGGCACAGGGCAGAGCCATCACCATGACGAGAGGGTAGAAGCAGAAGACAGCTCCCTGATGTTACCTTACAGCACTATTAATCATCCTGCAGTGGCAGAAATTGGGCTCATCAGTCTCTATATTAAACAGGAATCAAGGTACAAGGACGGGGGATGAGGTGGGGGCTGTATTGGAGGAGCGGTGGAAATGAATCGAAAGGATAACCTCTATTTTATTACTCTTCTCTGTTTATTTCTGTTTTCCTACATTTGCACAGTCCAAGTTTCATCTTAGAAGCAATAAAATGTTTTGGTACATTATCACTTATTTTATTGTGACTTATTATACATTATATTATTGGTTTGGGCTAATACAACAGTGGTAATTAAAATAGGAATCATCTAATTTGATATTTTGTTGGTCTAATGTTATATTTTTCAGCAGCATTCCTGTTTTTGTTATGAACAATATAACGATTATAGATAATGTTGGCAATAAAGTTGGAGAAATGGATATGATCTACAAAACATTCCTTGTTTTATTTCTGTTTTAAAAACAGTATAGATATTATACTGTAATTTCAAACATCATATTGGTCTTTCATAACATGACATTTTTGATCATTTATCTAGAATTCCAATATTAATACATCTCTGAAAGT
Source organism: Beaufortia kweichowensis (assembly GCA_019155185.1). NCBI lineage: Eukaryota > Metazoa > Chordata > Actinopteri > Cypriniformes > Gastromyzontidae > Beaufortia > Beaufortia kweichowensis. Next base: position 14,493,266 of record CM032806.1, read on the forward strand.
GATACTGTACAGGTTTAAAGATGCTCCCATACCCCATACAACAAAAGATTGCTGTTTTGCTTTTTGAACTTATTGTTTGTGGCTTGCTTCATGTGATCACCCTAGCTATCAAAATTTCCCTGTACCTAAAGGAAAAATAGACGTAATAAGTGGTGGAAAGGAGGTTAAAGGTGAGATGCCGGGCTGTCAGGAGGGAAAGTGGGAAAGACATAAGACTATTAAAAATGACCAACTCTACTAAGATTTGTCCAGATGACACAATATAAATCACTATTGAATCAAGCATTTGACAAGCAGCCAACAAACACAGCAAATATGTTAAAGATACAGACAGAGTACATGGCAGGGAAAGACATTTTGTTAAATGCTAACTGAACTGCTATATAAGGAAAAAAAATTTAATCTAAAAACTATAACTAAACCAATTTTAAACCTAGTATGCATATTTGTATAGCAACTTTAAGTTATTTAATATTAGCAATTACTTGTTGTGTAGTTACACCAGGACACCTTAAAATAAAGTTTTACGACAAGTTTTAGCCAAATCATAATCATGAGACATACATGCCCTACACTCACATTGTGGTTGCACATCAAAATATTCCATTGCATTCCAATGACATGACTCACTCTCACACAAAATTCAGTGCTGGAATTAACTTACCAAAGGAAGACATGGTCATGCAATCGTGTTCAAATGTTCTTCTAAATCTTAAAAATTCTGGTTACCAATTTATTGAGTCCCAAATAAGTCGCTCTGCTACCCATACACTGCTAGGGTGTATAAAGCTGGTGGAGAGGCTATCTGCTGGGCTGATGCTGTTAACGTGAGAGAATGTGAGACAGATATCAGAGGTGCAAGAACTCGATGGCCTGAAAGAAATGTCACTTCAGAGGTCAAGCACAGAGAGAGCTGAGAGTCTTGTGTCTGGTTTAAACATTTCCTATATTTCTCTGGATTGAATCTAAGATTAGAGGTTAATAGATGTTTAAATTGGTAAATTTCATGTGTGCAAGATGTGATTTGTGATTTGAAGACAATGACAAAAAAAAGTTATATAGTTAACTATACATTTATTTCTTACAAATTATTATTACTAAATTATTATTATAACTTTTCAAACATAACCCTAATCCTAAATTTTAGTAAAATTGTAAATTCAATCGAACATACCACTGTGGGGTATACCACCTACACTGTGGGGACTGGACAGCAGTCTTTTATATTTATTGCCAGGTGCTTTGAAATGAAGCACTATATAAACTTTGTTGAAAAAGTTGTATTAAAATCTAAATAGAGGCTTCATTCCTTTAATAGGATGATACTAAAGCTAAACTAAAGCTAAAGCATTTTCATATGACACTCTTCACAAGACGGCTGTGTCTGGCTACCTTATATCCATCTATGTGTGAGTGTTGTGTTCACAAGCACAAAGGGTCTGTGATGACAGGGGCCAGTCATAGTTACCAGTATTTATCTTTGTTCAGCCACAACAGAAAAAAGGGACAAAAAAGATTAAGGTTTATTGGATGGGTTTATTGATTACCACACTTGAACTGAGGAATCACATTCAGCAGCCCCCTACACTGATAAAAAGTCAAAGCCTATTTCTTAAGGAATATTTTATTTGTTGTAAGAAATATTGTTTTTATATTTTTAAAAATACTTTTACTTAATGCTTAAACTATTATAAAGACTGTTTAACCTGTTATCTGTCACTGTTCGTCAGGAGGAACACCTATGTTTTTTCCTTATTCACTTAAATATTTCATAGATTAATTTTAATCTAAGCAATTTAATTTTAAATGAATCTTTTAATCTAATTTTAGTTCAGATGCATTTTCATGTGTATACTCAATTTCAGTTGTGACAGTTATCAGGTTAAAGTCACCATGAAATTGAATTTGACAACTTTTATTCTTTTATGGAATAATGTAGGTTTTATGAATGACTTATCTGTGCACTTGATTTTTTTTTAATTCATGTGCGAGAATAGGGCTATCGGATACTCCTTTCTGCCAGTGCCCTCCATCGCTACTGCCGTTTTATGCCGTCTTTAAACACTGTTGTTTGGTGGTACTTTTAAAACATTCAAATCAGGGTGAGCAGCTGAAAGCCTAACCAGTAGTGACAGTTTGGGGCAAGGCTGTCTGTCCATCTGTCCATCTGTCTGACCAATAGGGGAAGCTGGTATGTTCAAAAAAATTTGTACAATAAATATTTTTGTGCATGGGCATGCAATAATATGTTACACAAAGTGTAAAACAAATGTAAACAACGTGTTTTAGTGTCTAGTTTTGACTTGTAATATTACTGCCATATTTGATTACTGTTTAACAATCCTTTTCTGCCTGCGTCACTCTAATCTGCTATTGCCTTGACCTCCTGGGTGGGCCAAACACCCCTTTCCCTGGTCCTTGTATTTTTTGAAGTGCTGTGCTGGTAGGTTGGGGTCTAATCCTTGTCTAATTCCCAGGGCTGATTGGGTTTACAGGGGCAGGGATCAGCAGTGTTGTCTGGTCTCGCACACAGAAACTCAGATCTAGGCCCCTGCCCGGCACTGCCTGTCCCCTCCGCAGGAACAAAAGAGTCCCTGTTTGTGGAACCCCCATGCTCAAGAGGCTTAAGGACATTTTTCTCATTTTTGAACAGCTAATATCTTGCAAAAATTGTCTAATCTCTTTAAGTTAAGGTTGAGCTTTTGTAAAAGCCCAGACTAGTTTTGCTTATGACTGGACTGTTATCCAGCAGCATTTAGGTCAAAGTGCTGCGTCCAATGCACACAACACACAGAGGACTGTGGGTGTTGAAATGCATAACATCATATCTCTACAGCCTTCCACACCAAACCTTAACATCCCGTTGAAGGAACTGACTGACCAGGCTAATACGTAAGAATATAAAAAAAATACTACTTGTTACATTTCTGTATCTCCAAGCTAAAATGAACAATTGTGTAACTATAAATATGTACGTCATATGTTAGAGCAAAACTAATGGAATCTTCTGGAACCCATGGAATTAGCAGAAGGGCTGTCGTTTGCGAACTAAATTTTCCTTTGGGAAATTTTCCTGAAGCAAGACCTCTGAAGTGATAGGCTGACATTTGAAAATACAGACAATGGAAGGACGCTGTGATCGGAGCTGTGTTTTTGTTGTCTGTCGAGGGTTTATGAAGGTCTGTAATGTAGATGCATATGTTATGATTGAAAGTGCAAAAAAAGACTTAAGACAAAATCTCCTAGGGCAATTTGCAGTACTACATATCACAGAGGCTGATGAAATAACTCGTAACAAGTGTCACCATTAGCCATTAGCTTTCTATATGTTTATGTTTCTGTATGTACTATGTTTTAATAGCCTAAAGAACCTTTCCACACAAGGGTTCTTTGTAGTGGAAAAGGTTCTTTAGATTATTAAAAGGTCAGAAAGAAATGGTTCATTCAAAAACCGCAGTGTAAAAGTTTTTTTGGGGAACAAAAAATTATCTTCTTTGGCACCTTCATTTTCAAGAGTGTATGTGTCTAATGGCCCAGGAGAAACTTCATTACCATTAAGCACCAAACAACTTCAGCACTTCCACACACGTTATTAAAGCCTGACTTATCACATAATTATATACAATAAAAGCTTCAATGGAGAGGGAATGCACATGACATCAGTATGAACTGAGAATGTAACACTTGAATTGCAGTGTTCTCTTCTTGTTTACCTTTGTAATAGAATCAAGACTCTAGACACCACTTTAGCAATAGCCTGTGTGTTCTGTGTAGGTACATACTAATTCTCTTTTCTTCTTTCTTTTGGAGTTTGGATTACAGGAAATTAACCTGAGCCGTGCTCCACCTCCCTGATCCATCAATCTGTACAGAAGATGGGGCGTTGAACACCTGGATGTGCTTTTGAGAGACAGGGTCAATGAGACACTAAATGAGGCCGCAACCCTGAGAGATTTCAGAAAGACTTGCAAGAGACAGAATTACAGAATTACATGGTCATCTTTTTTATGCTATTAAATCTTATGAACTTGTGTTGTGAATAATCTATGCTACTTTCACGGAAGTCAACACAATCACAAAACAAAATATGTATTTAAATAGGCTGCAAAGTAGTGTAAATACTGTATATTTCTTGCGGTGTACATGCATGTATTTAATTGTAAAAATAATAAAGTTTTCTCTGATTTCTTTTATTTTTAATTATTATTAATAATTTCTTTAAAACAAAATTGAGTATTTTGAAAAAACTGCTTTACATTTTTTTTACACACAACCAGGGTTTACAGAGAAAAACAGTCAGCTAAAAACAAGACACTGAAATCTTTGAAGCACAAAGAATATACAAAGTGTATGAGATTAATGGGGTCTTTTTGCTCTCTCTTTTCTTGGAGACACAACTGAGTTAAAAAGGTCTTGTTTGTGATCTTTCTTTTCCTACTTTCCTTTCCTTATTACTTCCCCACATATTCTATCCATCCACCCCCTATTCCCAGCTTTCTCTCCCTCCCTAGGAACATAGATGTGCCAGAGCTGCTGAGTTGTAAGCCGGGTGCGTTGGCACAGAACGAGAGCTACAAAGAGCGTCTGATTGGAAGCAGCGGGTGAGGACCTTTAACAAGATCCAGTGAATAGGGGCAGCAGCGGCCTGATCTGCCTCCGCTTTCCTTCCTTCTTTACACACCCACCTGTCTCTCTCCATCAAAAGCCACACACAACAGGTGTCCATCTTTTGGCCAGTTTTACCTTAGAAACACACACACATATACACAAGTACTGCACTTAACAACTTAACAACAAAGTTACACACACTCTGAGACTTGGCTCAATGAACAAGGGCCATTCAAAACCATCATAGTTTTCATCGGCATCTTGGGTCTCATCATGATCCTATCGGTTCAGTCCTGAACTTAATCTTTTAATGAAGATTAAGCAAACGTGTTTCTGATATCTGTACATTTACTGCTCTGTCAGCCTAAATATAGGAAAAGAAACTGACAACTGACCAACTGAACGAAACACAGACTGTTACGAGCCACGACACATATTTCACCACTGACATTTTAGACATCTGGAGCCAAAGGCCTTTTAACAGAATGACCTTTGGTATCGATCCAGACCCTCTGTATCCATCTAAACCACACACTGGGCAGAGAGTGATTTCCATCAGAGCTGGAGGAGAAAAGGTGAACATGTAGGTGAGAACAACAGTGGGATAGGAGCACTTCGGAGAAATGGATCAGCATTCTGAGAATGAGAATGAGAGTTATACTCTAGTGCTCTTAAATGTGTTTCCATTACGCACATGATTTGAAATCAGTGATTTATTGTCTAAAATTATCTATTTATGGCATTTAAATGTTAAAAATTATCAAGTAATTTGTAGTGCAATACATTGTAGTAACAGTGTACCACAATTACTATAATGTAATGACATCAAATATAAAACATTTTGGAAATGAAATGTAAACATAATTTGTCTTATTAACTGTGTTTTGTTAGAAAAACTCCTGTAATAGTTTAATGAATAATGTTCTTAAAGGCATTTTATATTAAGCTAATACATTAAATGACAAATCTAATTAAGACTGTCTAATTAAGGATATATTATCTATAGTAAATTACAATATTAATCACTGTACTTGACCCTCTAATCATTTTAAAGGTAAGTGTTAAAAACTAGTTTATTACAAGTTTATCACATTTTAATGATTACACTTATTGCAATATGAACAACTGTAATATGGCTTAGTTAAAACAATAAATAATGATCAAATGAAAAGGAGATAGCTTTACTAAATCAGGAAATGTTACTGTGCGTTACCACCACCGGCGAGAGCATCGAAGATTGCTCTTGCCTCCCTATTAACAACGCTGTAGATTCTTGGACACTCTGGCCATCGGACACTTAGGTATTTATTTAAAGGGTCCGCAAAGCAAACAAGCATGTTGATCTTGTGCAGACTGACCACAAAAAGAGTACAAGTTAGCCTCACAAAATATTTTGAATATGAAGAAATTAATCAATAGAAAAAACATAAAAATTATAGTTACATGTTTGCAAACTAAATAATTAAAAGCCATTTGTATGATATGGCTTTTGTTCATAAGTGCTAATATAATTTCAATATGCAGTTTATAGGACACATATAAATTTTAAAGTTTTAAATGTAGTAAAACCATGCTTTAATTTCATATGGGTCTAATCGATACAACACCTATTTTACGTTTAATCCAATATGTGTCATTATGTCAGAAATATTTTGCAGCAACAACACTGTTTTGCATCCCCTGGGACTAAAGTTAGCATGCAATTCCCGCTTATTTTCAGATAATATTGGACAATAATGCACATCAGCAACTTGCCAGGAACATTAACAATCTTGCTTTATTTTTGTTTACGTCCCTGTATGTGATCATTGGAAAACCCACCACAGCAATAATTAATCTCTACTCCATTTTGCTTTGGAACTAATGTGTTTACAGGACTGTGTTCTCTGGAGTCCTTTCAAGCGGAGGATTTTAGCATTCTGATTAGTTGCTGCTGAACTGCATCATAGCTCATTACCATAAAGTTGACATGATTTCAACTCTCCTGGATGCCCACGCCAGCCAAGATGCGCCACACCACTGCTCGCTGCTGACTCACATTGAAAATGAATGTCTTCCGGCCACTCCGCTCTCGTTGGCGGCGGTGTGAATGCACAGGACAATGTGAGTTGCTCAAATAATGATCCAAATTTCTCTCTCTCTCTCTCTCTCTCTCTCTCTCTCTCTCTCTCTCTCTCTCTCTCTCTCTCTCTCTCTCTCTCTCTCTCTCTCTCTCTCTCTCTCTCTCTCTCTCTCTCTCTCTCTCTCTCTCTCTCTCTCTCTCTCTCTCTCTCTCTCTCTCTCTCTCTCTCTCTCTCTCTCTCTCTCTCTCTCTCTCTCTCTCTCTCTCTCTCTCTCTCTCTCTCTCTCTCACTCACTTCCACAATGCTAAAAAAGAAGACAGCAGTGTTTTGCTAACACCACTTAAAATCTTAATTATCAGTGCTGATTAACAGCCCTGATAACTGGAGGTTAATTGCCAGCTCCTGGTCATTGAGAGTACAACAGACAATTGACACATAATGATTGTGTGCTAAATTACAGACATTGCACAAAGATCAATGTCCTATCAAACAGCAGAAGAGTCTATTGAAGGCCTGAAAGCACAATTAAGCTCTCCACTCCCCATTTAGCTGTAATTAAGGCTTGTTAATTTCCACAAAAGGCAATTACCATAGATCCTCACATTACTCGAGATTTAAACACAGTCACTGACAGCAGTCATTATGTTCAGTGTGTCCGGACAGAAAGCATGTCTGTGTCTGTGATTTCATTCTAGATTTTCTTATTTGCCAAACACTTATTCTGAATCTGGAAATTGCTCAGATTTTTAACTGAGCATAGTTTAATTTAATTGTTCATTTCTGTTTGAATTGTAAAGTAAGTATGGGTGCATCTGTGAAAGAAATAATAAAGAAATTAAAAAATTAATTTATTAATTAATAATTAATTAAATTCCTTTTCTTTACTGTTTAAGTTAACATGATTCATCAAAATGTGCAACTTGTTGAGGAGAGCTGTATTATTAGTTTTTTTCATGAATAATTTAAACATGAGAGATGATAAAACTGGCATAAAAATGTAAGGACATATACAAACCATATTACAGGACTAGAATATCATAAACCTCTAGATATATAAGAGATCACCAAATATGTTTTATTCAGAATTTCTACATGCATTGCGGCAATTCCATTACAGGGTTTGTCGAATTCCAGCAAAAGCATGCCAAGATCAACGAAAGGTGTGGATAAAAGTCAGGGCTTTTTATCACCATTTGATTTAATCAATTTTTTTACTTTTCTGAAATACATGTAAAAACATTATTATTGTATTGTTAAAAATGATTATGAACTTGTTTTCTCTGCTGTATTCCAGGTCTGAAAGCATATGTTCTGTTATTTTGACCAGTTTTCATTTTCTGCAAATAAATGCAATTAAAAACATTTTCATTTGGCATTTAAGAGAAATGTTGTCAGCAGATTACAGAATGGAACAAAATGATTTTACCTAAACACATACTTATAATTATTAAATTCAGAAAAACTGAAAATAATTATAAAGTGATCTATAAAAAATTTTTCCAGAGCTGTATTTGTGAGTGGCTATTTTTATTTGGTTTGCCAAACATCAGAATATTAGCCACTATAGTGGTGGTTCCCTGTGCTAGTATTTACTGGTTTGCTAAACAAAAGTTAGACAGTTCATATTTATTACAATGTAATTTGCTTTGCTTAAGAATAGGGTTGCTTTTTGTTATATCATGAGCCATTTGTCATGAGAGAAAAGTTTTCTTGCCATTTATTTAATCTATTTGCAGTTTCTGAATGTGCACTGTTGGTAGTAAACTTCCTATGAAAATTTGTTTATATGGTGTGTATCTACTTCTGTAAATACCTGCCCATACAGAAATCTGAAATATTTCCATACGGTATATGAACTTGTGTGATTTTAATATATTTCAATATATCAGTTTTTGTATGGGTGTATTGTAACCTGATTTATTTAGTTTAATTGCAAATCGCTTACCATACACAAGAACTTTTACTCATCCCTTGGTTGAATTTTTGGTTAAAACACACAAGATAAATGATTCTACCAAACCAAATTCATCTTTACATGTGTATTTGTTTTAGAGTTATCATACTGAAACAGTGTGTTGCATATTTTAAATTGTATTCACTGAAGTATATGTTTTTTTTAAATTCATGGCACATTGAGGGACAAATAGAAATTGCATAAAAAAGCATTCTTTAAACACATTTGCCAGAGGCTTTACTAAACTTGCAGAGACAACTACAGATTTTAGTAATTTACAGAAACAAACAACATAGACATGAGCTTTTGAGTAAAAGTCTAATTTCTAGTTTGTGTATGCTGATGTGCTCCAAGTTTGTGCAGCAGGCTGGCTGCAGACAGTCTTCACTTCACTACGGCATGCAAAAAGGGGGTGTATTAGGTGAAAGATGTAGATAGTGTAATGAAAAAGTGAGGTGATGGAATTTAAAAACAATAAGGCACTTTTTCTGTGCTGCCTTAACAAACAAGAATCCCTGTTCTTAACCTTATTCTTGAAACTCTGTAAAGACACAAAAGGCATTAAAGTATTACACTGGAAGTGTGTACAGGTAATAGTAAAAAGGTAAGAACGGGCGACCCCTTTGCTGGTAAAGCTGCACATTTATTAGTGACTATTAGTGAAAGACCTTCCGTAATACTGTTGAGACAGTCTGAGACCTGTATGTGTTGTCTAGACCCTGTGTTAAGAGGTTCATGGGGGCATTGTGTTCACACACTTCTCTATCCTTGCGGATGACAGTCTAAGTGATAGTGTCTGAAAGACAGTGTGTGGAAAATAATTTGTTTAGACATTGCTTAAGGCTAAAGTATTCATGTACAAGAGCACCAATTAGAAGAAATATAATTTCAATACATCTATCAGCAGTCTCAAGGTTTTTGAAATTCTAAAAAAAAAAAAATTTTTGGTTGTCACAGCTGAATGTCTATTTTAAAACATATTTCATTAGTCAGATTTTAAATGAGCATGCTCTACATACTACAGAAATGCAGGTACTTTGCATCATGGTGCTCATGTAGGAAACACAGGTTCAGGTCTGGAGTTGTGCCTTGCTCCTGTTCAAAGCACAAAAATCAGAAACATACACTAGTTGCTTGGCAACTACTTTGTTAAATTGTTTCTGAAAAACTGCATTGCCTGGTGGAAGAATATTTTTTAATTAATCATTATATTTTTTGCAGTGTCTTTATTTTAGTAAACGTTGCCATGAATAACCATTTTATAAAAGCAAAAAGCCCTGTGTAGCAATGGTTTACAGTGACTTTGCTCTGCATAGAACAGCAAGCTGTTCTAAATGCACTGTACATTACAGCTTCACTGGGTCTCTTGCTTTAATAATGGCCATAATTAAATCTGAATTGTGTACTTCAGAAATGTATTTCATTTAAATACAGCATTTTTCTAGTCTTGCATTGCTAGTGTCTAGTCTTCTATATTGTTGACAAATTCAAAAAAGCCTTTGTCAAGAAACATTTTCGGCAGTTATTTCATTAACAAAACTATTATGCTGCTGCTGTTTTGTGTCTCTTGTTTTAAATTAAATGCAAAAAGCAGAAATAATTTTGGAAGCTATAAACACATGCAAAATAACCCAAGTTAAAAATATTTCCAATGAAAGTGCATTTTTAAAAGGACTACAACAGTTAAACACACTGTAGGCTGTATTTTAACAGTAGAATCGTTTTTAAAGGGGGATGGCATGTATTTTTTTTGTTTTGTTCTTTGAGGTGCAATAACAATTTTAATTGTTTTAGTAAAAATAAGATATTGGTAATCTTTTAAGTTTTTTTTTCTTTTTAAAAAGTTCACGTTTTTAGGTTGTAGACCTAATTGTGGGTGTAGTAGGGTGGATGCGATTCAAACAAAAAGTTTTTTATCTTAAAAAGTTATTAACTACTGTTACTTTTATACATGGACATTTGTTGGCATTAGGAAGTGTGCACAATATAACGAGTAATTATTGTAGTATTTACCAGTAGTAGATATGCTGACACTGCATGTTTGACATGCATTGTGCACAGACAACCTATATGTGTGTGAAGAAGATTAGGGGCATCTCACACATTTAAAGGCCTTTAATGCAGACGTATTTAGACGTAGTTCACTTGTACCCCCACCACACACACACCAACACATATTTTCTCAAGTCTATTAGTGTATTTTAGGGCTGCAAGCCAAATAAATGTAATGTTCAATTTCAGAATAAAATCCAATTAAATATGGTTAAGTTCACTCTTACAGTTCCATTACTGGCACTGGAGAGTTAGTCTTCAGTCATTGTGTGTTCCCCATTAACAACTGCTTCTATTCCAATTAGCCTTTACAATAAAGATAAATGATCTAAGGGAGTCCAATTAATTTACTTCTGTCAAACACTCTGTATCCAAGCCTTGTCAATGCTTACAACACACACACACACACACAATATACACAGGGGAGCGCCAAGTGCATTGGGCCAAGTGAAACAACAAACATTTTCTTCACAAATTCACAAAAAAGTTATCTTTTTTGCTATTAACATTTGCTACCAACATTTAAAGGTTTACCAGGGCATTGTTTTAAAGGTTCTATTGTGATTTAAATGTTTTTAGTGCACTGCTGTACAGTTTTTATTCTTCTTTTTTATTCTTCTTTTATTCTGAGAATAACTTTTTATAATAAATGGTACTAGACATATCTGTAAAACAAACTGTGTAGGACTAGTCTACAGCAAGTGCTCAGTACATAGGGTTAGGGTTCATGAACTTATGAATATGGGTTTCATTTTTAGACAACACACAAACTAATGAAATGTACTTTACCTTCACTGTAAATCACTCCAGATAAAAGTGTCTACCATTACATTTTGAACATGCTTTTATCCAACGCAACTTACACTGCATTATACAATATATATTTTCTGAGTACTGTATGTGCAATCCCTGGGATTGAACCAATGACCTTGGCATTGCTAGTGCCATGCTCTAACCACTAACTAAACAGCAAACTAAACAGCACTTTTCTAATCTGCAAGTGTGCAACATTGCTTGCTTGTGCATAGACATGATAATTTTCTTGAAACAGATATGAAAGTTTAATCGCTGTCAGACACGCTGTCATAAGGTTTGTATTACCCTTTCTCTAATTCAGGACATTTTTACTGACATTGCTTAAGTAAAGTTTTTTTAATAATGTTTCTCCAGTTACAAAAGAGTCAAAACCAGCTTGTCTCAAGCACAAGCAACAATAGCCAAAAGGGAAAGAAAATAATTTTTCAAAATGCACACTCTATTTTTCTCTTTCTCCCCACCAGGTTGTTCTTATGTTTCCTCTCTTTTTTGTGAAGAAGAAAAGATCCTTTGATTTCATTTAAACTATTTGTGCTGAAACAGGTCTCATTATTTATCTCAGAGCACTGTCTTCTTCTGTTTGTCTAGCAGTTATTTATTCTACCTGTGCCTAACACACAACCTAACTAGCAGCAACATGGTAATGGATCATTATTACATCTCTCCCCACACTGAGATTGACAAAGAAGGTTATTATGATAGGGGTCAGCATGTAACCAAAGTGGTATAAATTTCTGAGAATAAAAAATCCAGCCCTAAGTCTGTACTAATTCCTGTTGCGGAAAGAACCTTAAAGCTCTTTGTTTATTGTAGGCAAAGTCAACCTAATGTGACGTTTTTCTGAGGGGAAAGCATTTTGCTTTGAGTGGATAATGTTCGTCCTTGGATTGATAAAATAAGATGCACCTTTTGCTTATCTGTTGGCTTTTCCCACCCAAAAGAACATGTGACTTTCCTGCACATCTGATCAGAGATTGTTGGTTTCTTGTAGCCAACAGAAAAAAAAGGGAAAAAAACCCTTTTACTAGTTGGTGTATCTATTTTATAAAGGCCTACAAAACAGCAGACTCAGTCAAGGTGTACAGCATGTAATAATGTAATTTTTGGGAATAAAATGAGGCTGAGACATACAGTACATCTAATGTCTTTTAAAGAGTCTTGTCCTAAATGAAACAATAAAATGTGCAGGGATCACCTGCTCAGTTTCTAAACTTGTTAGGGAACCTGGCGGGAGGTTAAGGTATACTTTATTGTCCCAGAGGAAAATTTGTATTGGGCTCAAAAATATAGCTACTAGATCACATAAATCACACCTGCCAATTTAAACAAGATCTCTCCCGCGGATACATGTCTGAACCCCACACAGCTTTTTTGATGAACTCTTTTCTATTAACTTCCTAGGCCGATAAGATCTTAATCAGATCCTTTAAATTATCCGTCTTGACATTTATCACGTTGAATCATTGTGATATCTAAGCACGCCGTTCATCCATGGATGCCTATTCTGTTTTGGCACTTTGAATAGAAGTTAATTTGGAAAGCATGAGTAAGCTTGCTGGGACTAACCACAACGCGAGCACCTTTATTTTGTTTTTCAAAGGGAGCAAATTATTGCAGGGTTGTCTGGTGAATACATTTGATAGGGGAGGGTGAAAGGAGAATGGCTTGTCGCTGGGGCCTTTAAAGAACACACTGAAAAGACAGATTAGGCGTCTGACCAAGAGGATGATGAACGAACAGCCGATATACAAGCTGACAATGATGTAAATACCGGACGGGATCAGTGGTCCACTGACTGGTCTGGTTATTCAAATTCTCTCACTTTTCCCATCATTCTCAAGTTAAAGGGAGAAAGTTAAATTAAAACGTTCTGTATTGCAACTAGGTTAAGGATCTGGCTAAACATGTTTACAGTCTATTACATTAGAAAAGTTAGAAGTAGTTACATTACATAATATCACTGTAGGGGTTTTACTTGTGGAAGCTACTTTGTCTTAAACATATAGTGAAACATGTAGATGTTTCATTTAGTACTTTATTATTTAAAATGTTTATAATTGTTCAAATTACTTTAAATCTGAAAATGTCAAAAGATCTGTAAGGATTATGTTATGGCTTAGGGTTTAGTACGGATTTTGCATCTGTGAGTATTTGTGTGTATGTGTGCAAGTGTGTGTCAACAAAACTGTTGACCGTTATAATGTTACTGAAGGCCAAAGTGACTCTAGCATTGCTAGCAGCTGCAAGCATTCACACACACCTGGTCATAACGTTGATGGAGAGTAGATGCATGTCACGAAGCATATCATCCAAATAACAAAATGACATCTCCATTCATCTCTAAAAAATTCAAAGTAAAATTGCATTTTGTTCAGTCTTGATATGCTCAGCATGTTTTCAAGGCATGCTAAGAGTGTGCTAAGCCTTACTGAGACTTCTTAGCTAAACTAAAAGGTTAATGCTGGAACCTTGAGCTCAGACCATTCATTGTGTGGTGGCTGTAATCACTGTCATAAGGAAGGGATTGCACCACAGTGCACCTACCACTTACTAGAACCCACAATATATGTACTAAACCCACAATACTCAGATTCATTAATATAAAAACATCCCCTAATCATCTGGTTTAAGTGTCAGGTCAGTTGATTCAGTTTCAAGACACTTTTTTGTTTTTATTCCATGTGTGGCATCCAAGCTCTTTCCTAAGAAAGGATCAGCTCTCTTAAGACTCAAAAGATCTCCATATGAGCCTAACTATCTAAATGACTAAATCTAAAGGCTAAAAATAATCAATAAGAACCTGAAGAAAGGAGCCCCAAATGTGCTTTTAACCAGCATTTCTACATGTACTGTATTCATTCCATTTAAGTGTCTGTTGAACTAAGATATGAAATAATTTTAGAGTGGTCTCTTAATGTCTTTCAGAATTGTATTATGCCAACACTCTTAAAAATAAAAGTGTTTCATGATGCCATAGAAGAACCATTTTTGGTTCCATTAAGAATCTTTTTGTTGCACAAAGGTTTTCTTTTTGTTAAAAATGTTATTTAAAAAACTTGACACTTTATACTTATAATTTTAAGTTTATTGCAATTGAACTTTAAGATTTCTCTAGGTTAACAAGTAAACTTTTTAATGATTTTTTTAATGATTTTTTAAACTATGGTTCCAAATACAAATGATTTATTAATGTTTAGTCATGATTACTTGATTTTTTAATTACGAACAACAGTATGGCTTACAGTGTATAACCTGTAAACCTGCATAAGTTAATTTTATGTATTATAAAATTGAGGAAATTGGTTGTCTTAAAAAAGTAATGTGTAATCTGTAAACTTGAGTGAATTTCACTTAACATTAAAGTTCAAGGCGCTAATTCGAAGATGATTTAAAATGAGATAAAACATCTATCACCTCACATTAACAACTATTTAAATGCCCCATCAGCCTTTTTGTCATTGACCAAGCATAAATAATCAAAATATCCATGCAAAAAGGTATCACAGCATTTTTAATCAGAATTTCATTTTACTTTTCATTTGAGTTCATTTGACTTTTATTGGTTTTGTAGATTCAAAAGTTTAAATGAGGAATTTTAAAGTATAGGTACAAAACACAAAATTTTAAGTAATGTTTAAGTTATTGTTCAAGACAACATTTAAGTTTAGAGTCCATATGAGTACTTGCAAACTTTTAACATTTTTGCAGTATAAACCATATTTCTTCAGATTAAAATTGGTAGATTAACATCTACCAACATTAACATCAATGATTTGTAGTCCAATTTGTTAACATTTATTATAGTTTAAGTTTAACTGTAGGTGACCCGACTTTACTATTTGCTAGTTCTTAATAAAAAAAATTGTCCCAAACTAATTTTTATTAATGGTTGAACTGACTTAAAATTCTGCACTTAGAGTGTACACAATTGTACTTTTAGATAAATTTTGCTTTTTTGAGTAACTAAACATAATTATATGTTTAATTAGGTTGCAGATTTTAGTGTTTCTAACGTCTTTTGAATTTTTAAACAAAATGACCTTTTATTTGACTAGGTGAATCATTACCTAACTGGCTAATTTATTATTAGGGTGTATAAAACGTAAGAAGGAAAATTTTCTTTTAACAACCTTTGACTGAATGGTTCTTTGGGGAGCCAAAAATGGTTGTTGTGGCATCGTTGTGAAGAACCTTTTGTAGCACCTTTATAAGAGTGAAGCTGAGTTAAAAAATTTGACCTGAAATTTTTTTTACTGTGTGTCGTTGTTGTAAACCATTGAAGTGTTGTGTTAGTGCCTGAAACATGGCAAGGACACAGTTCACACATCTGCAAGCATTTAGTGAAATGGATTTGGGTATTCTGTCCTGTGTTCCTATGCTGCTCCTCGGACATTCTGAAAAATAAGACAGATGAGAGCAGACACTTGCCAAAGGGGTTTTAATACCTCATGGAGGAGGAATGTCCTTTAACGAAGCTGGGGTTACCTGTCCTGACTTAGAAATAATCCAGCTAAATAAAAGTCAGCTCACCAAATGAGAAAAAAAAAATCAGGGATTACATTTTCCACATAAAAAAGGTCATTGTGTTGCTATCAGATGTCATTTGGAGCAGCTAACCAAACCTACATAATATAAGCCCACCCACATAGATTTATAAAGTTTTGCTTCAATTTGTGTGTTATTTAATTAGATTATCTTTGCGTGAGTGATAATTAATTTTTCAAGAAATAGTTTCATTCAATCATTAAAAAAAAATTCCCTTTGTCATAATCATTAAGTGTTATCTGTATACATTGAAATCAGCAAGTGTAGTAACAGAACAGAACAGAACAAATTCAAATTTTAAGTAAATGATCTGATCATATGCCTTGCGAAAGACAAAGGCCCCCTCACTTACAATGAATCAAGAATTCACATTTTCCAAGACTTCAGCCCAGATGTAGCAGCAACGTGCTGCCTCTTTTAAAACCAAGCAAAAGGGTCACTTGCAAAAATCATGTTCAGTCTGTGCTATCCCACCACTCTCCAGTTTACCCACAATACTGGGTGCTTCAGTTCTATCTCATGCTCTAAATGTTACTGCAGTGTTGTAACTCAGTACACACTGTCGGCCTGCTAACACTAGGCATGGTTGCTCTGAACCGTGCCCAAACGCGGTTGCCGCCCCTCCCTACTCCCCTGCTGGCCTGCGCTCACATTACGATCCGGGCCCAGGCGTGCTTTCGTCATTACAGTGCGATTGTTTGAAAGGAAATCAGAAGAAACACGCCCTCTCACAGCGCAGTGGAGTCCATCCGAATGTTAAGTTTGTGGCTTGGTTTTTTAAATAATTTATTGGGCTGTGACACGCAGCACTCTCACATGCGCAGAATATTGGTCTGTTGATCTGTCGCTTAGGCTGGCATACACTGTGTGAGTTTAAATAGTCTTTTAAAATGTGTTGCTTGTCATACTTTAGACCTAATTCTATCTTCTATGTGTTGCTTGTCATACTTTAGACCTAATTCTATCTTTTGGACTAAACATAAACAACATAGAAATATTACCTCTGAGCGATGCTATTTCAGATCACTGCCTCATAACCTATACTGTACTTTTAGATAAACCCGCTCGTCCTACACCTCGGTTCAGATCAAGCAGATCAATCATCTCTACCACTAAAGATAGTTTTATTAACAATCTTCCAAATCTATATCAAACCCTTAATGTAATCAACAAAAATGAAGATCTTGACATTGTAACAGAAACATTAAACAAAGCCTTTTCAGGTACTTTTTGACAGTTGTCGCGCCTATTAGGTTAAAAAGAATAAAAGAAAGAACGCCAGCACCATGGTATAATAACCACACCGCAGCCCTAAAAAAAGCAACTAGAAAAATGGAACGTAGATGGAGGACTACGAACCTAGAAGTATGGCGCGATGCATGGAAAGTGGAAAATGCATGGTTTGTACCAACAAGTACAAACAGGCTCTAAAAACCACCAAATCGTCCTATTTCAGCAAGTTGATCACCCAAAATCAAAATAACCCCGCGATTTCTTTTTAATACAGTCGCAAAACTGACTAAAAACAAATCATTTACAGAAAAAGATGCTAAACTACAGCACGATAGTAACACCTTTATGAAATTTGTTGATAATAAAATCGAGCAGATTAGGGACAATATTGCACCAACACAGCCAGCCACCTCTATATCCCATAGTATCCCGTCCCGCATCATGCCAATAGTACAACTAGAATCATTTAATGCTATTAAAATGGATGAACTCACAAAAATAATAAATTCATCAAAATCATCATCCTGTATATTAGATCCCATTCCCACAAAACTACTAAAAGAAGTTTTTCCTGCAGTTTCGGAACCAGTGCTCAATATTATTAATTCATCCTTAGAATTAGGCTATGTTCCAGCAGCCTTTAAAATGGCAGTTATTAGGCCTCTCATTAAAAAACCTAATCTCGACCAGGGAGACCTATCCAACTTTAGACCAATCTCTAATCTCCCCTTCTTATCAAAAATACTGGAAAAGGTTGTGTCCAAACAACTACAGACATTCCTAGCGAAAAATAGCATGTATGAAAAATTTCAATCAGGATTCAGGCCCCATCACAGCACAGAAACAGCCATGCTCAGAGTGACAAATGACCTCCTTCTAGCATCAGATCGCGGTGAAACATCTATTCTTACATTACTCGACCTCAGTGCAGCTTTTGATACAACAGATCATACAATCTTACTCGATAGACTGGAAAACCTTGTTGGCATTAATGGTCAAGCCTTAGCCTGGTTCAAATCTTATTTAACTGATCGCTTCCACTTTGTCTATGCTAACGAGGAAAAATCGTATTACTCTCAGGTAAAATACGGCGTACCACAGGGATCAGTTCTTGGTCCCATTGTCTTCGCACTATATATGCTTCCCCTCTGAGATATTATTAAGAAACATGACATCAACTTCCACTGTTACGCTGACGATACCCAGCTTTATATTTCCTCAGAAACTGACAAAACCCACTGTTTTTCTAAGCTAATAGACTGTATCAACGATATTAGAAAATGGATGGCAAACAACTTCCTTCTACTTAACTCCAACAAGACAGAGGTTTTGATTATTAAACCCAATAGCTCCAAACGCGACACGATAGTCCACAACATCTCTATAGAAGGCTGCACCATTGTCCCTTCTTCCGCAGTCAAGAACCTAGGTGTGATTCTAGATAAGAACCTGTCTTTAGATGGTCACATTTCCAATGTATGCCGAACTGCATTTTTTCACCTTAGAAATATTTCAAAGATGTGACACATGCTGTCTGTCTCGGATATAGAGAAGCTAATCCACGCATTTATGACCTCCAGAATTGCCTACTGTAATTCATTACTGGGGGGGTGTCATGCAAAGCAAATAAATAAGCTTCAGCTGGTTCAAAATGCAGCTGCTAGAGTTCTCACTAGATCAAAAAAGTATGACCACATAAGTCCACTCCTAGCAACACTGCACTGGCTACCTGTAAAGTATCGCATACATTTCAAAATTCTGTTAATTACATACAAAGCCCTAAATGGCTTAGCACCGTTATACCTCCATGAACTATTATCTGAACTGTTTAAAAGTAAGTTAAAGACTTATCTCTTTAGCCTCGCATTCACATAATCTCAGATCCAACTCTCTAAGGCCGCAATAGTTAACTCAACTGGAACCGGACACACACACATACTACATACTGCATGTGTTATCACATATAACTGCTTACATCTACATAGGAACGGCTGCTACGCTAATGCTATTCTGTTTTGTCCCCCTCTCTCTCTCTCCTCCTCTCTCCTTCTCTCTCTCCTTCTCTCTCTCTCCTTCTCTCTCTCTCCTTCTCTCTCTCTCCTTCTCTCTCTCTCCTTCTCTCTCTCTCTCTCTCTCTCTCTCTCTCTCTCTCTCTCTCTTTGAATTAAAATCAAATCTACCACATTATACGTAACATATAACATTTTATTCACTCTCTAAAGTGATTTTCTGTATCCTACAATGTCTGTTTCTGTATCCTGTAAACTGCATAGCGAGTTATAGATGTGATCAATGGCAAATTGTGTCCTTTATTACGGATTGCACATGCTACGGATTGCAACTATAACACGTCATGTCAGGGGTTTTTTTCTCTCTTAAAGAGTTTTTTTGAATCCCTGACCACTGACTGCTCTCTGTCATCACATGTAAAGCTGCTTTGATACAATGACCTTTGTGAAAAGCGCTATACAAATAAAATTGAATTGAATTGAATACTATATGAACATGATCTCAGCTAAAAGCCATGTCAAACTGTGGGATCTCAGCTGTCAGACTGTAAAGACTTTAAAAACAGACAGATGCAGGAGGAATCACCAAAAGTTTTACATTGTAGGTTGTCTTTTGAGAAGCCACACTGCAGGACTGCGTCTTAAAACTTTTGAAACTACTTAAACGACAGGCTTTAGGTGTGAAATGTGCCTGGGCACGGTTCGTTTGGAACAGTGTGAGCAGGCCCTAAGTGAACAAGTGTGTAACATACTGTCCAAAATATGAGTTGAAAGCAAGACCTATGTTCATATAAATATATCCAAACAAGAACATGAAACAGTAAACATAGTACAATCATTGCAAGAAAAGAAGCAGCACATATCCATAAACCATAACCAAGAAAACAACACTGGAAACACTGGTGTATACAATGCAAGTCTACAGTAACTGGTTAAACGAGACACACCTGGAAACAATTAGGGCATGGCAACATAACAGAACTACAATATCTATAGACATGATTACAAAACATGACTTCAAAATAGAAGTATCTCTTTTTTATAGATTCATATTAATATAAAACACACAATAAATACATATTACAGCTTAAAGTGTTTAAACAGTTTAAACTTTAAGTCCTATGTGTGACATGATAGTATCATATGCTTTGCTCTTTCAAAATAGTAGCTTTCTAATTTTCCCACTTCTAATTTTAAAATTATTTCTGAGACTTATGAGTGTAAAATTCTCCAATTCAAGATGTTTCTGTTAAACCGGGGAAGGCATGGAGATTCAAATTTCCCTTGAATTTCCCTGTATTCATGTGATTGTTTGGGTGTAATGTGACAGTTTGGGTGTGAATAAACACACAATGTGCTTTTTAAAAGACCATTTGATATGCTTTATGTACGGTCATTTAGAAGTGTGTGTCATTAGTGTTTAGCACCGGTGTCCAGACTGTCAAAAATATGCTTTAAAACACCTTGTTTTAGTGTCCATAATTTGTGATAGTAATAGTTTTTTGCAGTAAGTTGAAGGTTGAAGGTCTAGGTCGACTACCCCAGAACGCGTACCCCAGGCGGTTTCTGGAGGTTCACTATATATTGTTATTAAATATACTGAATATACATGTTACATTCTTGCAAAACATAAATAAACAAATAATGTTAAAACAAAAACTATTTATGAGCAGTTGGTGAATTACAGCAACAACCATTATCCGATCTGAAAAACCTGCAATGTAACATCTTTAAACATTTTTAAAGGGTAATAGTAAAAGTGTTACCACAGCAATACTTTCAACACAAACTTTTCGTCAAACATCGGTCATCAGTGAATAAAGCCAGTCAAATGTCACACCGGCAGATTCTTCCCTTGGGCCTTACCACTCAAACAAACCAGCCTGCTGTTTTAATGTCCTACTGGTCTAACTTCCGCCTGCCACAAAACACTATAGCCAGCATCCGCACCCGCTGATCCACGCCCCCCCCACCATCTCTGTTTCGTGCTAATTAATTTAATCCTGTAAGCAGGTGTAAGCCTGCTTGTTAAGAAGCCAAGACCAGACGGACCAGAGATGGAGAAAGCTGTGCCCTTGGACTTTGAAAGAAGGGAATTAAAAGAGGACATAAACAACAACAGTGAGTTGCAAAGACGACAGGCGGAAAATCCTGTTTACAGAGCAGACGGCAGGAGGTGAAGAATAGACTTGTTCTCTCTCTCAGCTCCATGTGTTTTCTTGTTTTGTTCCTGAATGAATCATCATTATCTATCCTTACTCTCTTTAATCAGTGCACAGAAAAGGTTTGAAATAAAAACGGAACACCCACTTATTCTTTTTGGAAGAGGGGTCCACAGAATTCTTTTTCTATGTTCCTTCTCACTTCCTTTTTTCCATTTTTTTTCTCCTTCATTGTTTTGCCGTTTTTACAGGGTCTGTTTTAAATGCATGCTGAACATGAAGATTCTTCCAGGGTCCTAGTGTGAGGGATCAGTTTTTGGCAAGACAACCCACTGGAGAGCGGATAAAGAGCCGGTGAGAAGGAGCAGAATTTGGCGAGGGCGTTCTCTAAAGGACAGATAAAGTGATGCGGCAGCGGGCTTTTCATATGTTGCCATCGCTTTACAAGCCGGCGGTGCCAGAATGTGATCTCTTTTCCGGTTTGTGACAGGCTTCCAAATGTCACTTGGCATTGGAGAGATGAGGTCAGGGGAAACGGAGGAACAAAATAATATTGCATGCTCTGAAAGGCCCAGACACAGTCAATCAACCGCCCTAAGCATTACACCCCCTCCCAAAGCTACCGTGATCCTGGTCTGCCCAAATGCACATTCCCTGAGCTCCACAACACTCTGATTTGCTCTTTGCCCATTTGCTCCTTATTTCTTCTTCATAAGGTGTCAGCAGCACAAGTTCACCAAATACATTCCACTGCGCTTGTAGCGCAACAAGCTATTGAGCACAGATAAGCCTCTTTAAAAAGCGATAGAGAATTTAATTCAGGTTTGAGTGACAGCAGGAAGATTTATCCCCTCATCAGACAATGCCGTCTTTTTGGGACTTTAATCTCCTGCAGACAATGGGCTGTTTTTCGCCCCTCATCCTGGGCTTTTCCCACGATGCACGCTGATTAGCTCTGGCCGATTGGACACTGGCCATTATCTCTTGTTTTCTGTGAATCTTAAGCATTTGTGAGAAGAATAGAAATGGAGGCGCGGGTGGAAAAGGAAAGTGAGCAAAAGAGAGGATGAGAGCTAAGATGAAGAAAAAGTTTTACATGCCAAGTTCTTTCACTGCTTGGGGATGTGTTTGCCCTAGCAGGTTGGGAAAAAAGTTTGGGTCTACAACATACTAAGAAGTAAATTAAAATTGATAAATTCTACTTTCTCAGTCTGGTTTCATTTTGCATAATTCAGCACACTTTAAAAAACTGTGTTTGCATGCCTATATGTAAAAATAGGGAAAATAGAATGAACCAACAATAAATGTTGTTATGAAAAGTCACAGATACAGGACATGACACCACAAAACCAGTGAGATGTATCCAAGACCAACCTGACAAAATGTGTTTTTTGTGCAGTTTAAGTGTAAGAAGCACATGCTGCAGATTAAATTGTTCAAAATTCTTTTTATTCTGACCTTGACAAGCAATTGTGGAAATATTGGTTCTTGCCCAGTTTAAGTTGATAGTACTTGATCATGTATAACCAAAATATCTGCCACCAATGGGATAAACCTTTTTATCATCTTGATTATAAAATCTGGTCAGAATGATCCTCTATGCCGATAAGTGCACAACTGCATAATAAATTAAAATTGGCTACAGACTGAAACTTTTGCATAGCATGGTTAAAATTTCAATTCAACTTGAAAACTATTTATTTATTTTTATATTGTATTTTCTAAGAATTGGCCAATAGAATTAAAAAAATATCATATAAGAGTTTCCCACATCTGACTTTAAATAGCATGCAGCATATTAAAAAGCTTATTAACCAGACTATCTAAATAATCCTGATGAATAAAATTGAGTCATGCCCTACATTCACTTGCAGATATGGCAAATATAAGTTAAATGCATTGCAAATGCAATTTTAGTTTATTACTAAAATAACAAACATATCCACCGATGTGCGAGCTGAGGTTGCTCCAAATGCTCAAAATAAATATTTTAGAGCTAACCATAGCCCCTAAGAGAAATTAAACTGACCTGTTTACCTTGTGATTATCCTAGCAAGAGCCTGGCCAAGAACATTTGAACAGTTGATTTATTACTTTTTTCATAGCAACACTAATACATTAAATGTCTCAATTTGATAATGACATATATGCATAATCAATACGGGAAAATGGTCTGATCTAAGCCATTGACTCATATTGATTGGATACCACCTGAATAAGTGAAAGTATGGATTATGAATAAGCGGCAGTATAGATTTTGCATTCGCTTTGCTCAAATGAGATGATGTTTATGTTCTTACACCAAGCAAATGACTTATTACCTTTAACAAACAAATATCTGTTATTGCTCTCTTCTTAGTCACTCAACTGATTATATACCCCAGCAACTGTATTTTGATTGAATTCTCTGCCAAAAATCACAATAACCTTCCTGTCCTACATTTTACTCTTTTGTTTGTCAATTCCACAAATTAAACTCACAAACCATTACTACTTGGACAGACCATTTCACAGTCCTTTACAAGGTCCACAAAAGCCAAGCCACATGATGTGCCACCATCCTAGAGTGGACTAAAGGAAAAACAAATATTTCTATAATTATGGAAGAGATGGGGGCAGATGTCTGACATGAAAAACCTTAGGTTGATCGAGTCAGAATTTGCAGAATTACCTACTGTAGCAGAATGTTAATGCCAAGCTCTGTTTTGAATGAGTTGAGTCTCCCATGCATATTGTGAAAATGTGTTTGTGTGACACACTCAATTTTTTTAAGATATTTGTTTAACTTTATGTACAGTATTCCAAATCTGTCATTATGAGATTCCATTATAGTAGCGATGCCACTTATCTAGGCAGCAGATTTTCACAGTTTCTCTGTGGTGGCAGGTGTTTTTATCTAAACTACAGTTGAGTATCATTCAACTGCACATTGGGATGTTCTCTATAACAGGAAATGAACAGGTCATTGTTCCTGTGGCAAATCCCCTCCTGCATTCATACCTGCTTGTACCCTTTAGATCTATTCAGCTGCAGTATTCAAAAAATGTCTTCTCTGAGAAAGGGTCAGGAACCCATTAAACTGCAGCTTTGATAACAATGACCCCCAGCCATGCTAAGACCCCCTTCCTCCATCTGCCCTTGTGCCGATTATCCCCCCTAGTCTAACCATACATTTTCTTATTTCATTGTGTATCATCGCAAAAAACTAAATATTTTTTAGTTATTATATATTTATGAAAATACTTAGGAGACAATGATTATATGAGATTCCATTATAGTAGGGATGCCACTTATCTGGGAAGCAGATTTTCACAAAACAGAACTTTATTTTTTTTATGTTTGCTGTGTATATTGTCCACTTTCTTTTACCACATATGTTTCATAATTATTTAAGTTTTCAGTTGTTTTTAGTTATGCTACTCATCTTCCTAGTGCTCATTTTCATCATGACTCTTTCTGGAGTTCTGCTTCTGGGGTCTGCTTCTTTGGCTGCTCTGTCCAAAGGGTCTTAACAAGTCTCAAGTGTCCATCTTCCTCCAGCTATAAAAGCGAGCCTTTCCAAAGATGCTAGCAAGATATGCTTAATATTGCATAGAGGGTCCAGGCCAATTTTACTAGATGAAGCTTTGGGTAAATAATGAGCCACATTTAGCCAAAAGGGAATGGCTCAAGCTCCTTCTCGTCATTTCTAATTTGTGCAGCACATGAGTCAGCCTTATTGATATTATTTGTTCCAGAGTAAACATCAACTCACATTTTTTCTCTTCTTCTCATGCAAACACTGTCTTTCCGTCCATGTCTCTCTCTTTTATTGTCTGTTTTACTGCCTGTCTCACTACTTCTTCAATACGCCCTAAAACATTGTGTAATTCAAAAAACATGCTTATAATTTGCTATGACATGTTTCATTTCTGAACCAGATCAGATAGCATCTCTATTCTGGGCGTCCCGCTGACAGAAAAGTGGAGCTATTTGGGCAGATTGAAAACGAGCTTTGCATGCTTAAGAAAAGTATTGTGACTGGATGGTATTGAATTGTTTATTCTTAACTTGCGTCTACTGAGCTCAAATGAGCCATAATCTCTCATATGGATGTCGATGTGAAAACAATCTAGTGGCTCATTAAAAGAATGCCTGAAAAAGCAAACTGCAGTTGAGGAAGTGAAGCACATTTAGGTCATACTGATGCTATCAAAAGACTGAGTTCTGGTGTGTTAGAGGTTTGGAACAAGGAAACAGTACTGTAACAGTGTCACATTTAAAATGTACTTTTTGGTACCAGTGTGCTGCCAGCACTAGCCACATATATTCAATTTATTTTATTTGTATAGCGCTTTTCACAAAGGACATTGTATCAAAGCAGCAACAGAAAGCAAATCACACAAATTTTCACTATAGGAATTTTCACTGAAAAGTCAGGTAAAGAGGTGATAGATTGGTTGAAAGGTTGGCCATACAGAGTAGGCCTACATATTTTTTAGGAACATTTCTTAAAATAAATTAATCTGGCAGACACATTATATGAATATATTGATCCAAACCCTTAAAATGACTACTTTGTAGAGTATCACATTTGACATATTTCGTATTTTTACATTACAAAATTTTTACACGTCATTACAAAGGCAAAGCTAGAAACAAGAACAAACAAGTACATGTACAGTCCAATCTCTACGTACATTAGACTTGAATTTACTGTTAGCATTTAGGACATTCAAAACATTATTATGTTTTATTATTAATAAAATATTTTCTTTTTTCCGACCTTTCCCTTTGTCACCTTTGTGTTTGGTCAGATTTAACTTACTTCTGAGGATATTTTAAAGCAATTTTCCCCCTAAAGTATAGCAAGGTCAGAAACACATTTACTCACACAAGGGAAATATCGTACTCTGTCCTTCAGTTGCCTTCCAGCACCTTCAGTAATGGCCATTACCTCCAACACCAAAAGCCCATCTTATCAACTCAAGTCAAAAAACAAAAGTGACCACACAAACAACAAACCACCAATCAAAAAACAATGTTATAATATTACCAATACATAGCACA
Source organism: Beaufortia kweichowensis (assembly GCA_019155185.1). Classification (NCBI taxonomy): domain Eukaryota; kingdom Metazoa; phylum Chordata; class Actinopteri; order Cypriniformes; family Gastromyzontidae; genus Beaufortia; species Beaufortia kweichowensis. The sequence goes on from CM032806.1 coordinate 14,519,757, forward strand.
CAGGAGTTGCAATTTATCCCATGTTTTTTGTGAGAATTGATGTGAAACAATAACAGAACTATTTTCCAAAATGACAATAAAGTTATCATAAAGCAAGCTGACAGATGCCTTCAAACAATTAGGCAAAGCTGTCTGTGAGCAAAGAAAACAAACGAAAACATCAATCAAACATTGAAAACAAATCAGAGCCCCAAATAAAGCTCTTACAAATCAACTGTGGTAAACGGGTGATAATTGCTCTCAATGCTTTAACAGCTGTACAAGCTGATGTGCTCACAGGGAGAATAGACCCTTTCAGGTTCCCTGTTCTCCTCACACACAACTTTTGAAAAGCCCATCAAATTTTAAAATTGCTTTCTGCCGCTCACTGTTTTATGTCTGTTGTGCTAGCAACGGCTTGCTCACATCACTTTCGTGTTTGTGCTCATGTCAGTGCTTCAGCTTTCCCCCTGAAAGTTTATTATATGTCACATTCCCTATGTTGCATTGTTTATGTCTATTATGGCCCTATGCTGTGTAGTCGACAGTATTCTAATGGCATGTCCCTACGTGGGCTGGTACCAAGGCCTGATACACAAACTGTACACAGTGCTCAATCTAAATGTCACGCTGGTTTCATACATCTTGCTTGCAAGTAAATTTTAGCATGCCATAGTTAACTTTATATAAAAAGTCATTTCTTAAAAACACAACTGTGGCCAGTAAAAACGTTGACTAGCCAACGTTAATTGTACTCAAACTCCATATTTAAGTAAAATATCTAAAAGCAAAAATGTATATGTTCTGTCTTTTGTGTCAACAAACACAATAAACACATGTTTAATGCTACTCAAATGTGACATAAATGTTTTTTTACACAATGTTTGCATAATGTTATGAGATGTAATGTTACATGCTTAAGTATATAAATTATGAAAATAACAAAACAAAGTTTAATGTTAATACATTAACATGGATGAAACAGAGTTTCAATTATAACTTAAATTGTTCAAAAACTGAAATTAAGTTATTCTGCACTTTAGCTACTGTAAATAAATATAATAATTTGAAACATAGAGTGGATTATAGCCTGATCTCACCCTTTGTGTAGATACAGAGTTTGGGTGTAATTTTTGAAGCACAGCTGACTTTTAATACTCATTATAAAAATGTTACTAAGGTAGCTTTTTATCCTCTTCAGAATATTGCACATATAATATATCATATATGTCCATTCCTGATGCATAAAGGATTATAAAGGATTACTTTTTGCAGGTCTACTAGCAAATTCGATTAAAAACTGCAACATACCTGTATATAAAATTCAGCTGCTAGTATTTTGACTAGGACATTATCACGCAAACCTATCATGCAAACCAATCACCTCTGTGTTTTTCTCAACTACACCAGTTCAATTATAAAAGAATACATTAAAAGCAGTCTTAAAAGCTACACAGACCAAACAAGCTGAAAAGCCAATGATTTTATTGCTGTTTACACATAGTAAATTACATGTTTAATTTACTCTCATAGTAGCATGAGAAACAAAAATCAAAAACATAAACTGTGTATAGAAAGTGAGCAAGTGAGAAAAACAATCCCCATTACTAAATCATTCAATAAGTTTGATTCAATAATGCAAAAAACTTGTTATAATGTATTATAATCAATTAAGCTGACTACACCACACAATGAAACTGTTTCTTACATAATATGTGCATGCTGTTGTTTAGGACAAACTCACACTTTAATAAAACTATTCTGTACCAGTGATTTATTTAAATACATCCGATTGGCCAGTATATTCATGTGCTCAACAAAAACGTCAGTGATTGGTTTTAATGCTCAATGTTCATCTGAAGTTTTATTATGAATTTATTTCTGACCTCTGCGTGCACACTATTCTCTTTCCACAAAATGATAAAACAAGCTTAAACAATCATAGTAACAAGTAAATTTACACAGTGAAAAGTATTGACTAAAACGTTGCAAAGGAAAAGTTGCAATGAATTTAAATACTTAACAAAAAAAAATTGTAACATATCTACTATTCTTCATTACACCACTGCTAGCCAAAATGGCTGGTAAGCAAAAAGTTGTCAAGTGCAAGCGTAGAATTAGAATTGTCTTTACTTGCCTCTTCATTCCAGTGAAAAGGGTAATTAACAATGTCTTGTAATTAACAATAGACTTTTATTGAAACCAATAAGGACTTTAGCTTGCAGGGACAGGGAATGTTCATCCACATCAAAGCAGACACCGGAGGCTATTGGACACCAACCTAATTGAAAATTCAATTTTGAATGGGGGCACACACAATTGAAGCCCTGAAATAAAACCAGTTGTGACCCCCAGCTCTGATAAGTTTAAAAAGTCTGTCAAGACAACAGGAAACATAATGCATGACCTTCTCCTTCAATTGAAAACGGATCTTAACTTTAGGAATGGCCCAGTGTTCTGATTAAATAAGCTTTGCAGATGCTGCAAGTCATTTGTGAAAAAAATGTTTGGCATACATTTCATTACTGATAGAAGGAAACTGATCATTGATGTGTTGGTCAGTTTTTAAGTTAATCAACTGACTTGAAACAGTTGCTAACTTTTTTCTAGACCAAAAGTGTGAGATTAGTTTACAATGAAATGTAATGGTAATGTAAGATTTCTCCCAGTTTGGTACAGGAAGGAAACAAGTTACAAATACTTAAATTATCCTGATGACAGTTAACACTTTGCAGTTGTGGCCCACCAATAGAGCAATGAGCTCATGGGTGTGAGTGCTTAAATTCTATCACACCCGAGAGGCATTTGGAAAAATAAACCCCACTACTGCATACAGGCCGATGAGAGTACAGGAGAGGTTATATAAAGCTCAGGTGCTTATTAGAATAATATTTAAAAATTTGGCTTTATACCCTCAGTAAAAAGTAAAAACATGTTAACAGTACATATTTTATTAAAGTTTTAAATGTTTTGAAAAAGATCATTAGATTAGACATGAACATCAAAAACTTAACTAACCCATTGTTTACTTAAATCAAATATTCTTTCCTATTAATTTCTCCTTAATAATTGTACATCTTATACCACAGCAAAACTCATTTGAAAAGGTTTTAGTGTTTTTTTAACTTTCAGAAGTGAAGATAAACTTCAATCAACTGAAAAAAGATTTAGTTACAAACGTAAAAAGTACAAATAGTTTCTACGTCAATAAAACTAATACAATAAAATATAGTTTCTATACAAATACTAACTATACTTCAAACAATATAGTTCATAATAGAATCTCACAGAATGTAAAGTTATATCTTAGTCTCTATCTACCATTAATTAAAGGTGTCCTATTATGCTTTTCACTTTTTTTTTACTTTAGTTTAATGTTGCTGTTTGAGTATCAGAAAAGATTCAGAGGCTGCATTTCCCAAAGTGCAGCATTTCAAAACGAAATATGTCACAGCGACGCAGCCTCAAAATGTCTCCTTCTTTCCACGTAAAGGAGAACGAATGGATCCTTCACGCTTAACAAAGTATCTTTCACTTTTGTAAGCCTCTGTTAACTGTTGTTAGTTTCGATGGTAAAGACTACACTTGTTCAAAAACAATGCAATCCACAAACATGCCCTGAAAACCCCTTCCAGGACTTCACCCGCTGTGAAAGAAATTTTGTGAAATACGTGGATTTTGTGTGTATCATGCACATACCTCAAAAAAAACATACTTTTGTAAAACACCCTTTCAAGTTCTGCCAGCAAATGTGCTTCTGGTCAATTCACTTGTTTCATTATCTGACTTGGGTAAGGGAGATGATAAAGCTGACGCTACTCTTATTGTTTAAGTAACCGGTCCGACACAAAATCACTTCTAGTGGGAGGTGAAGTGATGAGTAGGTATTAACAGGAGAGTCAGATTTTCGCAATGACACAGAAACACACACTTTTACAAACAGCAAGGCCTACAGTTGGCTCTCAGTTGTGCATGCATATGCGTTTTTGGGCAACTGTTGAATTGGTAAACTGAAGTCATTCTTACTGTTTATGCCTAAGAGCTAAAACTTGCGGGGGACATTTCCAGCTGTAAGCGGGTGACCAATCACAACAGACTTGGCCAGGCTGACCAATTTAAATGTTTCGAAAGGTGGGAACTTTACAGAGTCTGAAAGAATCTGACCGTTTGAGAGAGCTGGGGACATGCAAAATTTTAAATATGTGAAAATGTGTTTCTTTATAATTAAACAATTAAGCATGAAAACCTATTCTAGTACACTCCAAATCAATGTCAAGACTGAACAAATGGCATAATAGGAATTCTTTAAGATTACTGCCTGCACATAAATGTAACAGAATCAAGGTTATCACTACAAAGCATCACTTCAATGTTCAGCGCACAAACGTTACACTTACTTACGTAGCTACAAGTACTGTGTATATTTACAATAACTGCCAACTGTTTTCCTGGATAAAAAAAAAACATCAAAAACATATATAACGTATGTAGGTATGGATACACTGTTATATTATGTTATCCTTGTATTTTATTTGTTGACTTGCCTTGTTGAACTTCAATACTCAATTTCCATTATTTATTTATTTTGTTCAGTAATTTCCATCTTGTATGCTGTAATAATAGAATAGAATAAGTACCCACAAGAGCAAAAAATAGCCACAGATGCCTACATTTACATGCAGTGTTAGTTCTCACAAACTTTCGTCCAGTCATAAGATTGTTGCCTAGCATAGTAGGTCATGCATACCATATAATATTAGAATAGGTACCCCTTAGTTAAATAATACTTATGTAGAATTTTGTTTTATTTTACAGATTCTAATTTATTTTTTTCACCGACCTTTGCATATTGTTTCCCTGAACCTGCAAGTTCTTATATTGTAGAAGTACACTGTTGCTAAAAAAAGTATGTTGTTCTGTTTACTTACAGTGTACATTGAAGGCTATATCTAATGCGTTGCCAAGTGCACACATATACATGCACACTTCTTTAAAAAACACACATACACATACCTTTGAACTTTGACCAGCAGGTTTCTTATTTGTCAATGACTGTGTTTGTAGCCATAGCCTCTTTACTCCTTAACAAAACCAGGCCATGGAAATTTTGATCACATTAGCCACATGTTGCTTTTAATATAATTTCTATAAAAAAAGGATGCTGCCTGTGTAGACATAAAGTAACATGTAAAGTTCATTGGCCGCTGTCGCAGACCACAAAGAGCCACAGGGGTCTGCTGCTAATTTCCCTCCCCAAGCTATGTAATCTATGGCAGAGATTAGAGTAAAGCAGTTATTCTTAAGTATTTTATTAAGAGGTGCTTGAGGCGCTGGAAGAGGAGCTTTATTGCTTTTCGAATGGCCTGCTATACAATACAAGACAAACATTTGCTGTTATTTCAGCAAACTCGTGTCAGATGTTGTTGCTCTTTTTTTGGAAGGAACTTGGCTTTAAAGAAAAGTCTCCTAAAAATCTTCCTTTCTGCATAGGTCTTGCCCTGAACTGTGGTTGCTAGATAAATAGGGAGGTGTCAAAAGAACAGGCAGGAGTCCCACACCTAGTTTTAAGAAAAGCGAAAGTGCTGACACGCACAGGAGGGAGGAGCATTCTTAACATTACTGTTTCAGCACATATAGAACTGTGCCAGTATCAGACAACATTTTCAACAGGCAAGCATAATCAGAAATTTATCTATATTATCTACTAACAAGATCTATTTACATACATGCCAGTTGTGTTAAAATGCAGGGGTGCAAAGTGACAGAGTACAATTAATTAATTAGTAGATACAGTATTTTACAAATGTGTATTTAAATTTATTTAAATTCTACTTTTCTACATACTTAGCGAATAAATATTAAAAAGTATTTATTTGCTAAATTTGTAGCATAGTAGAATTTAAATGGCACAAACGTCTCTTGTTACTTATTGAGTTTTTAGCATGTTCTGCAAAGTGACCAAATAAACAGGAACTGCATTTAGCATTGAGCGTTACAACCAATGACACAGGCGTTTTTGCAGAGAGTTGATCAGAAGCGTTAAAATATGTCACTGGTGAGAGAGTTTTGACTTTTACTTTTACATAAGTAATATATTGGTGTGGTATCTGTACTGACACTTATGTATGTAACCTAAATACTTTTACCACCACTGTTAAAATGGTAAAACACAGGTCGTTTAATCTACCTGAAGAGTGTATTGATCATCAAGTACATGATTCTTTAAACCAAAAACTAAATGTTATATTAAGATTACAAAATATTTATATGCTACAATTTATATTGTTATTTTAATAATTATCTTTCACAATAATTAGCATGTCAAATTATGAATTGATGTATACAATGCATACACCTAATGATAAAGCTCCAAACAGAATTTTAAGGGAAGCTTATTTTGGAACATTATAGGTGGTAACATAAAATATGAAATATGATGGCAACATGGCTGTAAAAAATACAGTTACAAATAAATAAATCTGACCCACCAAAGACCAGATTATTAATTAGAAATATTATATTATTTATTGGTTATTGGTCTGTGCAACTTTTCAGTGCTGGGAAAATTACACACACAAATTCTGTCTCACAAATAGCTGAATCACACTCCGTAACTAAGTAGCAAATGCAGAGTGTATCTTAAAACAACCCAAACCCATGACATTTATAACATCAATGACATTATGACATTAACATTATGACATTCCAAATATGCCATTCAAACATGAAAGAATAATAAATACAATATGGGTAATAAGGCCAAGGTGGTGTATAGGTGTGGTGGGGACAGCAACCCTGAAACTGCCAATGCTAACACTGGCTACAATAAGCAATAGTTGATTATAATAATACAACATTATTATTTATAATAATGAAAAAACAAAGGCAAAGTTGTCAACGGCAGTGTCAAAGACATCTTGCACTGAATTTTACAATAACTAAGGAAATTAATCATATAAATTGCTAGAAAGCAAGGTCATTAAACGTCCTTGTTTCTATAGTAGCTGTAGCTAAAAAAACATTTGTAGGCATGTCCAGAGCTCAGCTGACTGCTGTGCCACACAGGCAATGCAAGAGATATGGTTTGAAGTAAAAACCACACGTTGGCATACTAAGCACTCATAAAGTACAACTCCAAAACCGTATTTTCACTTGATGCCAGCTTAAGCATATGGGTAAAGTTAAGAGTGAGAGAGAGAGCAAAAACAAACAAATATCAGCACTGGAGTTACAAAGAGGAAAATAAGTTAATTGCGCTAAATGTAAATTTAAATGTAATCCCTTGAGCACTCCAAATCCCATAAAAACACTGACAATTATAGACAAGGTCTCACTGAAAAAGAGCAGTGTCTGTACAGCATTACCCTTAAACATCTCTTTCCTAGAAAAGTATCTCTTTTTCCCTATAACCAAGATTAGTTTTTAGCTTTCTCTGTTATGTTATTACAGCTACACTTAATGATTTTATAACCCCTCTCTTAAAAAATTACTTAAATTAAAATGCTGGTGTTAACAATATAATTAAAATGATAGATCATAAAATGTATATAAAATAATTAAATACCAAGGATAAAAATTTCCACATCATACCACAATATACACTTTTGAGGTTCAATTTTTTTATATCTGTAACTGTACAGATGTTAACTTCATACTGTGGGCAAATAGAAATAAAAAGGAAAGAAATAGAGCAGTGTCATAATACATAACCAATGTGCTTTTCCATATATTGGCAGCTCAAAATGTATTGTTTCATCTTCAATGAGCATAATATACTTTTATACCCAATAGAATGCAACGGTCAGGTTCTGGAAGTAGAAGCAGGCCACGAAAAAGTCGCTGTTGTCCCAAAGTTGCTCTCCCTAGTGATAGCATCACCATATATAAATGTTTGTAACTATGTAAATAAAGAGAAAGTTGCAGAAATAGTTCTGAAAGCACAGGTGAAAGCACAAGTGTCAGACTCCTGCCTTTTACAAAATGTCCCAGCAAGCCAATCAAAAGTGCACTAGTGAGCTGACTGCCATGTGTCTTTGTGCAGGGGAGATAATGATTATCTCCTGGGTGGATGAAAACTGTGGCAAGCTGCCAGTGCATGAACGTCCCCTTTGCCTTTGTAGACAGTTTTAATCTTGTGAAATCCTTTCCACTGAGACATCCCATGATAATGTCATAGACACAGAGGGTATAGAAGAGCAATTTGTTTACCTCCTAATGTCTTGATCTCTTTCAATCCTGCCTAACTCTATCTTGCTCATGTTCTTTCACAAGGAGCTCTGCACTGCTGGACTGGGATAACATATTGATTGTTGCTTGGTTTTCAATAGAGGACTGCAAATTAAACCTATCAGAACAAATTTGTCTCAGGATTATTATTGTGTTGCAGACCTAAAAAATCTGATCTGGGATCTACTTAAAATTCTCTTGAAGGAATATTTTAACCAAAATAAAAATTCTCTTATCATTTACTAACTTACATGTTATAAGTCAATATGACTTTGAACTACGTGCAGATGCATAAATGAATTTGCAATTTTGAAAGAATTTATTTAAAATGACAGTACTTTTAACAGAAAGTCTATTCTTGTGATGTAGGTATATAATAATGGATATAAATAAAATAACAAGTGCATGTGTTATTGTTTATTGTTCTAGAATATTCTACAGTCAGGACAAATGCATCTTGATGTGTCTTCACGTTTAAGTGTATTCTAAAATACTTTCTCATCTATTTAAGAGTACAGAGATCAACTTTGCTTGGACAATTACATGTGGGCACAACCATGTGGGATAGGGAGTTACTACTGGATGGCAGCAAGCTAAACAGAATAAATGGGATTTGCACAATACAGTACAAATCTTTAGGTGTTGATAGAAAAATAGTTAATGAGCCAACAAGCTAAATAAAATACCACATGCAGTATCAACAGTTTGTGCAAGTCAAACACTGCATTGACAAACAGTGTAATGTTCACTCAGCTGAGAAATGTACATATCATCAGACTTAGACTTGTGTTAAAAGCTGTTATGTCACATTTATAGTATATTTTCTTGGATGCAATTTGTTGACAGAAATGTTTAAATGGGGGAAACCAAAGACATTATACATGACAAGCTGGCTAAGACCCAACATCAGCTAGTTGACTTTTTGACCAATCAGTGCAAACCTTACTTTTCAGTCCCCAAACCTAACAGCAGCAGGCATTCTAGTCTCAAGTCTCTTTCATTCCCATCAACATCACTCGGAAGGGTGCTCATTTCACTTTTTGCTCTCATCTCCTTTTCAACAAGAACAGTTTGTCAGGGTCAGAAAGCATTTCAAAATGTATTAATGAGTGAACGAGAGAACAGTGTGGTATGAGTAGAAGAAAAAGAGGGGTAGGGTGCCTGTCATCAAAGCCAACAAGAAAAATGCCAGGTGGTTGTGGGAATTTCAACTCTTTTTGCAGAGATGGAATCTTCAGTGTAATTAACAGGCTTCATTCGGGGCTTTTTTGAATCCACAGCCCCTTTGGAGGGAACAATTTGCACTTTTACAAGAGCCGCTAAGGGACAAGAAGAAAGGAGAGGAAAAGGGAAACTATGGCATCTTTTATCAGCTATACAAAGCACTGCATCCTTTCAAAGGCCTGTGCTAGAGCTTCCAAAGCAGAGGAAAAGTGAGTGAAGTAGGAATAAAAGAGAAGAAGGAAAAAAGAACTGAAAAAATGGACAGTCGGAACAGTCGGAAAAGGGACACTGGTGCCAACATGCGGTTCACAGAATGGAAAGGGTAGGGAAGTAGCCAGGAGAGTGTGGGTGATGGGGACTGCCAACTTAAACCCCTTCCAGAAATCAACAGTTTGTCTTATTAACACTGCACCTAAATAGATCTAAGCTAGAGGCATGTACCCGTTTTAAGACTGCCTCAAATATACAGTATAAATGCTGCCTATTAACACACATAGTTGTGATATAGTTGGCATATATATTAAATATTTTCTTAATTTGTTTAATTTTCTTATTACTACTTATTGTGTTGACCTCTGAAGGTTGCAGGTTGATATTAACAGTATAACATCAGGTGAATTAGTCCTATATGCTAACAGATGGTTGTAAGGAAAATATTATAGTTTTCAAGTAACAAGCTGCAGTTTCCAACAAGTACCAGTGTACTGTTACAAAACATTATATCATAGTTTCTTGCAGAAGTACAGCTAAGCAAACTGACGCAATATACTCTAATACTCAATATTCACTCAAATTCAACAGTTCATTAAAAAAAATAATATTTAGCTAAATCACTGTTTCTATTGCTGCTTTAGCTCAACAATTTAGTATTAGTACATTTTTTCAAATGCTGTTTAATGCTGTCACCACAATTAAGATCCTGATGTGACAGATAAATATTGGTCCGCCAAGTAAGAAGATCTTGCACTATACTCAAAACTCTTACTCAAAATTTTTAAATGTATGATGTAAAATCACGCTTGTCTTTGAAGAAAAGCTATACTCGGGTTTCTATTTCAATCGTTAAGAAGGGTCAGTGTCCAGTGTCAGATGGCTGACAGAGGCGGTGAAAAATCCAAGTCAAATGCATGGCTGATAACGGCCCCTTAACTGCCAGAGATGGGGAGTCTGCCTAGCACAAAATGCCATTTGTTGTCCATCACTCAGACACTGCGAGTTTAGCGGCGACACTGTGCTGAAAGGCACATTCACAAAAGCTCACACACTGAATGTTTTTGCAATTCAATATTTTCACACACATCCTCATCATTACGCTGGAACTGGAGCCTCGCTGGAGAGAGCCTACGCTTTCACAGACAGACTAATCGCAGTTTGAGATTGAAGTTAATAGCCCATCTTGAAATGTTTTGCTGACTCCCTAAAAACCCCTTCTCAGCGTTTCACTAACAATCTGACGAGGGCTTCACATTTTACATCATACAAATATCATTTAATCTAGTTTGTAAACAAAACTATACAGTATAAACCCTGGAAAAAAGATTTACTAAATAAAAATGAATTACCCTGAAGTTTACATAAAGTTTCATCTGTATATACTGTAAGCACCTAAGTGACAAGGGTTAGTAAAAAGGTGTGTTTTTGCAATTTGTTTATGGTGTCAACCTTAAAGTGGTAAAGGAAATTGACGTTTTCATATTTTTCCAGTAAGTTGCACTGTAGTTAATAACATTTTACAGTCCAATAGTGCTGACTTTCCCTTGAGACCAAAAGCCTAATAATCAGTGCACCAACACTCTTTTTTTATGAAAACAAACTGCAGCCAGGGAGATGGGCTAATTGTGTTGCGACACAGAGCAGAGAGAAACAACCATTCACATAATTAAACCAATTTTCAAAAATAGCTGAAGAGGCAGTAAGTAAGAGCCTTCATCTAGTACACACTGCACAATCCCACCCCCCTGCATACAAAGAAAACTTAAGCATTGAGCAAATATAGACTGCCTCGTCCTGTGAAAGTCACTACATAATGATGGTGCAATTACAGTGAATCCCAATATACATTCAGTTATGAAAAATGATATTGGGCTGACGGGGGTCTTTGGCAACATAAAATACATCTTTATCAAAACAAATCTAAGCACTACATCTCTAAAGTACGTAATGTCTTTACCAGTGCTATTATGGCCATTTTTATGTACAGTAATTGCAAAAATGGAGGACAGAAGATGAGTTAAAAAGGTAAATGTGTTTGTCGGTTCCTTTGAAAAGTGGACAATGAGTAGTAATTCCATGCTGAAGTGGCCTACAAGAGAATGACATTCACTTTATTATTGACAAAAGATGCAACATCAAGGTCTGCCCAGTCTCCTGTAGCATGGGAATTACATTTGTTTTGTTTTTTGTGCATTTGTCAAAAATTTGTTTGTGTCTGTGTGTGTGTGTAAGATACAAAGATAGTGATACTTGTAATTTTTTAACCTTGTGGCAGAAACCCCATGGGTTTTTTGGTCCCCATGAGGATAACAGCTTATAAATCATACAAAATAATGTTTATCTGAAAGTGTAAAAATACAGAAAGGTTAGGTTTAGGGGTAGGGTGAGAGAATATATAGGGAATGTGTTTGTGTGTGCGCATGTGTGCATGTCTTCATAGTAGTAGGAAACTGGTACTCTAAACATGCCAACATATACCATAACCATATGGGAAATGCATTAACTTCTAGGAATAAAATAGAATTGCTATAAGATGCTACAAAATTGCTAGGTTTTTTTATTTTTAGAGAGAATTGTCCTTGTGGATATATTGGCAACACATTTCCCAGTGTGTTTCATTTCATTTTACATATTAAATATCCAATACTGGAACAAACACAGTCATTCACAACAAACACAATTCTTTACCTTTGCCTGACCACTAAAACAACTTTTGCACATTGGTAGTGTTGACAGTATTCACTTTCCAAAGAAATATTAATTTGGACTATTAAAACACTGAGCTTGCACAGCTCAGTATTGGATGGAAACATTTTTGGCACCTTCTGAGCTGGAGTTACTCCAAAGAAGGTTTACGGCCTAAAATTAGCTACTCTGAACACATGATGCTGGTTTAATTATTTCTCAGAGCTCTTCCAGTTGAATGTAGAAAGCAACTTTTTCCTTGTGCAGTATCATCCAACCACATATGATCTTTGACATTTGGAGGTCATAATAACGTTTTTATTTTGTTTTTTATATATAAATATTTCTTAAAAAACAAGTGTTAAAAGATAGAATAGAATACACTATATGCTGGGAAGAAACACAGTAAGTAGTTAAAGTCATCTTGAAGGCATGCACGTAAGACTGCTGAAACATGGTGAAAAAGTGACTGACTAATTTCTTCTGCAAATGGGTGAATAAAAAAGGAAAATGAAAATAGAGCATGCAGCTTCAGTGCAGCAGAGAACAGCTGAAACAGTGTTCAGACATAACATAAAGAGTCACTCCCACCTGAGCGACTGTGATGTCATAAAAAGGTGCCACAAGTCAAACAATAGCAGCACAGTGAAAACTTGACATGTGACAAATGTGAGCAAGGTTGAGTTCGTGCTGCCACACCTTTGGGAAGCACAGGGTGATTAACATGGTGAGTTGAGCTCAAGTAAGCTCTTTCGACAGAAAACAGTGTTGGCTCTCCAGCATTCCTTATGCCACCCATCAAATTTTCCTCTCATTTAAGATTTGAGTTAACTAAACAGCCCAACTGGTCAAAGCTTTCCCTGCACTTTGCCAACAAGGACAAATATGTATATGTAAACATTCAATGTGCAGTGTTGCATGCCGAGCCGAATCAAAACTGGCTTCATCATGGTTAACTGGAATCAGTCCCAGTTGGAAGAAAGAGCATGCTCACCTGTGTCTGTGTGTGTGGGTGGTTGTTTTTCTTTAGTGTGCAAGCATCCACATACACAGACTTATGCACTTGAATGTTCTGTCAAAGTTTTTCCAAGTAGCACTTTTGTATGATTCCCAAAACAAGGAAGTTCAGTGAGACATTTTGCAGCCTCTAATGGACTGTGCACCATCAGTTTTTTCACAAGCTTTTATATCTGAAAACATGTTGTGCATATGCACATTCAGCTAACTTGAAGCCAAATGCCAGCCATTTTGCCTGTAAATGTCTAGTTTTAAGTTCTGACAGGTTATGTCTTCTAGGAGACATAAAATACATGATTTTACTCCTTCTGACAAAACAACATAGGCTGCACAGCATCTCTGATTATTTGTTTTCCACTGATTTTACTTCTACTTACTGAAGCAAAATGAATTAAAGCACATTTAACAAGCATGTCTGATAAAAAGTATAAATATTCTTGAATAAAAAACACTCATTAAAAGTATATATTTTAAAAATATAAGTTTATATTTTATGTATGTGTATCTATAAATGACGTTGACTATGTCTGAGTATATTTAATAATGTTGTATCACGTAATATGATATAGGATATGTTGAGAAATCATGATATTCCGCCTATATCTAAACTTTTATACTTATACATAATATACATGTTAAAACAAAATTTTAGAGCGTTGTTCAAAATTGTAGAACGACGTCATTCACTGTTTCCCTATATGCTGACGCACATTCACATGTTGCACATTCTCGCCAGCATTTTCCAAACTGATCCACATCGGAGACATGCTTGAACTGAGTTTATTATTAATAAGCTACCTCAATCCAATAAACATGACTTCAAAATAATTATAAAATATTTGTTTCCAATATTGTTATCAATGTGTTTTTTTTTCTAGAATTCAATAGAGATTCAGAATAAGAATATTTATTTACAACTACAAAACAGAGAACCACCGACGATAAATGAAAGGTCAAACAATATGAATAATACTCAATTAACACAGCAGCACCTACGTTTATAGCTACTTGATTCGTTCAGACATTATTGGCAGAGGATCTACCAGCCAGATGGTGACTGTTTTACTTTGATCCCTACTTTATTAATACATTAGTTAAACATACATTTAAACATAGTTATGGTTAAATGATTTGTTTCCACTGAGGAATTACTGACGGCAAGGTGTTTCCTAACACGTTTATATTTTAATTATTATATATAGAGGGCTTCTTGGCTATGCTAGCCATTTATTTTGCCAATTGCTTGTGTTGAGCTTAAAACAAATTTAGGTTGCAATATTAATTATTGCGTTTATTAATTAAATAATTTCCTGTAATATTGTTTTACTACTACATAAATTGCGTTCATTTTGGACATATATTTAAAAATAATTCTATATCATAACAACAATACTACTACTACTGATGATGATAATAATCATAATAATCATAATCATAATAAAACACCTTTGTCATATGCCTTATTTATAGTTGTTATAATTAATGTAATGTCGGGTACCCGTTAAATCTGTAAATTCAAGTCAGCTCCATGATATTGCACATGCATTCACTAACAATATAAAATGAAACTTAAGAATAAGACGCTGATAAAAACTATGACGAACACCTTATGCAGTGCACTGAATGCAGCATGTAAGGGAACGGGTAGAATTTACAAACACCTAGCATATAATTGCGCGTGTTATTTTAATCATTGTGATTAGCAACTCCACACTCTCCTTTATTATGAAACTAAACTAAAGAGAAGTATTTTCTACACAGGCGTGTTTTAAGCTTTCAGGTGAGCTGTGTATTTACACTTTAGAATAAAAACTGAACTAATCCTAAATGGCAGACAACACAATCCAAATAACGAAACTGTCTTGTTAATATTTTTTGCAAGCCTGAAATAGACGAAACACATATCTCAAGTTTTGAAGAGAGCATGGGCAAAAATGAGGCCCATGTTTTCAAAAACAAACTGTGTAAGTGTTCTCCCTGTCATCTAATTCCACAGGTCAACTGGCCCACGCGTGCTTTATATCTGCAGATAAAAATGCACTAAAATAGTCCTAATAAATGTCGCATCTTATATTAAACGTTTGTCATTATCAAAACTGTTCCTTTTATTTGGTATTTCATTACAACATACATTCGCTTATTTTTATTTTAGAATTAATTCAAATAAAAAAATTCAGGTCAAAAAACATTTTAGTATAAAAACAAAAATAACAGCATAGCTCAACATTGTTACACTAATACTCATAAACGGATAAAATATGTGCGTTTAAATCTGTACCAGTTTATTCGATGTAACGAAGACTTTGCTAAAATGACAAATTGCACAAGTACACTACAAATTACATCGCAGAATACCATAACCACAAACAAAAGTTAACTTTCTTAAGTCTGACGTACACAAAATATACGAAAATACATTAAGAAAAACAAATTACGAACAAATTCTGTTAATGGAAAAATCCTACCTATGACAATCAAGCGGCACAAATAGAAGAAAAACAAACAATACACACACGGAATGTAAGAGAAGTACACACTTCCCGGCGTTAGAAACAGTCCAGAGAAATGCTGGTTACTTTTTTCCCGAATATGCCATTACTGATCGGGCATTCAAAGATGTCGGAACAACCGGCGAGAAAAGGGATTCATACATGCAACCTCATAGTTTTAGATTTATTAAAAAAAATGTCCTTTATCTTCATATTCCTTCTTCTACGGCATCCAGTATTCATTCAGAACTCTCTTCATCTCTACTCTCTCTGTGCGTCCTGGGGTACATGAGTAGTGCTAGAGCGCCCACTATTTCAACAAGCAGGAATATGATTTCACAAGACCTGGAACCACTCAATAAAAAAGTTACTATCCCTTTCGACAACTCCTTGCGAACTTTCGTGTAACAATTCTCTACGGTTTCTCGACTTCGCTAAAACAAGAGCGTGAAACAACATGGCATGCCAAAGCTCTCTTGACCATTTAAGCAAAAGCGCCATCACACACGAAACTTCTGAACAAGCGCGCAACGGCAGCATCTGGTTTAAATGGTAGACGCGCGGATCACTGAGAGTTATTTCAATGGAAGTGAGGTCTAAAAAGAAGTGAACCTGGACAAAGGCGCGTTCTCAGCAGGAACTGGTCAATGTAAACGACACATTGATGATCTGCGCAAGAGTTCAAAGTATCGTGCGGCCGCTCTGGAGCGAAAGAAGTGAAATTAGGACCTACTTTTGGCCAGTTTTCTCGCCCTTGCCTTGGATCTCATCTTGTCGGCTTGCAGATTCCTCTCGTCCTCCTTGAGCTCAGAAGCTGCAGCAGCGCTATCTTCATCTCACGAGCATTGTCAGTTTGGACACCTTCGCACATGCGCACAGGCCATTCAATCTGACACCCTCGTCAGGGCCAAAAAACTTTCCAATGTATTCATCATCATCATCACTTTTTGTCCTATCGTGTCTCATTTAGATCACTTATCTCTTTCCCTCCTCCTCTTTCACTAACTCTGCAACATCTTGGATCTCTCCCCACCTCCTATTCTCGAGCTCTTTATAAGAAAGCGGTATTTTTTAGGAACCAACAGAATCCGGTACGACCGTGGACACTGAATCATCGATGGGGTCAAGGTCGCAGCTCTCGTATGCAAGGTGATTACGAATATACACCCAAGCAACTGGACAAAAACTAAAAGCATTGTTCTAAAGTATTGCACTCGTGTTCAAGTTACGGCCTTTTTAATAGTTAATGTTGCTTCTTTTCATGCTGATCACACTTAAAAAATACTAATTATATGTTCATTTTAAATCTGTTATTGCATTTTTAATATAAAAGTATGTCTGATTACGCCGGATGTAACAAAAATATAAGTAGGCGCCTTATATATAAAAGTATTAACATTATTAATTTAGAAGCGCTCTATAAATAGGTAAAAGGTGTGTTCAGTTTCAATGTTGCGAGTCACCCGAGTCAGCGCGCGCGAGACTCGGGCGGCCGGGAACTCCCGCGTGCTTGTGTATGTGTGTGTGAGAGTGAGATAGATACAGAATAGATCAAATATGTATTATGCGTGGGATCCACTTCAAGCAATGCATTTTAGTGTAGTTTATGTTTTGTATGACTTTCGGGAGTTGATGTGGATGTAGGGCAGGCGAACGACTTTGCACATGTAAGTATGGTTCTGTTAAATTAACCTGTGTTGTGCGTCTGACAAAGTGCGGGGTGTGTGCTGTGCTCGTTACACTGCAGTCGCGTTTGCATGTGCACAATCTTTGCATTTTAAGGGTGTTTGTGAGACTGTAGACGGGTCAGAATACAACTAAGCCAAGAGAGCAATGGTAGCATCTACCTTATGCAGCTGGCACGCGTTGGTAATGTTAGAAATATGTTAGAAATACCTAAAACGAGTCAGAATGTAAAGTAATTTTATTTTCTGGAATGAACATGATAGGACACTAATAAATATATACTTGCTGTTTGCTTTATAAAGAAATCGATATGATACTGAACTTGCGATTTATTTTTACAATTATTTTTATTATTATTATAATTATTATTATTATAACAATATTAAAAATATTATATAATAATATTTAACTCTCCTAATGTCGATGTTTATTATATTATAGCGTAAGTCTTACGATCATTTTATAAAACCAGTCTAACATTAAGAAAAGTACCTAGCATAATTGTGCGGCATATTTTTCTAGCTTCCTTCTGTGTACCCATGTTTTCTACGTCATTACAAGTCCCTTCTGTGATAAATCGGATCTCATTTGGTTATCATATCCCTCAAGAGCAGATAGGATCAAGCAGTTGTCTTTCAAGACATCTTAAACAGTCATTAATAGTAATGCGTGTCAGCTGACTTTAAAGGTGGCTGTCAATTATTTTGTTTTAATTTATATTTTTAATTATATTTATATGTCCTTTATTAACTGTAATTGACTGTATGAGTAGCCTACACTACTACTCATTTTCATCCTAGAATAATGGAAAATTGCTGTTTTTTGTGGAAACAAATCCAAATGACATTTCGTATTTTGTTCTGCTTATCTGGTTTAGGCTAATTAATATGGCCAAGGCTAAGACTATGCAAAAATACATTTACTACTTGCATCTGTGTTAAAGGAGGAAATTATCTTGTTACTAAGCCCAACACTGACGTATGACATTTATTGGTTTATTGATTGACTCCATGGTACTGGTAAAACTTTTGTTCAGACCTATTAACTAGATACTACACTTAATCTGGTTATGTGATAATAACCGTTCCCACGTCGAGAACTGCTCATCAGAAATACAGGGCTTATTTTATGAAGGAGCGAATGCCGTTACACACCAGTGTATACACGACTTGGGTAAGAAATGATTCAAGAAATTATTTAAGAAATTATTATTTTATACAGTGTTATTGTATTTGAGAGTACGTAAATGTACTTGGAACCATCAAACCTCTCTTACCACTTTTATTTAAGCCCAGTAATGTCTTTATTTATTTATTTACTCGTTAAAATTTGCTTACTTTTTGCATCAGACTCGGCAAAATTCCTTTATACGGAGCAACCTCCTTTTTAAAGGCATTTACTGTATCACACTTGAGAGTTTCTTCCCATCACTAGGTCATTGGGGAATAGTTTTCTGCGTCATTTAAACGTCTGCTTTTTACGAGCTCGTGGAATAATGGCTGTGTAACTATGCATTTGGACTATTTTCTTTCCAGATTGCTGCCATTTGCCTGTGGCTTAGAACAGGAACAAGAGGGATGTTCTGCAAATCAGGCCTTATCCCCTTTCAGTCCTTTGTCAGTGAAATACTTCTTGTTATCTTAATTAATTAACTTCTAGTGGTTTGCTTATTATATATAAAACAATCAAATATTGTATGTTGCTCTTACTATATACCTAACATCTAAACATGTTTTAATATATTTAGTTTTTTTTTGTTTTAATTATGAACTTTGACTTTGTAAATCAAATAAAGTGTATATAGTACATGTCCCATTGTCTTTCTTGTGTCTTTCAGTAGCATCAAAATTTGCGGTGGTTTTTTGAGATATTTCGTACGGGTAAATTATATACGACACTTTTGGCGTATAAATAAAAACTTATTTTAATAAATTTTAATGTGCTTCCTTTGATATTATAAATTTAAACCTGCTAATTTTGCAGCGTCTAATTTAACTTTGTTTTTATCTGTGCCAAGACAATTAATTATATTAAAATGAGCCCAATTCAATTAATAATAGATCATTTATTAATAAAGAATAATAATAATAATAAATATTAATCATAAAATATTAATAAATAATAATAATAATATATTAATAATAGAATATTAATAATAAAAAATAATAATAGGATAAATTTTATGCACAATATTAATTACAATAAAAACAACAATTATAATCCAACGATTATTATTATTATTATCATTATTATTATTATTATTATTATTATTATATATTTTAAACCATTTGAAATAAAACTGGTTAGATGAAATTAGATGGATATCACAAACTGTCCAAAGCAAGTGAAACCAAATCTGTATTCATGGTAGGAAGGGCTTAATAAATGTCGCACTATAGGATATCACCGCACTTAAAATCCCAGAAATTATCACAGTTAGGGAACATGTGAAAAGAAGGATTTGTTGACAACTACAGCCGCGCTTTGGTCTTTACATGCTACAATACTGAGAATGTAATGGCAAAGTAAACACAGCTTCAAGGTGACGGGGCTTCAGGCAACTCTCTCCAACGCAAACGAACAACATTTATTTACAGTTTCACATAATAGAGTGTGTGTGCAAAAGTGAAAAGAAAATCAGAAAATTCGCACAGTTACTCAATTGCTAAAGGAACAAAGCATCAAATAGGACCAAAGTGATGGTTGCCGTAATCAATTTGAAAATTGAAAGGTGAGGAGACTATTTGAAAGCAATCCATACATATGTAGAACTCCTATGGAGTCCAGCAACAAACAACAGCCTTTTGTGTGAAGTATATATTTACATACGCGTACACACGTATGTACACTTGGTGGGGCATATTTTAGTGAATCTCTTGAAGTAATTTCTTATAATTTCTCTTATAATGTATGGCGCCCCTGCTTTGTACACCACATCTAATGAAATCACGGGAGCAGCAACAGTTAAGGTTCCTGGGTAATTATTAGCCATTAATTAGGTTCAAGACCTTAGGAGTGTAAGGGGAATAAGACATCTGACCACTAATCCTAGAAGTTTATCTATCGTCTCTAGTTTAAAGCAGAGGTCTACGGGCGCCACATACAGTATACATGTAAAAACACCACATGCACATACCTGTATATCTAAACGTGACATACAACATGATCCATTCCACATACACTCTAAAAACAGATGTGTTAAAATAACACAAGATGTGTCTAGTTAGGGACAACACACAGATGTGTTGTCCCTAACTAGACACATCTTTGTGTTAATTTAAAAACAACACATTTTGTGTTACTTTTAACTCAACTTGTGTTACTTTCAACTCAACATGTGTTGTCCCTTTTATGTATTTAACACAAAATGACACATTATGTGTTAAACAGCATAACACAAAAATGTGTTAAAAACACATCCTTTTTTAGAGTGTATAACCTAAAAAACGTTGTCTATAGACATAACATAAACCATAATATGTGCACATAATATATGCTACATGCAGTATAACATAATAAACAAACAAATATACATGAATACAAATACTCTTCAGCGTAAAAACGAATGCACACAGAATAAACAAAATGAGACAGTTGATTTTTTTAAATAAATGTTATGTTTTTTTCATTTTTTATGAAAGTAACGTTTTTAAAATTCGGACTGTTTTTCCTCGCTGACTGTATCTATATATCGAACTTTCATGTCACTTCAAAATGATCGAAATTTTTCATCAGTGTAGTATGTTATGACTGCGAGGGTTGTGATTCATCAAGTAAAAATTAAAACCAAAAGTATATTGTGTCAAGCAGATCACTAACGTCTGCACATAATGCATTAATAAACCATATATCTCGAATAAGCAGACGTATGGCATTTAACATTAATTATACTTAAACAATTCGCCTGGCTTCATTACGCCATCTTCATAACCGGTTGCGATTAATTGAACTGGAAAAATTGCATTAAGTGCTTTTTCTGTCAAAATTTCGTATCAGAAACGTAAATTTCGTTTTTGTCGTTGTTATTGTTGTCATGCCTAAAGATGAAAAGACGGGAGTCTGGAGACTTCATAGAAATGCACATGTAAGTATGCCCCGGGGCTAGAAAAGAAAATTACTCTTGTGTAGAAACGACCATAATATGATGTAATCAATCACTCTGTCTGCGGATCTGACCGGAGTCTTTTTACATGCACAAATATGTGTTCATATGGGCAAACAGGAAGATTATCAAATGATCTGTTTTCTGATCGTCTTACAGGGTCATTGCATGTGTACAGACATTTGTATTGACGAAATTTTAAACATTGCATCTAAATCTAATTATAAAAACAAAATATATAAAAGATTTATTTAAGATATCAACATTTTATATCAATTATTCACGCTAAAACAAATACACGATTTAATAAACAATTACATTTTAATACTGAAAATATGCATTAATACTACTATTACTACTGATATGACAAGTAATAATGATCATAGTAATTATAATGTGCAATGACTCCATCATTGTATATTTTAAATTTATTCTACTTTTACATTTTTATTTAATTTATTTTTAATTGTTTTGACTGCTATAAAAGCTACAATTCACTATTATTAAATATAAAATGTAAAATTACGATCACATCATAAAACTTAAAATTAAAATATGCAAATAGAATACTGTGACTTGTTTGGGGATCATTATTTCTCTGTTATTATAAAATTCAATTTAAATAAAAAAAGTTTTTATATCGACTAATTGTTGTGGCAAAATAATAAACTGAAATGCACATGGCTAGCTGACAAATGTACCTTAAATTAGTCCTATGGTGTGATATAGCAAAAATGTAGAAAATAAAATTTTTAACATTGAAGATAAAAACTGTCATCCTATTTGTAACAATGCTATTTCTATTGAGTTTTTTTTATACATTTTTGCAGTCACACTATACAACACATATATTTGCATACATATTTGTCTACTACTCAAATGCACAGCAACTCTGTGATATTGCACATTTCAATGTTATGAAAAGGTTAATTAATCATTTATTACATTTAAGAGCTGCATGTTCAGTAACATTTTGCTACACATGGCATGGGGTAAATTGCTCAAGGGCATCAGCCTAAACCTCCAAACATCTTTGGAAATGAGCACATGAGCTGGTTCTGTCAGTGTTGCTTGACCGGACAATTGATGTTTTCAGACTTTACACACTTTTACAGCTTCATCGATTAGACGCAATTTAGCATGAATCTGCAATTAAAAAAGGAATAAGTCTGGCAAGTCACTAAAGAAAACAGATAAAAAAATCACCCCCTATTTTTGTCTTTTTACACAGTGGATTTAGACTATTTACTAATTAATTAATAACAGAAAATTATTCATAAATTAATCTATAAATTTATATAACCCTTCCAAAGCAATGCATTGCAGATATCTAGTGGTAAGCAGTACCACCATCTTTATTTATACTGGCAAAAAGATTGTTGAAATGTCTTAATGTTTAAACTATGAATGGCAAGATTAATTAATTTAAACACTAACCAAAAATCAGAGGCCCCCTAAATGAACTCATTGCTCAGGCTGAGTGCTGTCTTTGACTTGCAAATGGGACTGGTTGAGTGGCTCATAAATGAAAGAAAGTAGGTAATAGTGAAAGACCTCTTAGTGATCCCAAATTTCTCATCAGCCCTTCCAGGAGTGACTCTGCATAGTTTCCTTGTAATTAGGACCATCTCCTCAGCAGACATTCTAGCAAAAAAAAAAACACATTAAGGCCCCCTGAGTCATAACAGGAACCATTGGAGGCAATATCCATCTGCAACCATCTATTAAGGTCTTTGCATTTCATGTAACACATTTTCTGTGTTATTCTTATTTTGTTGCTAAAATTATGACAAAGACATGTTATGACCCTATGTATGTGTCTCAGTCTCTGTCTTGTCCTGATCCCCTATTCTGGACTCACAGCCACTTGAACTACATTTCCCATAATGTTTTGCAGACTCGTCATTTCTTTACCTACACCTGTGTCTTGTTACCCTGTGTATATATACCCCTTGTTTCAGTCTATGTTTATTTGTTTTATTTGTGTCTGGATTTTCTCAAGATTATTGTTTTTTGGATTGTTTATCAAATTATTACTGCATTTGGATTTGTTACAGAACAAACAACCATCAATGAATCCAGCAGTCACCCTAGTCCAGCTTCACCAGGGAACTCGCTCACTCAGTCCACATCCAGGTATATTGAACATTGCCAATTTCACAAACCTCCCAGACTTCGTGTTAATAGACTTTTTCTGTTAGAGACTATTATAATAAATACTTACCTTTGACTCGAGGTTCACTGAGCGGGTTTTTTGACTATGCCCTCCTTGTGTCTTGGTCCTCCTTTACTGTTGGAGCAGCAGAGAAGGACGCTCCTCTTAAAATCCGCAGACCAGGGAGCAGGGGCAATCACGGAAGCCTGCATGTCCTACGTTAATGGTGGTCCGGTCATCCCAATCGTCCCAAGTCAGGTCATTCCAGCGGTCCCGAGTCTGGGGGTCCAGAATCCAGTGGTCCCAGTGGACACAAGTCCAGTGGTCCAGAGTCCGGTCGTCCTAGTGGTCCCAAGATCAGTGGTCCCAAGTTGTTGTTTTTCCAGTGGTCCGAGTCTGGTGTTCCCAAGTCTGGTGGTCCTAGTGGTCCCAAGTCCAGTGGTCCAAAGTCGGGTCATTAGAGTGGTCCCAAGTCCGGTGGTCCATCCGGTGTCTTCAGCACTGTTTATGCTTGCCTTGGGAATATGGTGCTGGTGGGCAGCCAATTACACACCACAGACTGCTTCAGCCCATGAGTCTGTCCCAGAGGTCGCTCCAGCCCACAAGTCCAGTGTTGGTTTTTTGAGCACTCCCTGTAGAGATGGATGTGTTTATGATGTGTGTGAGTTGCGGCAGAAATGACAGAGCTATAACTTGTTGGAATGAGAGGGTTGAGGAGACAGGTGGGAAGCCGGGTGGGAAGAAGCATTTTGGAGACATCATTCTTCGTGAAAGGAGAAAAAGAAGAAAGTTAAAGATGGCAGGAAGTTAGTTTGGAGTTTTGGATGTGTGGTGCAGATAACTGACTGCCATCAGCAAACATCAGACTGCCATCAGTGGAGGGGGGGAACATAGAAGAGAGGAAAACGGGTGGTACAGAGAGAGTAGCATGACAGATAGACAGGAAAGAACAGGGGTACAAAGAGATCAGTTAAAACTTAGCATAGCATTCAGTGTCCTTTTGGTGTTCATGCTCCATGGAGTCACATAGGTAGAATCACATGTTTTTACACTTGTATGTCAGGCAGGTAGAGTCACAAGTCATTACACAAGGGCTACTGCTTAGGTTTAAGTGCTGCTTAAAATAGTGGATCACAAATTACTTAATAAAAAAGTCCACCTACTCAAATAACAGTTTGGGGGATGGCCCAGCTTGGGCGTTCTAAAAACAACAGGTGTGGGTACTTGACAGTGCAGCATTTTTCAACTTTCCGCGCCTGGACCAAAAAACGCCGGGTGCCTCACTTACAATGGGAAAAATGTCAGCTTTCATTGTAAATAACTAAAAAAATATGTCAGCCGCAGGAAAATGCTACGGTGGACATGGCCACTAAAACCAGGAATGCACTCCTGCGGACCAAGCGCCGAATCCACTGAAGCATTAAAACATGACTAAAAACGCTATGTGCTGTTCTAAAAACACTGGGTGCAGGTACATGACAGGGCTTGAAAGCGCTGTGTTGTTCAACTTTCGACCCCAATACACACACGATTCGACTATCAGTCGACAATAGACAAGACTTGACAATTCTGATTCGACTATGTAAATCCTTAGTTGGGACACCCCTAGAATATGTGCGCAACAGGCTACAGAGGATACTTTGAGGAGGAGTGGCTTATTTAAACTCATGATAGGATTGTGATAGCAGTAAGAGATCAGCCGAATACTGTGCTGTACCTGGCTTTGAAAAACAGGTGTCTTTTCAGAAAGAAATGGATTGTTTATTTTAATGACAAGGGTTGAGCCATTGGCAAGAGCCAATTCCTTGATCCAGAATGGTAATGCATGCTGATTATGCAGTATGTAGACAAACATGTGCTTTAAAACACCTTGTTATAGTGTCCATAATCTGTGATAGTAATAATTTTTGAAGTAAGTGCATTATTTAGATGAAAACAGACTTGTGATTTGTAGGCTGTTTTCCTCCTGGGGACCAAAAAGGGCAAGTAACCTTATGAAAAAGATCTTGTTCTGACAGTGACAGTTTTTTGACAGTGGAGTGCTGTCCCTTAAACTATACTGTCATATTTTACGTCATTATCTCTTGTCATTAAAGGGCATGTTTACAATCTTTATAATTGATCTTTCTTACTTGATTTTGGCAGTTTTACCTTGTTACACCCCCACCTCCCCAGGCCCACCTCTGAAAGAGCATTTTTGGCTACACATGGAGGACTCATGGTGGGGTAGAGGTGGAATTTGCCCACCTGGGACTGCACTTGGATGCTACAAAAGGCTGGTCATGCTGTGAGAAGCAATTGTTTGGCAAGTCAGCAACTTCCTGTTCTAATGTCCCTGTATATCATCATTGTAATTAGGTCAAATGCCTGGTGTGGCCCTTTCACCATCGTAGGCTTAAATGTGGACCCCAGGTCCCACTGGATGAAATTGGATCACTTAACCCTAACTATAAGCATTATGTTCCACCTTCTCCTCTTCATCAAAATAGCCTTATTTTCCTGACCACTAAGGCAATGTTTCTGTCTTTATACAGACTTTAACCCTGAGAAAAAAAGCACCTGTCTGCCTTTCCCTCCTTATATATTAGAGGGGGTTACCAAGGTTAAATATATACAGCATCTGATTGCATGTTCACTATACAACTAGATTAATACAGAGTTGCTTTAATTACATATAAAAAATGTTTAAACATTTTTGTCGATTACCCAGAAACATGCATCCTGTGGAAACATTAAAAATAACTGGATTTATTAAAGTTGAAGTATTGTTTAACAACTTAAATATAGCCACAAAGAGATAAAATAGGATTATAATGAAGATAATGCAATGTTTTTGTAATGTTGGCACATACAGTACATACTGTACACTTGAAAACAATTAGGGGGAAACAAGACACCGGTGAAATCAATGAATAACAATGAGTCTGGTCAAGGGATAATGGAAAATGTAGTGTGATGCTATAGTCCAGAATGAGAGCAGGACAAGACGGTAAAACAGGCAGAGATCAAAACATAACCCCCAAGATGGAGTGGCCATCTTGGCTGAAGCAGGAAACTCAGGGGGCTCAGGGGCAGCCATTTTGGCTGAGACAGAGAGCTGGAGAGATTCAGAGGCAGCCATCTTTCCTGAGGCAGGGAGCTCGGGAAAGCATAATCCAAAAATTATTGGAGCGTTCCTCGAACACCACCATGGGTTCGTTTTTTCTCTAAGTGGTTGATTTAATCCATAAAAAAATGTCAATGAATTTGCAAATCAGTAATTCACAGAAGTCCAGAATAAGAGGAGCAGGACAGGAAGGTAACACAGAAAAGGGATCATCACAGTTATCACTATACATAATTGCAGCATCCCAATTCACGTACTTATACTATGCCCTAATATTATGTACTGTTTTTGTGATGAAAAGTAGATCTTTAGAACAAAAGAGTATGCACACACTGGGACATACTAATGCGAAACAGTGATTGATGATTGTGCCTTGGCGACAAAAACATCAAAATACAACTCCTCTTTGCATTTAAGCATTTCTTTAATCATTATTTCTCATGTAATGTTTACTGTATAGTTTAATTTATTGATTCAGTGGCACATTTCTTATTTATTTTATTAATTCTGTGTAGCACAATTAAACTCCACCCTCTCGCTGCAAGTTGTGGCAAAGTCCGTTTACGGAAGTCTGTTCACTTCGCAGCCACATTTGCAACACCTCTCAACAAGTTAAGCAAGACAACAGTCCCATCTACTTGAATGGGGGAAAGCAGATATTTTTACAATCACGATAATAAAATCACAATTTAACAACATAGTTCCGACCAACAATTAAAACTGACATTAACTGTACCATAACCTTTATTTTTTAAGCTTAAATTGCATCATCTTGTCAGAGCCTGTGGCTGAGTGGACAGCGTTCCAGACATGTATACAGCGCAACTGCACTTCGGCGACGTGAGTTCAAATCCCAGCTCTGGCGTAGCCCGCTACCCTCTCTATCATCCCAATAACTTCCTGTCTCTCTACACTTTCCTGTCTAAAAATGATATAAAAGGCAAAAAAAAATTTTGTCATCTTTTTCAAGATCGCTTTAGCTACTGCGCATGTGCACAGTTTGGCTAGTGCCTTACAAGCAGGGCCGTTGGCTTACAAGTCTCCGTAAACAGCCCCTCCCCTAGAGAATCGTCAGTCTTTATCAATTGGTGATTGTTTCTTTTTACTGGAAGGCGAGACTTCAGTCGCTAGAGCGGCCATATTGAGCTTTGCAATCCACTCTATTCATAATAATGGCAGTGGCACATTTTAATATTAAGTATCTTTGGTTGTGGGTAATATCAGCCATTTGAGTGTGCGTTGATCTGCACTTTGAATTTTCACCGGAAACAGAAGACATTCCGGTAACTTTATGGATACTCATTTCAACATGCTATGATTTCGAACATAATTCTATTTTCAATAAAATACTATTTAAGATGGATAGTATGCGAATTGAGATGCAGGGAATAATTTGGTAAAATATACAAACAACATATATAGCCATTTTTTGTTGAGTCATGAAAACACCCTGATAAAACTTTTTTTTGCTTGTCTGCCTCAATCCCTGTGGAGTCAAGACATACCAAGGCACAACACAAAATTCATTTATTGTTACACAGTCTTCAATGTGCAGTACAGTACAAATACAGTACAAATATGTGTGCATTATTAAATAAGCAATATCTAATATTCATTCTATTTATGTTGAACTTCTCATTAGATAAGAGTGATGTCTTGTCATATAATATTTTATAACAGTAATAGTACCTTTTATTATAAAAAGTTAAAGTATATAATACAATAGGTACATATATTAAGTATCATGGGTAGAGTTAACACTTTACGTTCTGGAAATCAGACATGAAAACACAGACTAAATTTTTAGCAGCAGCACAATAAAAATGGCTTGTTGTGTCAAAGGTGAGTGGCCATGTCTGGAAGCTAAAAGGCTGCAGTATGACTGTGATGTGATTTACAAAGATTTATCCAAATTTACATAGTGTGAACAGTGTCAGGGTATTTTTGAGAGTTAATGAAGTCTCAGGGCAAACTATTAAATGTAGAATCCAAAAGATTTGTCTCCCCTTTTGGAAACTATTAAAAATGTAGTGGTGATGCTAAGGCGACATTTACACTTGTGCGTTTTCCTTTAAAAAAACTTTTACTATGGTTACGCCTGGCATTTATACTACTCCGGATTTTTCAACACTCGAAAACAGTGATTTCTGGAAACGCTGCAGACCCCGTTTTAGTTTGAAAACTCTGAGACTGTGTTTCTGTGTAAACGGAATGAAATGTAGCTCTTGGAAAATGAAGGCGTGGCTGCCTACATTCACTCGTTTTCATTTTAAAGGGCTGTTTTTAAATGGAAATGCACTAGTGTAAACAGGACCTAAAATTACTGTGATTACTGTGATAATAACATGCATTTTAGATTAATTGATTAGTTTAATTACAATATGGCTCACATGACAATATAAACATGGCAGATGTTGTATGTCCAGAATGTATCAATACTACTGACACATACTAATCATACATACTGTATTGACAGTCAATAAGAAAGTACTTGCAGTACACACCGGCCACGTACACTGTGCAGCTAAATTCGGTTGTCATTTCAACTTTTAGTGCTTAATCCTATTCTGTACGCACACAGTTCAGCATTTTATGGGAGTGTCAACCACATTTACAGATTGTGCATTTACTTTCTTCACAGTGTGTATAGAACCAAACTCAACAACTAGTTGTTAATGACGTATTTAAACAGTGTTTGCCAGATCTCCATTGAAAAACAGGATATGTGAATAATCCCAAACAAACCTAAATAAAATCTAATGCTTAATGTTTGCTGTTATCATTACATTCAAAAATAGCAGATAGCAAACATGTTTTGTAATTCATGGTAGTTTCTTAATATGCGTTCTTATGCGATTTTGCGTCCTTTTGTTCTCACTCTATGTTATCATCAACCATCAAAGTCTGGTCCCAATACCTAAGAACACAAGTACAGAGAACACATGAAAGTTCCCGGGATGTGTTCTTTTCATCAAGGATCCATCGAGTGCAGACTTGTGCGTACCAACCCTGTTTAACTTCCAGAAGTCACTAGAGTAAAGCAATTTTAAAACTCATAGACATAGGAAATATTAGACACATTGGTCACTTTAGTCCACTGATGCGACACGCCAACAGGCCCACCTTACTTGTGGCAAAAGTTACCTATGAAGACATACACGTGAACAGGGAGCACAATCTTTTTTTTCTCTCAATCAATTTCAATGATTTATGGTCTGTGTGGAGTTACACAACTGTGTTGTCTACATTTGCTTAGAATTTTGATAGTTAAGACTTAGAAAATTCTATTTTTTATAAGGAATCATGAAAGCATATGCTTGTCATGTATAGATTAAGTTTGCGGAGGCATCACTAATGTAATTTAATATACAAGAAAAAGCCTAACCCTAACCCTAACCCTAGATCCTATTCAATTCAATTTAATTCAAATTTATTTGTATAGCGCTTTTTACAATGTTGCATTGTTACAAAGCAGCTTTACAGAAAGAAAGAAAGTGTAGGAGAAAAGCAGTAAATCAATGTTAATAGAATCTATAGAACTTTAAGCTAACCTAATAACAGCAGTCTCCCGGTGAGCACTCCAACACGGAAACTGTGGCAAGGAACCAATGATGAATAAATGGAGAAAAAACCTTGGGAGAATTTAGGCTTAACTAGGAGGGTCAGTTCTTCTCTGACTGCAACCAGTAACTTTGATTAGAGGTTTTCATTTAAATGAGGTACAGCTGGATTTGCTATATTTAAATTGTAGAGGTCTGAATTATGTTAGGACTGATAATATTTGTGATATTAAATTAGTTTTTGTTTTTAAGTTGGTTTACAAGTTTTGTGGCTGGTATCAGACAACAGATCGATGTTTAGGCAGGGATGACAATAAGACATAATGTAACCGTTACGGGGTACCGTGCACACAGGAGATGAGGAGACAGGAATTGTTCAAAAACACTTTTACTTGGAACAAACAGGGAATACATCCAATGGAACAGAACGCAATACCATCAAACTAATGCCATCTAACTTAGGCAAATCAACATCAGCTAACTGTAACGCAAGACAAGGAACACAGGGAAACACACAACTTAAATAATAGTCCATGATGACGGTGAACAGGTGCAGGAGATTACAGGTGACAGGTGAAGGAGAACAGGTGTGGTGCTGCAGGGGATCATGGGAGATGGAGTCCGGTAGTGAGGTGCAGGGTAGAACTGTGACAGTAACTCAGTGCCGTTATAACTACAACTCTGTCTCTGTTTGCAAAAAAGTACAACCAGAAATAACTGTTCAGTCTTATTTGTGCAAGGTAATTCCCCAAGACCTGTTTCGAAGTGCGTGATGGTTTGTACATGTCTAAGCTGCACACAAACGAGGCGTTTTCCCTCTGAGGGTAATAGTGAAGTTGCCACAAGTAATATGGCGGCGCCTGTGATGTACGATCCAGTGCCAATGCTAGGCTTGGTCCCTATACTTGTAAATATTTTAATAAACACATGGAAATGCGTGCATTGAAGTTCTCATTCAAATCTTATTTACAATGAACAAATAATCTTATATGCAACATTATACATATTTTTTTACATTTTGCATTTATGCATTTAAAAATGACAAAATACAACATCGAAAAACAATAAAACACAAAATTGATAATAATGTAAATAGTGTTATGTTTGTCTTTTTTATGAATGTTGCGATGTTGAATTCACTGTACGGTAAAATGTCCTAGGGTCAAGTGGCCAACAGGAAGATTGCAGCACATCATTTATTATTGTTCTCTGTCATAGCGTCTTTCTGAGGTTGTTCTTCCGATGTTACCCGGCCGGACTGGGGTCCATGAGAACACGAGTCCGTTCTTTGTGTTCTTGAAATTGAGAAACACCCATGTTTCTTGTTTATGGTTGCTAGATGCCCAAAACATTGCTATAGGTACAATTATCAGAATTGCCGGAGTGACTTCGTTCCGTACACAATTATTATATAATAATTAAAGTAAAAATCAGTGTAAATCTGTAAAAATTATCTCATGATATTTTCTGTTATGACACACCAAAACAATAATTGAACAAATTTATTGAATTAATTATTTTAATGATTAAGTTAAAGGGATAGTTCACCAAAAAAAAAATTACTCACCCTCATGTCATGTCAAGCCTGTGCAAGACGCTGGTTACCGGCACCCATTCACTTTTATAGTACACAAGGTACAATGGAAGTCAATGGGTGCATGTAACCACCGGCGGTGTGTTCCACAAAAAAGTCATATACAGGGTTTAAATGTCATAAGGGTGAAAATATTTTTAGGGTTAACTATCCCTTTAAGCTTTTTAAAGTAGTTATGCAGTAGCTATGCAGTAGGTACGTTTTTTAAAGTTTAGCCACATATTCTTTCACAAAATATAAAGTTTAATAACTAGTTTTATGCAGTACTAACATTTTGTGACCAATCAAGTGAAGTGTATTATCCTAATGGATTCACTAATCTGTTTAAAATTGACTAATTGTGAAATCATCTATATCTTCCTGACATATGGTGCTTAAGTCATTACTGAAGGTCATTAACAATCGCAAACTAACATTAATGGTAATGCATTAAGCCCAATAACAAACAAAATTACTATCACTGAAATGCAGGAGATGCATATTGGAAAGGTTTAAGTCAAACATGGTTAGTACACTCTTTGGACCATTAAGACTAATTGAGTGCAGAGTTTTTCCAAATTTGTTGGATTTGAAATTGTGTTAAGGTTTCCATAATGTTTACACAGTTTCAGGATTTGTTCTTGTCTTGGGAACAAATTCATTTTCCATAAAACAAATTTGTTAATGTCTTACTGATGCAAAAGTAGATTTACATTTTATTTCCAACTCCGTGCATATGCCACTTAAAAATGTTCTTTCTGTATTTTTACTAAGAGTAAAATTTACCAAGAGTAAAATTTACCTTGGTTCGGTTTGGTGATGTTTTACAAAGCCCCCTCAAATTTCCAAATTCTATATTGTACTATACAGGAAAGTCAGCAGTTGATTTATACATTTTTAACTCTCTTATGTTCCTAATGCTGCTTATTAAGGTAACACTTCAGATTTACAAAATGTAATTAAACAGAATTTACTGTATTTGTTACAATAATGTATCACTAGAGTATGTATCTGTAAGTATATGGAAAAAAATGCAAAGATTGGGGAATGAAAAGGTAAGAATTAAGATGCAAGATGTATACTTTTTTGATAAAGTATTTTGAAACTGGGGCTTTGTATTTTAATATTATGTGGTAATATTGCTTATAATTGTGTAAAAGAACATATACTGCTTACCTTTTTTAATAACAAAGTACCCAATAAATATTGGCTACTGTGGGATTTTTTTAATAC
Organism: Beaufortia kweichowensis; assembly: GCA_019155185.1. Lineage (NCBI taxonomy): Eukaryota > Metazoa > Chordata > Actinopteri > Cypriniformes > Gastromyzontidae > Beaufortia > Beaufortia kweichowensis. Next base: position 14,553,005 of record CM032806.1, read on the forward strand.
AGGGTACTTATTATATTATTACAGCATATAGAGATTACTGAATAACATTGGAAATAATAGGTAAATAATGTATCGAGTTTCTGATAAAACTGTTTTGCATACGATTGGCAAACACTATGTACTGTAGCTAACAGTGGCAGCAGTTTTATTGAAAGCTGATGTGAAACAAAAAAGTCAAAAAATCAATACACAATACTTTTTTGTTATGTATCATTTGACATTTATTTAAAATTAAAAGTTGATAACATTTAGTCTGGTTGAAAAGTAGTTACACTTAAAGTTAATCGAGGATATATCAAGGATATAAGACTCACTGTAAAAAGTTTGCTGTAGATTTTTCAATAACTTATAACTGGAACACTGTTTGCCATTTCAAAGGGTTTTTATAGTAACTGTTGACAGTAAGTAAGGGAAAAGTAAGTGTAAAAAAAGTAAATGTAACATCACTTTCTAAATCTTCATGGAAACACTTAAAATAAATGTTTCTAATATAAAATTAACTGTGATGTATTGATGATGCTAGAATGTTTTATCTGGATGTTTATTGATGTCAGTGAAATTTCCCATGAAGCAATGAAAATAACAGTCATTTATTGTAAAAACAAATTGGGGTATTATATTAGGAAATACAAATTACATAAATGTCATACAGTGCAGCTGAATGCCAATAAGTTACTGTAAGAGTAAAATGACTGTTTTTGCATTTAAAGCAACGGATTAAGTACTGTATTTTCATTTAAACCAGCTAATTAAGGTCTTCTAGATTACTTGAAAAATAGCAACCAGGTGTATTTGTTTAAAATTGGAGCTAAACTTTGCAGAACCGTAGATCTCAGGAAACAGGACTGGGCACTCCTGTATTATAGAGTTAGTAGTGTTTTTTTATTTAAGTTCTGAGACTGATCTCAACACAACCTGCATTAGTGCAAATTGCTCCTAGGGATTTAATACACTGTATCTGGCCACAGATCAGTCTGTGCAGCACCGCATGTAGTCGAACATACCTCATGTCTAAAGATGAGAATAAGCTATGATGCTAGCTGAAAAAACTGACTGAAAAGTGGGGTGGATGTTTATTTTAATGACACAAACCGTCACAAATCAAGTACAAATGAGCATCGCCAGTTTGAAATGGTTCGGACAACATGGGGTAAAGAGTGACATAACTTTTTTTTGTTATATGTGAGAAAGAATCATGATGACCGGATTTCTGGATTGAAAACCACAAACTGGCACAAATCATCACCACCTGTTTGGTGCAATGTGGACGACATGGGATGGAGAGTGACCTGTAAAAATCTCCCAAAAACGTCTTCACAAAGGAAAGTAGTTACAGGGTTTGTCTGAATGGCACAAACTAGACAAAACAGAAGATTAACATCAGTAATGTGTTTCTGACAAACCTTAAACAAGGTGCTTCCATGTCAATATGGACAAGTCTCTGAGGGATAAGCCCCAAAGAGTTTATAGCATATCAAAAATACTGTTACTAGGTTAACCACTCTTCAGCTCACATTCTCCTACCACAGATCTTCGGCTCAGCTTCCTGGGAAAGTGAACCTTCATCTACATGTGCTTTTCCCATCAGCCTTGTGCTACGCTAGTACTGAAGCACTTATCTATGTCCATAACACTGAGCATTCAGGTCTAGTCACATCTCTTTACACAGAAAGAGGCCATAAAACGTGCAGAGAGAGTGGGAAAGCATGCACAACTCATTGAAGACATTCGCTTAGCCTTTACTGTGACTCACATTACCCCGCCACCATGTCATTCAATACCGCAACTGTAAGTTTTACATAAAGCTTGTGTCACAGATGCAATGCAAGATGAAATCACAGATGCCTGTGCCACAGTGGGGTCATAAACATAACTTGCTCTGCAACCATTTACATACAAAAAAAGATTACAAACATTGACAACAAAGATTAGCATTAATGGACATACTGTCTTAAAGGTAGCACAACAGTGCTATTTATTAGCCAGATTAGACAAGCTTTTTTCTTTTTTTCTTCTTTTTGTTTTCATTTATTACTGATAATTGATAAGATTATCAACATTGATTATTATTCTGATGAACTACACCTGTGTGCAAAGACAACTATGTGTGGGAACTGACTTATTACTAAGCTAAATGAATAGCAACTGTAACATCATGTTTTGCTCCTTACAGTAAATATTAATACGCATCAAAATCAGGCTACAGATAAGAATCAAAACTGTTTAAAAAAAGTAAAGGAACCAAATGCAGATCACCCTGTTTTGAAGAAATACTGCAGTTACCCATTTATGTTGAACTGAACAGCTATGACTAAATACATTTTAGCGGTCTCAAAAGAAACCCGAAAGAAAACAAAAGAAAGCAGACCTTTCCTAAACACACAAATCTTAAAAAACACACACAAATGGTCTTTCAGGGGATTTTCAGCCTTCTGTTCATTTAGTAATGGCACAATAAATTTTTTGTGCACCCATAGGAGTTGGGGAAGGACATTAAGACAGCTCACTTGTAAACTGAGCTGCTAAGTTTAATTGATCTAAAAGCATTTAATGTGGTGTAGTGAATCGGTGCTGGCAGTGGAGATTTATATGTGGGCCTCCCTAAGAACATAATAGTGTGGTGGTTTAGAGTGGGAGGATATTTAATTATAGCCACAAAAGTGATTTACTTTGTGTTGACTTAAGTTACAATGCTAGAATTTATCTATTGATGTCGTACTTTAAACAAAATAAAAAAGTGAAAAAACAACAAGTGTAATAATGCATTTTGAAATGAACTAACATTTAAATAAATGTGATTTCAGATTAATTGTTTACTGCATTACTTTAAAATACCACTGTAATATAATTAATCAAAATCACCATTGACAAAAAACACTGACACAAATTGATGCATTATCAAACGATAGAGTGTTTAATTGTCCTGAAAAAATAATATATAATAAAATATACATAACATATAATATATGTCTTAATGGTCTAAAATAGCCTTATTTTTATTGATGGAAGTTATAATGTTGTGTTTCACTCTTTTTTTGTGACCTGTGACCTGGACTTGTAGCATTATTGCTTCTCAGTGCACACTATTCAATTGAAATGTTTTGTGTTATCCTATTAGTGCCCACCTTTAACTTGTCAATACAGAAGACCAGAATAACATGAAGATAAACTGGAACATTTGGGGGTCAGTAATCAGTGCAATGTTGTATGGTAGCATATGTACAACTAAGATATTGTTATTGTAGTTAGGCTTGCCTAACTAACCCTTAACTTTAACATATGTGTACTTAACACATTATGCATTTGCCATAAGTTTCATGAGAATAAAGGATGGAGAACACACAGCATCATAAATGTTAGCCATAGGTTACTGATTCATGAAGTAGAAACTTGCTAGATTTTATTGTTTTCATATAATTTTCATTATATTTTTTATCACACCCTTATTGGGGGCTGAGCCCCCCTAATATTACTAATCTAAAAGCATACAGTTGTCTTTTGCACACAGGTGTAGTTCATTAGAATAATAAATATCAATATAGATAATTTTATCAATTATCAGTAATAAATGAAAACAAAAAAAGGTTATTAAATATCTTAAATCTTAAAGTTTAGATAATTTCTTTCTTTATCCTTAATCTTTACAATCATGTCCAAAGAAAAAGCTTCCCAGAATAAAGCATTTAATATTTACATTTAATTAACCAGTAAGAAGGAATTCTAAAACTCTTTAGAAAATTAGGGATTTATAGGCACATTTAAATGTTTGTTAATGAAGAAAACATTTAAATGTCCCAACATTAGTGTTTCATAAACACTAGGTAAAATAAATGGAAAAAGATTTTTTTTATATGAATTAACATAATAATTTGTGAAACATCTAAATTATTGGATAAGCCTTTGTACAATTTGAAATAAAAAATAAAACAAGCTTGTTATTTATTAGATGTATTAAATCAACTATGTTGTTTTCTTAAAAGAATACTCCATAATGGACAATTTCCAGGGTAACAATATGTAACCCTGTCTGTGAAAACCAGGCTAAAATCAAATAATCTAATTCTGAGATAACAAGCATCAAAGTTTGATTTTACCTTTTAATTTAAGTATATTATATCAAGGTTATATTTTCACAGAATGTGTGTAACATTATTTAGGATTGTTTTATGTAGAAAACAATAATATCACTAAAAACGACTTTAGCTGGTTTTTCACAGGCAGGGTCACATATAAGAACTCAATCTTGGTTCTATGCCGGAGGTCTTTACCTCTCTCCAAGGGAGCTCAAGCCATTGCATATTGGCTTTCAACCCATTCAGTTTGAAAAACAGCAAGACATGCAATTAAATTATGTTCCCTCAATCTGCTCACAGAAGGAAAGGAAAGACAATGATGACGAGGTAGAAGAGGAAACACATTTCCAGGGGCTCAGGGTAGATGAATTACTGGAATTTATTAGACATTGGCTCTTGCCCAAGTCTCAGAGCATGTGGCTTGGAAAATCAGTGATGCAAGATTCAGTGACCCAGCAAAGAGATTCAGAAGGCGACTTTAATGGTGATAGATCAACCATTCTGCCTAGGGACAGGGCTGTACTAAAGACCATTGTCATTGGTGCAGGTGCGAGACCTTTGATATTTGTCATTTTATTGGCTCTGCTTTTGAACTCCTCTGCCGCTTTACTTTACTAATTAACCTGGCCGGTCATTGAAACTGATAAATAGTCAACCTGAAAATTGTGCAGGAGGCAAAAAGATCGGACAGTAAACTTTCTTATGTTAATTAGGATGCTTTATAGAGAAAAGCTAAATGATTAGTAGAAGGACTGCCTGACCCTCATCATTTAACCTCTAGTGCAGAATGCCATATTGAGGGGGATCCAACACAAAACAATGCTTATATAGCTTTTCAGTTATGTTTCATTAGATGGCTAGATTTTAATCATTAGATTTGTTTCCCATACTTTATATACTTTTTGGGGATGTGAGGATTTGGATAATAATGTCACATTTATCTAGATAGAAGCTGCACTTGCATGACTGAAAATATACATTAAAAGGATGGTTGTCAACTTAAGTAAATTTTGAGGGACTTTGAATGTTATTCACATATTAAGACATTGATGACTAAACATCCCTATCAGGGGCACTAAGTTTGTAATAATAAATAAATTCCAAAATATTAAACATCATGTTAGTTCATTTACCCTTTTTAGCTACATAAACAATACAGAAGTTTTATACTTACATAAATCACATGGACATCAAAAATACAAATGTATTTGACTTTAAATACTTAAATACGTGTATATTGACTTTAAGGATGATAGATTTAATTAATAATCAATTTTTTCAAATGAACATTAGATGACCAAACCTGATATGATTTTTAAAGTATGCTCTACTTTTATGTTTAATGAGGGTGAACACTTTTTACAGTGGACAGGAAAGCGTCTTGAATTGCTCCTGCAACACATTATGTATAAAGTGCATTTATAAAAGAACTACTGAATCTACTGGCTACTGAATCTTGAAAAAGACAGCTTGACAATTATCTGTGCTTATTACTACTATTACGGTAATATCATATCAAAGAAAAAGTGTGTGGCGCTAATTACTGTATTTATCAGCTTTTAAAAAAAGAACATTCAGATGGATCTATGGGCAGCTTCCTTCTATACTTTATTTAAGTATGTGCTTTTTTTTCAGGCAAATATACTTGTCCAAAAGACAACAACATGACAACACTTAATTTCAAGCCCTGTCACACTACCCCTCTCATCTTGCAACAATTTGTTGCCTGTGCACAAAACCTGTGGGAAGTTGTTGGTGTCACAGCCCCATGTGTTCTCCCGGACTCCATTTCCCATAATCCCTTGCACTCCTCTCACCTGTTTCCACTTACTCGTCTTCTGTGATCACCTGCACCTGCCCACCGTCATCAATGACTCTTTTTATACCCTGCATCTCCCCTTTGTCTTTGTCTCGTGTTAATGTTATGGTACACCACACCGGTAACAGAACACGAGACCAAAAACACAAAGAAGAAGATGTCCTACGATGCCTACTCGATTGACCAGGCAAGAGCTTTCCTCTGCCTGGGCCAGGAGGATCGATCCCTCGAGGTCCACACCCTGCTCTTTGCTGTTATGGGTTGCTGTTCCTTTTTGGCCTCAACAGGGAGGTAAAAGATCTGCTGTCTGGAAGTGGGCCGAGAGGGGGCTTCGTGGAGGTTGCAGACTGGGTGCTGGAGAGCTGTGGGTGCCGTCCCCTCCGCAAGTTGGTCAAGATGGCCGCCCCGGAGGTTCCTGGCTCCACCCCGGAGGACCCTGGCTCCGCCCCGGATGACCCTGACCCGAGCCTTCTGACCTCGAAGCCCCTGGCCTCCCGAGCCTGACCCGAGCAGCCTGACAGGGCATCTTCAAGCTCCCGCCCAGCCTCCCTCTCCCGCCTCCTCTGTGTCCTACCTGGCCGGCTCCCCTGTCTTCCCCAGGTCCCCTCAGTCCCTCTGCACGCCTCCATGCCACGCCACCTAGGCGCTGGGGCTCGCCTTGGGCCTTCCGGGCCCTGGCGCCTACATGGAGTGCAGCTCCCCTTGCTCCGCCTCCGAGACCCAGACTCCTCTCCAGCCCTCCGACCCTACAGCTCCACCTCTGCCCTTACCTCCCTCGCCTCCACTGTGCCCCGCCCTCGCACTACCTCCACTGGGCTCCCTCGTCTCTCTGGCCTCGCCTTGGTCAGGAGTCAACCCTCCCTTGGCCTCCCCTTCTCCACCTTCGGCTCGGCGGTGCGTCCCTCAGGCTCCCCCCTCCCTCCGGCTCCTCCTTCGTCCTCGGTCCCTCCACTGTCGCCGCGCTCTGCCGGATCCACTGCTCCATCTCGGTCGGCAGAGCTGTTGGTTCCGCCTCGGCCCTCCGGGTCTTTCAAGTCGCCCTGGCTCTGCGGCTCTCCATCTCCGCCTGGGGATCCCACGTCCCCAGTGTCGGTTCTGGCGGTCGGGTCCCCGGATTCGTCACTCCCTCTTCCGTGGCTCCTCCCACCATCATCGCCACCCTGGCCGGATGGACTTTATCTCACTGCCCTCGTCCTCACCACCTTATCCTCCTCCAGGACCCCCACCCTCCCTCCTCTGTTGGTCCTTCTGTGGCCTGAGGGCCGCCTTTCGGGAGGGGGTACTGTCACAGCCCCATGTGTTCTCCCGGACTCCATTTCCCATAATCCCTTGCACTCCTCTCACCTGTTTCCACTTACTCGTCTTCTGTGATCACCTGCACCTGCCCACCGTCATCAAGGACTCTTTTTATACCCTGCATCTCCCCTTTGTCTCGTGTTAATGTTATGTTAAGAGTGTATCATGTAGTTCTGTTCCTGTCTCAGAGTAAAGATTATTCCTTGTGTATTCCAGTCTCCGAGTTTCCTGTCTTCAAGGTACACCGCACCGGTAACAGTTGGCCTACAGCCATATAAGGAGACTCTGTATACGGCTCTGAGGTGGTCTTATATAGGTAGCTATCTACATTGAAACAAATGAAATAAATGTAAATAAAATATGTTTACTGTAACCCTGTGTAAGAATTGTTTTTTAAACCTGAGTGGTTTGAAACAATTGGATTTCACAAATGTAATGAGTTAGATTCCATTATGTTATTCAGGAAACATACTGTAATTACACTTATAATTTAAAGTCCATTGCTGGCAACCATGGCTGCCCGTATTTTACTGTTATTTTATGGCACGTTTTTGACAGTGTAAGAAATGTGCCAATTATCTTTATGGTTTTATAGATTATTTTATCAGATTTTCCTGTGATCTGAGGAATGATTAAATCTGCTCAGAAGAATGTCCGGGCCAAACAGATATTAAATTGTTAATATCCAACATGTTAAACATTTACGATCAGAAATCCTATTGTGTGAGGCGTGCATGCACTCCTGTCCTCATTTTACTGGATCTATCTGCAGCCCTTGATACAGTTAACCACCAGAACCTACTAGCAACTTTCTCATCACTAGGGATCACCAGTACTCCACTTCTTTTGTTCAAATCCTACCTTTCAGATAGATCTTTCAGGGTGTTAGGAGGGGTAAGCTGTCTAAAGCTCATCACATGGGGTCCCTAAGGAATGTGCTGAGTCCACTCCTATACTTCATCTACACAACATCCCCAAGACCTATTACACAATCACACAGATACCATTGTTACGCTGACAACACCCTCATTTTCATCTCTTTTCATCCAGATGATCCAACAGTAGCAGCGCACATTTCAGCTTGTCTTTTCGTCCCACTCCGCGCTGAAGAACAACATCAAGATTCAAATTGGCAACCCAACCATTACACCATACAGAATAGTCAGAAATCTTGGTGTAGTCCTCGATGAACAGTTGTGCTTCACTGAACACATCAAAAGGATATCACATTCGTGTCAATTTGAAATAGTACAAGGAAGTGTAGAAATTAGCAGAAAGGAACATAAGAAAATAAGTACCCTTTCAAGGGAGCTTGCGCTGCCCTGGCAGACACGGAGCTACAGCCGCAGAAACCGTGACTGGTCACGCTCCTCAAAGTGACGTTGCGGCTTGACATTCGGCGATTTGATACACGTGCTTCATGCGCAGTCAGGCAGGGGTGTTCTCATAGCGTCTGAAACAAATCCTCCGAATGGCAAGCCGAGACGTTACTTTGAGGAGCATGACCAGCCACTGCGGCTGTAACTCCGTGTCTGCCAAGGCAGCTTGGCGGTTGCACTTGTGGGGATTGCAAATGCTGAGGGGTTGAAGACGGGCAGCGCCCTATCTCATCCTTTACCAGCAATGTCCACTCTCACTCCTTGACAGGAAGCGTGCAGTGCGTCTACTTCCGCCCGCGGTGGGAGCCGACTGCTTCAGCTGTCCTCCTCCAAGGAGGTGAATGTGCTGAGCATGGAAGCCGGGGAGAGCGAGGCACTGGTGAAAACCGTTGTCGAGAGGTTCCGGGAGGCATTCCAGAAGTTACTCCTGTGCCGAAACCAAGCCGCTGAGGCTGCTAGGCGGGAGCAGTCTCTGCAGTCTTTCTCAGCCACGCTCTTTGCAGCCGAAGGCAGACCTGAGGGCTGTCATTCAGGCTAAGAAGGCCGTGGCAAAAAAGACTCTGCACATAACACCAGAGACCAGTCTCAAGAGGCTGGTTCACTTAGTAGACCACATGACCGCTTGGAAACATCTGGCAAATGCCTCTCGTTGGGTCCTGCAAATAGTAGAGCACGGCAACGCGAATCTGTTCGGGCAGAAACCTTCCGCATGCAGTGGGGTATTGTCCACCGAGGTGGGTACCGAGCAGGCTCTGGTCATGGAACAGAAGTACACACACTTGTGGCAAAGGAGGCCATAGAGATAGTTCCTCCTCCTGAGAGAGAGGCTGGGTTTTTTAGGCGTTATTTCATTGTTCCAAAGAAGGATGGGGGTTTGCACCCTATTTTAGATCTGCGCAAACTAAACTGCTCAGTAAAACACTGAAGTTTAAGATGCTTACACTTAAACAGATCAGGTTTTGTCACCATAGACATGAAGGACGAATACTTCCATGTCTCCATTCTTCCCAAACACAGGAAGTTCCTAAAGTTCACTTTTGGGGGTGTAGCATACCAATATCGAATTCTTCCCTTCGGTCTGGCCCTGTGACCCCGTACGTTTACGAAGTGTGTAGATGCTGCCCTGACACCCAGGGCATTTGCATACTCAATTATCTAGATGAATGGCTCTTTCTGGCTGAGTCGGGGAGCCAAGCGGATCAACATTGAGATATGCATATGCAAATTCTGGGGTTGAGGCTGAATGCCAAGAAGAGTATACTTTCTCCAGTTCAGAGAACTACTTATAGAGTGGGACTCGAGGGTCATGTCAGCACGTCTCTTCAGCGCGCATACACTCTATTCAGTCAGCTGTGAACGGGGTCCAGCTTCATCAGCATGTCACTGTCAAGCGGTTTCAACGCATTTTGGGTCTCCTGGCGGCTGCAGCTAACATCGTGCCTCTTGGCCTGCTGCACATGAGACCCCTGCAGTGGTGGCTGAAATTAAAGGGGTTTTCCCCGAGGGGGAACCCCTCCTGTACGATACAGATCACCCATAAATGTCTAATCTTCCGATGCGGAAGAAGCCTGGGCTTCTCTCCCAGGGCCCAATGATGGGGTCTGGATTGAGCCCCGAAGGATATCTAATAGCCCTCTAATGGGGGCAAATGGGGTGTCACGGGCGGGAGCAGATGCCTCTGGGCAGAAACTGTATAGGCATGATGTAAGGGTGGAGAAAAGAGTGTTGGTAGCAGTGTTAGTATCTAGTGATGATAACTGATTAGTGGGAGGTAGTTTGGATGAGACTACAGAGGAAAAATGGGAAGGAGAGCGTGAACATAGGTTGCGAAGAAAGGTGACCTGTGGAGCAGTTGCGTGTGTAAATGAGGTCTAGATGGTTACCAGATTTGTGTGTGGCCATGGTGGAGACTCATTTGAGGTCAAACGAGGCAAGCTAATTGTGGAAATTGGCAGCCTGGGGTTTTTCTGGGTGGATGTTAAAATCACCAAGAACTAACAAAGACGTACCATCTTTTAGAAAAGATGATTGAAGTACATCCAACTACTTCAGAAAGTTACCAAGCTGACCTGGAGTATGGTAAATGACTGCAACATGGATTTTAGTGGCATAAGTGATAGTGGTAGCATGCAATTCAAAAGAGTTATTGTGACACTTGTTGGAGATAACCCCTTCCTGATAAAGTTAAAAAAATAAAAGTTATTGAAGAGGGCTGCTGATGTGGCCGAGTCAGCCACATAATAACATTTGTGGAGAGAAGCACAGGCTGAATAAGCAATTTAGTGATAGTGAAGAAACCTAGTGTCAAATTGAGGATTTGCATAGACCCCAGATCACTGAACAGAGCTGGAAGAAGAAGTAATTTTCCTCTGCCCACAAAGAGTGTTTACAGTCTGTGATGTATAAAATGTTCTCACAGGAACTCACGATGCATCATGGAGCTGACGGTATGAGAATACCTCTGTGTGAATGCGTATCAATGCTGTCGAATGACAAACCGCAACGTCACAGGTGGGGTGACATCAGGGCCAGGAAGTATAAAGGGCACTGTTATGCACAAACATTAGCTTCTGTGCCTTCAGCTGCGCGTGTGTGTTTTATCCGTGAATCACAATTATTTATCATCTCTTCTGCCTTGCGCTCATCTAAGGATGGAGGAAAAGCAGCTTTTTAAGTCGTGCGTATCTCTTAGTCTGCGCTATTCGCTTCCAGTAAGGACTCGCATATGCTTTTTTTTGTTTGCCGGCTGCGTAAATTGCGAGTCTCTCCCGCTTTGCATGCTCCACTAGGCATGCGATTCTCATGTTCCGTTGCTGCCGAGGCCATGTGTGGCTGGACTCATGGGGTGTGCAGATGATGTTGTGAGAGCGTTGGTGATGGCTTCGTTCCTATCTCTGCCCTAAATTACAGCATTCCTGAAGTGTTCAGAGAAGCGCGACCAGGCACGTGTTTCCCGTGACTCAGGTCCCGTCGCTGCCGAAGCAGTACGCGACTAGACTCGTGGGGGCACAGATGATGTTGTAAAAAGTGTTAGAGATGGCTTCGTTCCTATCTCCACCCACAGCATTCCTGGCATGCTCAGAGGAGTGCGATCATGCACGCTTTTCCCGCAGCTCAGGTCCTTTGCTGCCGAGGCAGCGCACGACTGGACTCGTGGGGTGCGCAGACAATTTTGTGAAAACGTTGAAGATGACCTCGTTCCTATCCTGGCCCCTATTACAGCATTCCTGGTGGGCTCTAAAGAGTGAAACCAGGCATGCATTTCCTGCAGCTCAGGTACAGCTGCTGCCGAGGCAGAGAGGGGACTGCACTTGTAGGGTGTGCGGATGATATTTGGATCTAGAGACCCCTGACCCCCTAGAGAACCCCTAGTTCATCCCTATCTCTGCCCTCAACTTTTACGGTGTGCGACCAGGCTTGCGTTCTTCGCCTTTCCAGTTCCGCTGCTGCTTAGGCAGCGCTGCAACTGTATTCGTAGGATTCGTATAGATTTTGCATGGCTCTCGCTCTGGAATCAGAAGCCGTGGCACGGTTTCCTCTGTCTGGAGTGGGAACCCTGTGCCTCTGCTTTCTAACTCCAAAAAGTTTGTCATGCTGAGCATTCCGCGGTTTCCTCTCTGTCTGGACTCCTGCAGGCTCAGGGCTTTGGGTGCACCCTGTGAGCTGGTGAACACACGGTGCCCAGCTCTGCTTTCTAACTCAAAAAGTGTTCTCTGACACTCACATAGGTGTAATAAACAAATGTCACTGGTCCGTGAGCAGGTCTCAACCACCCAGGGCACAGAGTAACTCCACCATAACCAGTCATGGTTCCCGTAGTAGACATGTCTGGCAGCGTGGTGTTACAGTGGGTCCTGCAGGCTGAATGAGATCAGAACGCTTGGGGCTGCTGGGAGGCAGGCTTATGAAGGTACTGGGCAGCACTCTCCCTTGGCTGCCCAAGCTCATTCTACCAGGGGTATGGCGGCATTCACGCAGAGGCGTTCCCATTGAGTCAGCTCCATTATGCAGCATCTCGTTCCCTTCACAGGGAACCATGGTTACATGGTTTTTGTCATGTTTAGTTGGACAATCCATCAAGCTATCTCACTATGTTTGCAACACCAGACGGGAGATATAGGTGGCAGAATCCCTATGGGGATGAGCCCAATACCTGAGATTTTCCAGAGACTGCTTAACCAGGCATTAGAATGCCTCCAGGGCATACACATCATCGCAGATGACGTGCTAATAACAGGAGATGAAGAAACACTGGAAATGGCAAATAAGGACCATGATAGAAAACTAAGACAGTCTTTGGACAGGTGCAGGGAGAGAAATATAAAGCTGAACACTGACAAATTCAGACTCAGACAAAGTGAAGTGCCATACATTGAACATCTGCTCAAGTCAGAAGGGTTAAAAGTGGACCCAGAGAAAGTACGGACCATACATGAGATGCCACCACCAACGGATATGAAAGGAGTACAAAGACTTTTAGGCATGGGGAATTATTTGTCAAAGTTTTGCAAACACCTTTCAGATCATTGTGAAGACAGCTGACACACAAGGAGTGTTTGTGGGATTGGTCGGAGGTGAATGTATGGACGCGCAAGGTGATTGTACAGTCTGACCACAAACCTCTCCAAAAATATTGTCAGAAAGCCATTGTAACATGCACCCAAAAGACTTCAGACTCCATAAGTAGGATTTCATTATTACATATGTTCAAGGAAAGGATATGCTATTGGCGAATGCGATGAGCTGAGCTTACTTGCAGGACACCTTTCCGTATATAAAAACCAGGACTATCTGATTACTGTAGACTTTTTTCAAATTTATGGGAGGTGGATTTCTTACCAGACACTAACTCTTCCACTGTGATTAATAAACTAAAAGCCCATTTTGCCAGGCAGGGCGTACCAGATATTGTGGTCTGAGATAATATGCCACAATATACATCAATAGAAATTCAGCAGTTCAGTCGATGGTGAGTTTCAGCACAAAACTTCATCACCCACTGCAAAGTAATGGTAAGGCAGAGCCTGCTGTTAAAACAGCAAAACGCCTGATGCAGAGAGCCAAAAGGTCAGGACAAGATCCTGTGTTGCTGGACAACAGAAACACCCCATCACATGGTCTAAATGAAAGCCTGGCTCAGAGACTATTAAGCAGAAGAATACGCACACTTCTACCTATAAATGACAACTTGTTGTCATGAACATTTTGAAACCAGGCGCTACCCTGAGCTTCTCTCTTTTTCCGGGTGCACACAGTCCCCTTAAAGGGACAGGGACAAAAAATAACTTTATAACTAAAACACATTAAACTCTACATAATGCAAATGCAAATACATGAAAAACATATCTAAATAAAGTCTTAGAGCCTAAACTTTTGTTTCCTTTCCTGCTTTCTTAAAATAAAATTATGTATTCATAATAAATAAAGTAAAATAATGAATTGTCAAATACAAGACTACACTTGTATATCCAAGCAGGGACTGATTTCATTTTGTCTTGATGTAAGAACAAATTTTTTTTTTAGATGTGCGAACACTGTGTGCCCAAAAAAATACAAGCCAGACAAAGACACATTGGGGCAAATTTGGAATATTTATATGTTTTACATACAGAATAGGAAATATATACTGAGTTATGTATTCACTCTATAGAACACTCAATCTATAGAACTGCACTTTGTAGGGGACTTCAGTAAACTGTGCATGTCAAATACAGATGCCTAACAATGTACACATAGGTTTTCATTCATAATAATTGTTTTGTTGTTGTGGTTGCTGTGCTAATTGCCATAGTCTAAAAATGTAACCTTTAAGTCGTGCTCTAGCTACAGGATTTTTAAACGGAGAATCCTGACAGATTCTCTTATCTAAACTTTTAAACATGCTCACACTAAAAGCAGAAAAACAAAAGCAGAAGAAGAGTTGAAAATTAATGGAATGAGAAAATGTTTTTGTGTGTTACAGGTGATCACTGGCGTTTCACAACCACTAATGTTGGAAATATTATAAAGGCAGCCATGCTCATTTCAAAAAGCTGTTCTTCCATATCTGCTATCCAAGGTATCTGTGCAGCTTTTGTGGTCGACATTTTTAAAGTTCTGTCAGTCACCTCCATTTTCCTTTTGACTTGGCCCTCATTGGCTCCCAAATATCCCAAATAAGTCCCAAAATAAAATAAAATCCCAAATATCAAACATTTTTCATATGATATGACCTGATTTTCCTCAGAGGTGTAAAATTCGATATATGAACGCCTCACATTATGTGATAATATAGGCTGAACATGGGCCCTGATTAAGATCCTGATTTATACGATTATTAGGAGGGGGAAATTTGATTAAATCTAGCCGAGAATCCTTTGCCTGGCTTTAGCAGACATAAGAAACTACATATCTTATGTACAGTAGTCTTCCTATGTAAGAACATTTGTTAAATAATATTAAATAATCACAAAAAAAATGTTCCATCACAATGTTTTACTTTAGACCACAGTTTGGTTACTCTTTGCATACTCATATTTTTAATACAATTTTAACCCAGCTGTAAAACACATTGCTCTAATATATTATTTAGCCACTGTAAATAAAAAACTTTTTTGCATTTTATAGACATTGTTTTTCCATTATTTTCTGTTTAAACATTAATCATACCACCACCACTTTCTTACAGCTGCTTAAAGATTGAAATGTTGTCCCATCAAGATTTGGGTCTGGCTGTTTTGACAAGGCTCAGACAAGAAAACTGGCAAAAAATCTACCAAATGTATTTTCCCTTTCTTACTTCTCGCCATCCCATTAACAGATTTTTGCTGTTTCTGCAGTTTGCTATGCTTGGTGAGAGTGCTGAGTTTGGCCTTTATTGACTCTCTGGTGCTGATAAAGGAAATGGCCCATTGTTTAAGAATTCATCCATTAGCTCTGCCTAGGATTCTACATCATAAATAAACAACAGTTTAAACCTCAGGTTCGCAATTTTTTTTATTTACAAATATGTATAAAGCAACCCAAAACAATTTAAATATTATTTAATGTTTTTAGTAATCATGTAAGTACAACTTTAAAGTATGTACTAAGGAAAAGTAAAATTAACTGGGGAGCTGGGGTTACAGATGTAACCTGTGATGTTTCCTTTCGAGGGAACTCGCACTGCGCCGTAGTGACACTTTGGAGAATACTGAACCAACTTCCCCATGTGAGCAAATACCTGCCAGTGAGATAGCCTTAACTATTCACCTGCTTAGGGTTTGCTTGGTCGCCAGGAAACCTCCTGAATGAACCGAAGCGCACAAACAGTTGCTCAGACTTACGAAACTCGCACTGGACACACCAAGTTTAGCTTCTCTTGGTCCGGGCTCCTAAAAAGGGGAGGACAGAAAACCTGAAGGATAATGGGCTTCGGCGCATTACTCTGAACATTAGGCACATAACAGTGCCTAGGAAATAGAAAGGCCTTGACCATCCCTGGAGCGAAATCTAAGCATGTTGGGGACAACAACAGGGCTTGGAGGCCTCCCACTCTACTCAGAGAGGTAATAGCCAACAGGAACATCGTCTTAAAGGCCAAGCGTCTGTCTGGCACAGTGTCAAGAGGCTCAAAAGGAGCCCCTGAGAGCCTCTCCAGCACAATAGCCAGGTCCCAAGTTGGCACCCTAATGCAACTCACAGGCCTCAGTCTGTGAGTGCCATGAAGGAAGCTAACAACTACAGAGTGTCTACCAACCGATGCACTATCCAAAGGAACATGATAAGCAGAAACAGCTGCTACATAAACCTTCAGAGTGGAAGGAGTCAACCCCGCTGAGAATCGCTCTTGCAGAAACTTCAGCACTACGTTAACAGGGAAGTTAACTGGGTCTCGCAGGCTCTGCACACCATGCAGAAAAAACTCTCCACTACAGGGCATAAAGCTTTCTCGTAGAGGGAGCTATGGAATTGAGAATGGTCTCCGCAACCTCGGCTGGGAGTCCAGACTCTAGGAGCATGGCCCCTTCAGAGGCCACGGCCACAGCTTCCATATTACTGGGTGGAGGTGAAAGAAGGACCGCCCGCATGCGAAAGAAGGACCCCTTCTGAGTGGGATCTCTCACAGCTGGCTCTCTAAGCAAGACATGAGGGGAAGCCATCGGGGGAATTTTTTTTCAAAATGTTTCTAAGATGGAAGAATGTAGTACGACACATATTAGAAATGTGACTATCAAAAGACAGATTCATATCTAGCATTACACCTAGTTTCTTAACTGTGGTCGGTCATATCTTGCTTGGAGCTTTTAGGTTCAGTAATCAAATACTGATACTCTGTCTTATTGGAGTTAAGCAGAAGGAAGTTGTTTGCCATCCACTTTTTAAAATTGTTGATACAGTCTGTTAGCCTAGAGAGTTAGTCTGTTTCGCCAGGTTTTGAGGAAATGTAAAGCTGGGTATTGTCAGCGTAGCAATGGAAACTGATGTCATGTTTCCTAATAATATCTCAGAGAGTAAGGACATTTAAAGAAAAGACAAAAAGACCGAGAACTGATCCCTGTGGCATGCCATATTTGACCTTTTTTATTTTCATTTTACCTATTTTACCTTATTTTACCAAGTTTTTTCTCGTTTACACAAATAAAGTGGCAGCGGTCGGTTAAATAAGACTTAAACCAGGCTAATGCTTGAGCACTAATGCCAACATAGTTTTCTAGTCTAGAGTGACAGCTCTAATCACTCCTCATAAGCAGGGGAAGCATCCTCCGCATCCCCAAAATCCACAATGACCACATCCACCTCCTCAGAGCTGGACAGGCACAGCATGGGACTTCCCTGCTGGGCGGGAGACACAGCTTCTGGGCCAGAGAGGTGGAGGAGTGGGACAACGCCAAAGAAGGGAGAGATGCCGCAGCTGTCTCCATTTGTGACCCCCACAAGTGCAGCCGCCGTTCCGGAGACTGGAAGACCTGAGGCAGATCGGAGCTCCCAGCTGGCGCTGACTTAGGGTGAGCTGAGGGACTGACAGCAACCAGCTGAGAAAGGGCCAAGGAAAAGGTCAACATTAGTAGAGGAGGTGGGAGAGGAAGACTGGCTGGGAACTTGAAAGAGAGCTCAGGAGACGCAGGAGAGCTGGACAGAACCAGCGGAAACTCTAAAAACATTACCTCCCCACTTAATAAGATCCTCCTCAAAATGTCCAAAAGATCCTGGTCGGGGCTTCCCTCCAATATAAACAGCAAAACAACACCTTATCATTCTGGTGCCAAGTTTTGCATAGCCAAGCAACACTCACATGATTGTTGTTTTTTTGCCGGCATTTTAACCTTCATGTTCATGTAAGGTTTATTGTCTTCCATTTTTACAAGAAGGATTGCTGACTGTATTAATTAATTGGTGGACTGGGCAAACAGCTCATTAAAAGAAGACGACCCAAGGGCAAGCATACACGTGCACTGGTGGGAAATTGAAGCAAAGCCAGTGGATATATCATTAGACACAGAGAGTTAATAAATTAGACGAGAGGAAGGTGGCAAGAATATTTTACAGAGAAATATCAATCATACAAGCAGCAGAAACAGAGAAATTGAAGATATAGATCAAGATCTTTTTATGGGATAATGTGGGATTATTTCCCTAATAAACACAAGGCTGACATTTTCATATAAACAGTATAGATTTATCCACGTGGAGGAAGATGAGATCTCTGGTCTGGAGGTTCTGATGAACTCATAACGGCACAGGCAAGCAAAATAAAAAAACAACTCGGCAAAGCATTGATAGCAACCATCTATTCCGTG
This sequence comes from Beaufortia kweichowensis, assembly GCA_019155185.1. Classification (NCBI taxonomy): domain Eukaryota; kingdom Metazoa; phylum Chordata; class Actinopteri; order Cypriniformes; family Gastromyzontidae; genus Beaufortia; species Beaufortia kweichowensis. The sequence continues at coordinate 14,571,330 of CM032806.1, forward strand.
CAAATTGAACTGTCACCTTTAGTGTCACTTTCCAGCCAAGGAGATGAAAAAGATCAGTAATGTTCTGTAAATTTAATTCCTTGTGGAAGGAAAAGACATTGTGACATCAAACAGATAAACACTATATGTGGGAACAGTCTCACAGGGCCTGTTTACGTCTATAGAGATCTATTCAGTAGCCCTAGTTTGTTAACATGACAGGGTTTGTCATCCATCCCTAAATAAATAGAGCTAATTTATCCTCTGGGAAAGCGTGCAATGTCAGCAAAATAATAGGATACTTATTTTCCAAAACACAATGACTGTAAAGATAACAGGCTATATAACCAAGCTCATTTTGCATGACAAATGAAAAAAGCACACACATTGCACTGTATCATGGCCAATAAGCAAAAATGAAAACATTACAAAAGATCATACTGATATACAAATCAGATACAACGACACACACTCATGGGCATATACACTGAAGACATTTATACAAAATGTCATTGCTGGCTTTTACTTTGTTTTTAAAATTAAGTAACTAAATATTATAGCATTGTAATATGACATAAATTGTCTCCAACCTCAGCACCATTGGTTTATAAACAGCTGATACTGTTTTTGTGATTCCATAGTTTAAATTGTTCTCCAAAAAATAAATAAATATTTTTTTATATTTTCAAACACACTGTAAAAATGTTTAAAATTGGGAGATATTTCTACCTGACCAGACTCTTTGATTGGTGTGACCAAGTCAACTCAGTAATATTAAATCATATAACATAGGAATTATTACATAAATCAAATTTAGCTTACAAGACAAAACAAGCCTTACAGCATATCATGGTACTATTAATTTATTATATATATATATATATATATATATATATATACTGGAAGGCCTGAGGCAGATAAAATAAATGAATACATAATTTCAGTCAAAAGCAAGCTATAGCAGTATGTGTGTGTGAGTGTGGTGTGTGTGTCTCCATTTACCGCTCCTTATATTTCTCGTAAGTCTCACATTCTTACACACACACACACACACACACACACCACCTAAATCTATTTAAATATTTATAGAGGATCTATATTATTGTATTAACTATTTATTGATTTTTAACTTAAAAGATTTATACCTGCCACTTAAAAACTGCAAGAATGAATTTTATCAAAAAGAGAGGTCAGTGGCTGTTTATTTCCAGTGAGTGTCAAATCTAGTCCTCTTTAGAGCTCAATTTTAAGAGTTTGACATGCTTGGAGTCCATGTTTAATATTCATGTCGTTTTGGCTGTTGTGCGAGTAGCTCTGCCTATAGCAGGTCATGCTTAGCTGGTTCTGGCTGTCGCTCCACAATGAAAATGCATGACTGTGCCCATTCTTCTAGCTCTACTTATTGATTTATATCTCAAACAAATTATTTTTCTCTCTCACATACATACACACAAGCAAAAACCCACATTAGTAAGTCAATGTAATGGCTACTGCAAAAGGGCAGAACATTCAATTATCTGGCCTGAACCTAATGGACATTTTTATTGCATTGTCACATGGTTTATTATTAAGAAGAACATTTCACCACTAATTCTAATTCCTGTATTGCATAAAAATAATTTTAATATAATAATTTTAAGATTTAATATTGAACTAAATCATGAGAATATTTGTGGTACTGCTTTTAATTGTACCAAATAAACATCATTGTTTTACAAAAATAATTGTGAGTTAAAGGAAGATAAAAAATAAATTGCCAATGGACATAACAAACAGATTCTCAAAAAAGCAAGTATTGCACAATTTTGCTTTTTCAATTTATCCTGTTTAAAGACTACTTAAATATTTTCTTGAAAAACAAGAAAAATAATTTACAAATCGGATTACTTTTTAATGTAAAAAAAATTTTCTTGCAGAAAAGAAAAAGAACAAAATTGAAAACCTTTACTTAATATAGGGAGGGGAAAGTAGTAATTTATTCATCAATTTGAGAACTTTGCGCTTGACTTGGGTTGCTGATATATCCCTTGACTTGGGTTTTTGATATATCCCTTCAGCTGAGTTAAAATGCAGGAGAAAAAGAAAAAGGTAATGGATTGGGCAAGAGAGCCCGCAGAGAGCACATCAGCATACTGAAAGGAAGCATGTTTTCTTATAAGTCCATTGAGTGACAAGAAAACCATTAACGCACGCCGTCAGTGGAAGGGATTACTCCCATGTATGATTTGCTATTATTTAGCCTAATTAATTCTTTTAGCATGATTTCCCAGGAACAAAGTGAAAAGGGGTGCCTACTTTGGGGTGCCTGGATTGCAGGGAATATATATTAATATTCCTAATGTTCCTTTGGCAGGAATAAACTCTTTTCAGAGTTTATTAAGCCCCTTTTTAAGCACCCACAATATGTGCTACAGTGCAACTAAACGAGTTATGGACATCTCTAGACAGTCACAGCTCTATTGCAAACCATGTGCTCTTTCAATCAGTAGTTAAAAAATAAATAATTTCATCTTCACTACTTTCTACGAAGCCCATATTTCTAATGTATTATAAGGATATTTGTAATGCATTATAATACAGGCATAATGCCTTACAAAAACTTTGTAATATGTTGTATCATATAAATAATCACAACTAGTTACAATAAATTACGTACTTATTGGTAGCATGATTTATAACACATGTGTTACGGTGCTGGGTGGAAGAGACCAGGACAACAGGGAATAAACTCCAAATATAGCTTTACTGGTATTTCCAACACAGAGAAGGTCCAGATACACAAGAGCAACAGGTTTCCAGATAAACAGAGATATGTTTTACCATAGAGCAGATTTAACCCACGCAACCACATAAACAACAACATAATACAACAACGACCGACAGGGAACTGAACAAAAAGCAGATCTTAAATAATACAACCAATGAACACTAAATGATATGAAACAGGTGCAGGTGATAACAAACTAACTGGTGAAAACGAGATTACAAATACAAAACAGGTGTGCTGGTGCAAAGAATTATGGGAACTGAAGTCCAAATGAAAGGTGCAAGATGAAAAAACAAAGTCCAAACAGGCAGACACGTGACAGTTCCCCCCTCCCCCCGGTAGGCGCGTCCTCGCGCCGTAAGATCCACGGAGGAGGGAGAGGGAGGCGGGGTGGGTGCTCGGGGTCAGGAGGCTCAGGATCAGGAGGCTCGGGGTCAGGGTCTGGAGGCTCGGGGTCAGGGTCTGGAGGCTCGGGGTCAGGGTCTGGAGGCTCGGGCTCTGGAGGCTCGGGCTCTGGAGGATTGGGCTCTGGAGGATCGGGCTCTGGAGGATCGGGCTCTGGGATCGGCCTCTGGAGGATCGTTGGTGAGGCTGCTGACCGCTCTAGGGCTGACTGGTGGTGGCTGGGACTCTGACCGCTGGGTGCAGGCTGGCGGCTGGGACCCTTCTGGGACGGCTGACCGCTTCGGGTGCAGGCTGTGGCGGCTGGGACCGCTCGGGTGGGGCTGTGGCGGCTGGGACCGCTCGGGTGCGGGCTGTGGCGGCTGGGACCGCTCGGGTGCGGGCTGTGGCGGCTCAGGGGACTCAGAAGCGCCGGGAACAGGGGACTCAGAAGCGCCGGGAACAGGGGACTCAGAAGCGCCGGGAACTGGGGACTCAGAAGCGCCGGGAACAGGGGACTCAGAAGCGCCGGGAACAGGGGACTCAGAAGCGCCGGGAACAGGGGACTCAGAAGCGCCGGGAACAGGGGACTCAGAAACTGGGGCCCTAGAGGAGACAGGAACTGGGACCCTAGAGGAGACAGGAACTGGGGACCTAGAGGAGACAGGAACTGGGGACCTAGAGGAGACAGGAACTGGGGATCTAGGGGAGACAGGAACTGGGGACCTAGGGGAGACAGGAACTGGGGGCCCAGAGGAGTGACTATCAAGACACGCACTAGAGCTGGATAGATGACCTTCTTGGGGAGGTAGGCCCTGGGACAGGGATTCTGCAACTAGGCTATAACTACTAGTTTGGGGTGAAGCCACTACGCTCAACTGTGAAGAACCAGAGCCAGCCCGACTAGGGCTGCATTGACACTGCATAACTGAATCGCTAGGAGAACCACCTGCACCCTGCGCCAGACCAAAGGCATGACACATGGACGACTGGCTAAAACTCCCCTGAGGGCCAGAAGTACACAAAGTCTGGGACGCATTACTGCTAGTGGGTTGGCTAGAGGCAGCTGTAGGCAAGGAAACAAGAGTAGAATAACCAGGGGTAAATGGACTTGAGAAATTAGGAGACTGTAGGGATACATCACCAAAAGTTCTACTACCTCCCCGTGTAGAAACCAACTGACACGAGCTTCCTGTCACTGGTGGTCCAGAACTGCCCATAATTGCTGCATGCTGGCCCCGGATCGCCAGACTGCAAACACTCTGGCCGGTGAGTCTTCCCGCTGAAGACAAAAGCTCTGCATGTATACGGGACTTGCTGGCAGGCTGACTGGAAATACTAAGTTGCTGTGAAGACCCACTGTGGAAACTACTCTTGGCTTGAGGGACCAAGCGACTAACACCTGCCGAAATAGAACTGCCCTGAGAACTTGCAACACTAGTTTGCTGTATGAAAACAGCCTGAGGTGAGATGGGTTCGAAAGACTCAGATGAGAGTGTACTAGAACTCAATTGAGAATGGGGCAAATAAACACTACACACACTACCTTCTCCCTGAGACGACATAAACTGAGCTGATGCATTCCTCTGAGGCCCAATAAGTGAAGCTGGAGAGTGCTGACTAACTAAAATTGGATTACTTGTGGACTGACTAGAATCTAGCCGTGAGGAACTAAACTTGGAAGGAGATCCAGAAGAAAACTGGCTAAGGGTACCTTGAGGCGGGACAGGACCATTGAAAACCCTAAAGTCTTCAAAAACAAGTTTCCTAGAGCTAACTTGAGATGGGACAAGGCTACCCCTAGAAGCACTACTTCCTCCCTGGTTAGATGCAAACTGACTGGAAGATCCCATTTGGGGTGACGCAGCAACGAGAGCAACTGGTCTACGTAACCCCTGACAGTTTCTTGATTGGGTAAGAACATCTTGTGGTGAAGTTACCGCAACATTTACATACTTTGTAGCAGAAGCAACTTGAGCAAAGACACCTCTAGACTTGGGACGAGAGAGGCTCTTATAACTGCTTCCTGTCTGCACCGGGGAACAACTAGAAATTGCAAACCTTGTCCTTGACTGACTTGGAGGGATGACTGGAAACACACTGGTGTCACTTGAGGGCTGACCAAACCCTTCTACAGGTGAAGACCTAAGCGTACTAAGGGTCACTGAACTACGTGAATACAGGGTAGGGATCTCCTGAGATGACATGGGGAAGTAACTGGAAGGGACGACCACATGAGCAGGGACTAGATCTGGACACTCTAGAGCGGAGTCTGGGGATTCTAGGATAAGATCTGGGAACTCTGGGGAGTCTAGGAAATAGTCTGGGAACTTTGGGGATTCTAACACAGAGACGGGAAATTCTGGAAATTCTAGGGCGGAATCTGGAAATTCAGGGGCGGAGTCTGGGAACTCAGGGGCGGAGTCTGGGAACTCCGGGGCGGAGTCTGGGAACTCCGGGGCGGAGTCTGGGAACTCCGGGGCGGAGTCTGGGAACTCCGGGGCGGAGTCTGGGAACTCCAGGGCGGCCCTCTGGGCCGGAACATAGGACTCTGGATCGGCCATCTTGGCCGCGGCGAAACACTCAGCGGCGGCCATCTTGGCCGGAACATGAATCTCGGAAGCGGCCCTCATGCCGGGACAGGACTCTCGGAAGCGGCCCTCTTGGCCGGGACAGGACTCTCGGAAACGGCCCTCTTGGCCGGGACAGGACTCTCGGAAGCGGCCCTCTTGGCCGGGACAGGACTCTCGGAAGCGGCCCTCTTGGCCGGACAGGACTTCGAAGCGGCCCTCTTGGCCGGGACAGGACTCTCGGAAGCGCCCTCTTGGCCGGGACTTGACTCTCGGAAGCGGCCATCTTGACCGGGACTTGACTCTTGGAGGCGGCCATCTTGGCCGGGACTTGACTCTCGGAAGCGGCCATCTCGGCCGCGTCAGAACCCTGGGGAGCGGCCATCGTGGCCACGTCAGAACCCTGGGGAGCGGCCATCTTGGCCGGAGCAGAGCACGGCGGCGGCCATCTTGGCCGCGGCAGAACTCTCGGCGGAGGCCATCTTGGCCGCGGCAGAACTCTCGGCGGAGGCCATCCCGGCCGCGGCAGAACTCTCGGCGGCAGCCATCTTAGCCGCGGCAGAACTCTCGGAGGAGGCCATCTCGACCAGACGGCGGAGGGGGTGGCACCCACAACTGGCCAACACCAAATCCATGCTATCCTCCAAGCTTCCAGACGGCCCCCATCCAGATAGCTTGGCCCAGGTCGCGTCATTAAGGCCCCAAAGGAATAGATGCCTCTGGTGGTCGTCGGGAAGCCCCGAGGCCATTCCGCAGACGGCGAAACAGACAACGTAGGCCTCGACTGACTCCTCCTCCTGACCCCGATACATGAAGGCTTTGGCGTGAGTGGCCTCCATACCTGGTGAGAGTGAGAGTGAGAGAGAGAGAGGGAAACAAAAAACAGAAAAACAAAAAGGCAAAAAGACAAAAAACAGACAAATCTTCACGCCTGTGTTTTGGGTCGGTCGTACTGTTACGGTGCTGGGTGGAAGAGACCAGGACAACAGGGAATAAACTCCAAATATAGCTTTACTGGTATTTCCAACACAGAGAAGGTCCAGATACACAAGAGCAACAGGTTTCCAGATAAACAGAGATATGTTTTACTATAGAGCAGATTTAACCCACGCAACCACATAAACAACAACATAATACAACAACGACCGACAGGGAACTGAACAAAAAGCAGATCTTAAATAATACAACCAATGAACACTAAATGATATGAAACAGGTGCAGGTGATAACAAACTAACTGGTGAAAACGAGATTACAAATACAAAACAGGTGTGCTGGTGCAAAGAATTATGGGAACTGAAGTCCAAATGAAAGGTGCAAGATGAAAAAACAAAGTCCAAACAGGCAGACACGTGACAACATGATGAACTCCACATAGTTAACATGTATATTGTTATAATGTAGTGTAATATCTCTTGACATTTTTTACATTTCCCCGCTCTAGGTTCAGGTGGGGTAACAAAAGAACATAATAATTAAAGTTCATTAAACTTCATTAAAAAACTAACACAAAAAAGGCATCTACTTCCCTACTGCTTCCAAAATTAACAAAGAACTACTGCATTGTTACAGGATACAAACTCAGACACAGGCGGCGGTAAGTAGTAACCAGACAGGCGAATTTATTGAACAGTATGAGAAACAGACAGCAGGTGAGCACAAACTTGAATAGGCAATTAACTTACTGTGGTAATAACATCTCAGGTAACACATGTAACCATGGTTCCCTGAGAAGGGAACGAGACGTCGAAGTGCATCGTCGAAGTGACGATATGAGAACACCTTTTGCGTGACTGTGTCACGCAGTGGAACCAGGATCAGGAAGCATAAATACACATCCGGAAACATTCGCTCCAGCTTAAAGGGCTAACAGGAAGTATGGCAAAGGGACACAGTATCTTTTTCCCTTCTCCCTATACAACTTCCTCATCAAAGGAGCTCCGGAGTGTCTACTACCTTGGTGGAAATACCTGCCTCGACTAGTCTGGCCCCCTCAGAGGCCAAACCCACAGTCTCCATAGCTCTGGATGAGGGTAAAACACCGTGGTACACTGGTATCTCCCAAAGGTTGTAGTCAAGGAGAGATACCAGACTCGGGAACCATACTCTGGATGGCCAGTGTGGGGCCACCAGCAGCAGGTGAATCTTTTCTCCTCAAACTCTCTCTAGGACTCCAGGAAGCAGCGCAACTGGGGGAAACGCATACAATCGTCGCCTCGGCCAAGACTAAACCATGGCATCCAATCCCAGCAGTGCTGTGTGTATCAGGGAGAACTCTCCCCATCCTGTAAGAGACGCATCTGTCGTTAGTGTGACACATCAACACTGCGTTTCTAGCAACAGACCATGGCAAAGGAATGAAGGTTTCTTCTAGAAGGCTAAGGCCTGGAGAGACCTGCGCATTACCTTGATCGTCCCGAATGGGTTGCTCCTCTGTGAAAACCCTTTCATCTTCAACCACCATTGCAGGGGAGTTATAGACAGCAAACCAAGAGGTATCACGTTGGCTGCCACTGCTATAAGGCCTAACACTCTCTAAAAGAATGCTTTTCTTGGCATTCAGCCTTAGCCCCAACTTGTGCATATGTCTCAATACCAAATCACCATACTTTCTGACTGAGTTAGAATGAGCCAGTTGTCAGGTTTCAGATGCCCTGGAGTCGCAACGGAGCCAGTGCTGCATCCACATAATTTGTAATGTTTGGGGTGACAATGCCAGGCCAAAGGGAATCACTCAGTAATGGTAATCTTTTCCCCCAAAAGCAAACCTGAGGAACCTCCTGTGTTGTGGATGTATTGAACCATGAAAATAAGCATCCTTTAAATCTATTGTAACAAACCAATTGTTGTACCTGATTTGAGAGACAATCTGCTTGATGGTGAGCATGTTGAATCGTTAAATGTTGCACTTCGAAGCACGGATCATGGCAGGGTTGGCAACCTTTTGCTCCAAGGGCACAGATGAGTTACGGGCACCTAGTGCTGAGGTGGTAAATACCTCCTTAGCACCAGCTTGAGGTCAGAGGTCTCAGGACCTCTTCTTGGGGGCCGACTTTCTCGTCTGGATAACGGTCCTCAGATCCATTCTCCTCTTAAGTGACCTCTTTTGCACTGATCGGATGGAACCACGATCACTCATCTCAAATCCTTCCATGACATCCATCTGCGATCCCTTTGACTGCAGATGCCACACCGTGGGCCCAGAGCCGCGGGTAATATGATGTCAGTCGGCCTTCGTAAATAGAGCCAGCCATGAACAGAGAACGTGAAGAGGAAAGCGTTCGCAATATACGCAGTCAGCCCCCTCAAGAGCCGAGCGTGCATGCTCCTCTTCCATGTAAACAACACAAAGAGCGTGCGTGTCCTCGTCCATAATGTGTTGTGGACAGGGATGCACACAAACTTTAAAGCATTTAGAATACATAGTAGAAAGACTGACCACGAAACTGAAACACAGAGCTTGGCGAGCTGTTATTTATGCTTCCTGTCATAACTTCATCCCGCCCGGTGATGTCCATTGTGATTTATGCTTCGGATGCAGTCATGCAGGTGGCTAGGTCTACATAGATGAATAAGTTGTACACTTGCAACATAAGAAACAACAAACAAAGTTGGCACACTTGCTATTAAAAGGGTTAAAACTGTCAAAGCAGCCGGAAGACAAAACAGGCCTTCTTCAACTGAGGTTCTTCCACAGCTTTATCCCCAAGCTATCCCTCCAGCAAACATTCAGAGTAAGCCAGAGTCTGATGGCAATTAGAAACAGGTGAGCTCCATCTAGCTTTGTGTTAAAAATAAAAAAACTGCCACAGTACAAAACATTCACCAGTAACGTCTAATACAACTGTAGAGACTTGGCCGGGCCAAATGTTGGATTTCTTTAAGGGATCATAAAGTTAGACAACAAACAACAAATTCCTAGGGGGGGAGTCAACACCAGAAGCCCTTTTGGCTCCAGAAAGTCTGGGTTAAGTGATGACCTGCCGGTTGTTACTTAACTCAGGAGGACAGTTATGGTACCTCTCTGGCCTTCCCCAGAGAGGGTGACCCGCCAGCTCAACTCCCTGAGATTCTCCAGGCCCCCTGGAGATTTGCAGAGAGGACTAGAGAAGTACATTCCAAACACCTCAAAGAGACTCTCTAGGATGAGCAGGACTAAACTGCCCAATTTGTATCTATATATATATATATATATCTATGTGTGTATTCCTCCATAATCACTTGATACCCTGCCATAGTTATTGCATGCATTTTAGTGTCATTGAAGTTTAACTGTTATTTCATGGCAGATGAATGAATAACTATTGTTCTTACTTCACTTCCCTCTCATGTGTGGTATCAAAATGATCCACAAATTATTTCCTAAATAATGATGCACAGTACATAGTCATGGCGTGCATCATACTCAATTTACAATAAGTTTATGTGTTCGGTGCAAACAGGACATAAACCGTACCTGTGTAAATCATTTGTCACCAAGAAGGACAAAGAAATTTCTCCCAGCAAGAACCACCGTCCCTTTGCCATTGGTCAAAAGACCTGACAGGGGCGTGACAGCTGTGCCTTTAAGACCACCATGCATCGGACAACTCTTTGCTCAGAAACTTGGAATCTATTCCAAACTTTGTGGGACCTGCCCTTTCTTCAGGACAGTTTTCCGGCAATCTTACTTCGGCAGACTTCACACTGGAAACTTCGCTCTCGAACGGACTTTCCACTGGGACACTCTCTCTCTTCTCTCCAACCAGGACTTGCCGACGCACTAACTGTTCAATGCAAGTATCACAATTCAACAGCGCAACTGCCCCTTGGCTACCAAGGTGAACTTTGTAGAGAAAACCCTGTGGTTTGTGTTCTGCTGATTTAATGTGCCACTCTTTACCCTTTACTCAGATTTTTCTATGCTTTCTCTTGTATGCGTGTGAATGTGTATGTGCTTTATGTTAGTTAATCAATATCGTATTTCAGTAGCTTAGTCAATAAATATTCATTTGTATTCACTCATGATTGTCTCTGCTTAATGCTCATAACACATCCCTTAAACTGTGCGATACTGTTACCGGCTCTGTATGTATTACTGTATTGGGCATGGACCGTTGTTAATCAAGGCCAGAAGAATAATGCGTTTATTGCACCAGGTAATGCTACAAAATACATATAGTTAATAATCTTTATCTGTAAGTATTTCCATTTGAGCCACAAGTAATTATAACCTGAAACTGAACCGTGTTTTAATTAACACCGTCTTAGTTTCACTATAACTAGTGGAGATGCTGGGGAATGTTTAAATAACACCATCCCCACAGAATCACTACACATACACATTGTAATGTACAGTAAATGGAAGAGAAAAGCTAGGTGCAGCTAGGAAAGGAGCATTGCAGAGAAGATCTTTGGCAGCAAGAGAAGGTAACAGGTTGCAGTACACATTACTGGTAAAACATATTGATGTCCATGTTTTGACTTTGTAAGGGGTCCTGTGCAATCAATTACCAGCTACTCAAATGGCTCTCCAATGACAAGAATTGGATGAAGAGGAGCCTTTCATATATTTTAATTTGGTTTGCCTGCTCGCTGGCAGACATCACATGACCGTCAGAAGCTGGACACAGCAGATTTTACTCCGGGCCAGTAGTAATGTTTCCGTTAAAATGTTTTTTGTGATACCAAGGTGTACAGCAAGAATATCTGCATGGGCCAATTTCAAAACCTGGGAATGATAGCTTTTAAGAGGCTTTTAAGAGATTGTAACTGTCAGTGGCAACACTGATGCAGTTTGGGAGTGTTGGGTCCAATTTTTGTGCAGCAACCAAATGTTCCTATGGAAGAAAGTATGACTGTTTTAACTAAGTTCGGAGTCATGACCAGACAGTAACTCCGGCTCAATATATAATTTACATTCTACCAGTTTATGTTGCACAGTTAGGAAAGAATCAGAGAGATCAACAACATCTTGAAACTTTCTTGACTGGGATCGCGTAGCAGCAAATGCATGAAAAACTAGGGGAAAAGTTGCAGAAAGATCAGATGATTCATTGGAATGGAATACCCCATTTCGATACCATGCACAAGGACATTTGTGCCGCTGTATAAAGAATCAGAGAAGGGCAAAACATCCTCTAAAATAAAGGACTGAGCCAATCCAGTATGTCTCAGAATGCATACGCAGTGCAGAGTGCAGTGCTGCCAGGCAGAGATACATAACATATCTGGAAAAATTAACTATAGGACTATATGTCAGCAGCACAAAAATCAGGAACTGATTACACAAGTGCAACGCTCAGGTTTTGCATTTGCAGTCTTCTGTTTCAAAGCTTTACAATCAGATCATATGGCCAGGATCGAGAGAGTAAAAGCAAACCCTCTTTCCTTCCGTGCCCTTCAAGACAGACTTTAGTAGCAGTGTGGCCCACAGCAGAACCAAGGTCATAATTGAAACATAATCAAACGTTTGGGATTCTATTGCATGTGCAATACTGCACAATGTAGCCACTATCAGAAAAAGAGCAAGTGCCACCAAACCATTAACTCTCCCTGATAAAACACAACATTGGACAATTCAGCTGGCAAAGCAGTGAGAGATCCAATAGCAGCACTACTATTTTTTTATTCTGTAGTTTATTCAGTTTTTGTAATTTACAGTATTTGTAATAGAAGCAAAGTGCACATATTTGGAAGTTCCAAGTCTTTGATTTTCGAGATGCTTTTAAAAAAATTAATTTTTAAAAATATTACAGATAATGAAATAATTCACAACAATAGCTTCACATATCTTCTTCTATAACTCTTTGATCTCTAGTTTTATATTCCTATTCCAACTCCAATTTTTTTATACAGGGTTCTAATGAATTCGCCCAAATGTTTTATCATGTGAAAAGTGTGAGTTGTGTGTAGAGTAGTAACCTTTACTACTCCTTTTTGTTCCTTTTGTGATGGCTAGCAAGAAGAAATTCCTTGCTCTAAGGTGAGACTCGTGAGGTGCTAGCCAACCTGTTCACATGCGCAGTAGCCATCTCGAAAAATATGTTTTTTATACAATTCCTACTTAAGAAACAAAGGTTATGGTATGGTTAATGTCAGATTTACTTGTTGGTGGTGAATATGTTATGTAATTGTGATTTTAGCAAGCGATAAGTAGAAAAATCTGCCTTTCCCAATCAAGTACATCTACTTACTCTACTTGACTGTTGCTATGACTGAAATAGCTGCCCAGCACAAGCTGATGGCGCCCCAACATTAGTCTGGGAGACCTCACTTTGAGTCTCATCTCAAGCACCTCCCAGTGTCTCATGCAGGCCGCAGGTGAAGTGCAAGTAAGTTCTATTTGAAAGGAAATATCTTTGGGTTCTCTAAGACATATAATGCAATGTTGTGGGCCAATGGAATTGTCATGACTATTCAGATTATTGATTGAATGACTATTCAGAGTTGTCATGACTATTGAGTTAATAATTCAGACATCATTCATGCTAAAGATAGCAGTGTAATGTAAGTTTGCGAGAAAAAAACAGTCTCACATATAATGTTAGCAGACTCAGGGTTGATAGGCTTCAATATAAGAGCACACATTTTTAATTTCCCTTCTAATTTTCCCAGTTTCTTATTCATTGCAGTTTAGAGCCTAATCATCCTTTACCTTCTGTTCAAAACTCTTTAAAATGTGATAAAAAACAGTCACTTACAAAGCAAACTAGTTCTTGATTTTTCCTGACAGACCCCTTTAAACATATGGACGGAGTGCACAGTCTAATTGAAAGCACATTCCTATTCCAAACAAATTAAGTACAATTAAAAAAAGTTACGAGTATCTATCATGATGAGATGCTTTTTTGTAAAAATCACCACATTCAGATCAAAGTTGGAAAACCCTTTTCTTAAAAGCCTCATTAGAGTCCTCTGCAGTGGGTTTCATAAATATATGGCCAGCCAGTTTAATTTGGGAATTACTCTAAAAGACGACCCTAAAACTAATTGTTTCCACATTTCCATAAAAGTTTCATCTGTTTTAGGTAAAAACAAAATAAGACTTCTTTTTTCTGTCTTTTTGGAGCATATAATTCAGTGGTCGTTTTATTAACACAATGAATTAGTCATTCATCCAAGGCTTCTGTAGGCCGTTGGTTAGAAACAAGAAAACGCTGGATAAAAATGTAAAAAGAAGCAATGTAAACATTCTTAACAGTCCATAACAATGACATCTTCACATCACCAAGTACAAATGCAAACAAATCAGTCATATTGTAACATCAGCACAAAACTTTTCCTTTGTTTAAATTACTTACAATTTTCTCGGACTGGAACATTGCTGCAGAACATAACCATGCTGGAAAAACATTGCCCTGTCTCATGCAAATACTACACTTTTTTCTCATTTTAATAGAATTGTATGGGCCAGCTAGACAGATGTTTGGAACATTTGCAACTTTATTTTATTGACCCAAGATATTATTTAGTTAGTTCTTTTGAACAATAGACATTTATATGTCAGATTTGGGCTGATGAAAATGCATATATATATATATATATATATATATTTCAACCCATTAACTCAAAACACTGACAAATTGCTGAGTTAAACCAGATGTTTAAAGAGAAAAATAAAAAAGCACTCTCAAAACTATTATTTTATATTTTAATAACATTTTGGAGAGAGTGGTTAGGGTGTCAAGTATTCATGGAAGAGGTGTGTTTTTAACTGTTTCTTAAAAGAGGTAAGGGATGTTGCTGGATGGATTGCGTTTGGGAGATTCCACAAGCAATGAACAGAGAAGGAGATGACCTAGAGAGAGCTGCCCGGCACAAGCTGCCAAACACAGGCACAGATACTGTGAAGTGCAGACTAAGAAGATCATCTTAGGAAGTGCCTGGAGGTGAAACCACATCCAAACTATAAAAAGTCATTCTGCATACCTTGTAGGACAGAGCAATAGCATCAGTAATCCAATGAAACAGGAGTTGCTTGGTGTCTGCATTAACTCAGCCACCATAGCAAACCAAAAGTTAAGAGGATTTATGCCACTGGCCTGAACGGTGGACATAGATCCTCAAAGCCCTGACCAGGACATGACTGATGCAACTTGCTTCTGTGATTCATGCAGCAGAGGGTAAAATACTTAAGCTTTCATTCCAAATACAAAACACAACATGTGCAAATATGGCGGGTTATGTTTTACAAATTACATTTAATCCATTTGTTGCTGAAGTTTATTTAATCTGTGAAGTTTTAGTGACAAACCTCTTAACATTAGTTAATGTACATTGAATTAACATGTACAAATGTACTGGCAATAACATTAACAAAGATTAATAAATGCTGAAAAACTATATTGTGAATTGTTGGTTCATGTTAGCTAAAGCATTGACTAATGATAACAAATACAACCTTATTGTAAAGTGTTACTATGAAAATTTACATTTGATACCTAAGTACTTTTAAAAGCAAGTTCTTATGTACCTTAACTTAAGTAAATATTTTTACAACTTACACTTATAATATCTATACAGAAGTATCTTTACTTTTTCCTTAAATAATGGAGTTGTGTACTTTGTCCACCTCTGATTACATCAAAAAGGACTGTGCCAAATCGTGTCTGGAAAAAGTCTATAAGTCATCCCCATTCAAGACAAGATGATGATGAATGGTACAGAAGCAACCAGAGCCCCTTGCTGGGTTTATTGCCCCCAAAGTGGCTCTTACCTCATACGTCCCGCCTTCTGAAATGACAGCTTTAATAGCATATGCATAGCCATATTAGCATACAAGCTAATGGAGCCCAAAAGGGAGGGCAAAGACATCAGCAGCGAGCTTTAAGCAGAAATTGAAAACAAGGGAGAAAAATATGACACAGAAATTCAAAAGAACACCAAGAACTTAAGCCAAGCCAAGCCAAGGCGCAAGACAGGATTCAGTGATCTCTTATTAAGAGCTACATTAGTTTTGCTTGCACTGATATTTATGAGAACAAAACAGGAAAAGGTCCAATGAATGTCATCAATGACCTTGGTCAGCCATTAAACTCTATAGGTGCGAGATGATTTCTAGGCTTACGTCAGCCAATCAGCTTCCACGCTGGCGTAAACTGAAATGGCTTTCAGGTAAATGATAGCCAATGGCATTTATAGTTTTTTCTACCTCTACATTTAAATAGTCTCGTTGGCTGTTACGATAGAACACCGTGCTATCAGAGCCTTCGGTTTAACTAGTATCTGAATTTGGTGACTTTTTATCAGAATTAGTACTGGCAGAGTCCTAATCATTGGGGATTTTACTATCGATAGTAACAAGACTTAGACAACATGTGTCTGGACTAGGAAAGGGAACCGAGAATCGGTTCCTGAAAGGCACAAACCGGAGAAACGCACTGCATTTTTTCTCTAAACACAAGTGAACGCACACTGTACAGTCACGTCTTTCATAACTGAACTTGTTTTGTAAAGACGGTTTCATCAAACACTCGCCAACTTCCGGTTGGTGTTTGTTTATTAGTCTGGGTAGTGAAAGTGTACAGGAAGGTAAGTTTGGGCCAGGTAGAATTATTTGTTTTTGATGTTGCCGTTAAAACAGTCTATAAGTGAAGCGCATTGGCTGTGCACAACTGCGGCTGTAAAGGCTCAGAGTCCTGCTGTGCCTCAGAACAACACTTGCATAGTTTAACACTAAATTACATTATATTGATACCAAATCTTCTTTAATGTACATACTGTTCACCCTATGCTTCACCAAGTAAATGGATAGTTACTGATGTTATTATGTTTAAACAACAGATTATAGTTAGATTATAGGCTATAGGTTATTTCGAAAGTAATAAACAATGAAATGACTGGCACTATTAATTCATATTACATTTCAGATGTTTAATATGACATAAATATGTAACCCATCACACCTCCTGATTAATTTATTATTTTTAAACTACTGGGCTTTGTGCAATGTGTGTGTTACGGGAATAGGCCGACACGAACACAGTAAGTAATTGAGTGAAGGTTTGAGTGAATATTAATTAATTAATTAATATTAAATATTAGAAAACATTAAATATTAGAAAACAATCTACAAATAGATGCAACAAAAAGGCTAAAATTCGGCCTGCTTAACATCAGGTCGCTTTCCAACAAAGAATACATTGTCAACGAAATTATTACAGACCACAACTTGGACGCGCTGTGCCTGACAGAAACATGGCTTAAAACAGATGATTTTACCAGTCTGAATGAATCTACTCCTGAATCTAGACTTTTACTATAAGCATGAGCCTCGTCTGAAAGGTAGAGGTGGCGGTATTGCCACAATCTATAGCAACCTATTCTGTGTCAATCTTAAATCTAGAAAATTTAACTCGTTTGAAATAATGGTGCTAAATATGTCACTTCCAAATGGTTGCAACAAACATTTGCCTTTCATAATGGCTACTATTTACAGACCACCGGGTCATTATACAGACTTCCTTAAAGAATTTGCAGATTTTCTGTTAGAATTAGTAGTCACTGTAGATAGAGCCTTAATCATTGGTGACTTTAACATACACATTGATAATCCAAAAGATGCTTTTATGGATATCCTGGACTCGCTTGGTGTTAGCCAAAAGGTGTCAGTAAGCACACTTTAGACCTAATTCTATCATTTGGACTAAACATAAACAACATAGAAATATTACCTCAGAGTAAGGCTATCTCAGATCACTGCCTCATATCCTACACTGTACTTTTAGATAAACCCGCTCATCCTACACATCGGTTTAGATCAAGCAGATCAATCATCTCTACTACTAAAGATGATTTTATTAGCAATCTTCCGAATCTATATCAAACCCATAATGTAATCAACAAAAATGAAGATCTTGACGTTGTAACAGAAACATTAAACAAAGTTTTTTCAGATACTTTAGAAGTTGTCGCACCTATTAGATTAAAGAGAATAAAAGAAAGAACGCCAGCACCATGGTATAATAACCACACCTCAGCCCTAAAAAAAGCAACTAGAAAAATGGAACGTAGATGGAGGACTACGAACCTAGAAGTATGGTGTGATGCATGGAAAGAGAGCACCAACAAGTACAAACAAGCTCTAAAAACCGCCAAATCCTCCTATTTCAGCAAGTTGATCGCAGAAAATCGAAATAACCCACGATTTCTTTTTAATACAGTCGCAAAACTGACTGAAAACAAATCATTAACAGAAAAAGACACTAAACTACAGCACGATAGTAATAAATTTATGAAATTCTTTGAAAATAAAATCGAGCAGATTAGAGACAATATTGCATCTACACAGCCAGCCACCTCTATATCCCATAGTATCCCGTCCCGCATCATGCCATTAGTACAACTAGAATCATTTAATGCTATTAAAATGGATGAGCTCACAAAGATAATAAATTCATCAAAATCATCATCGTGTATATTAGATCCCGTCCCCACAAAATTACTAAAAGAAGTTTTTCCTGCAGTTTCGGAACCCATCCATCCATCCATCTTCTTTCCGCTTATCCGGGGCCGGGTCGCGGGGGCAGCAGTCTAAGTAGGGACGCCCAGACTTCCCTCTCCCCAGACACTTCCTCCAGCTCTTCCGGGGGAATACCGAGGCGTTCCCAGGCCAGCCGAGAGACATAGTCCCTCCAGCGTGTCCTAGGTCTTCCCCGGGGCATCCTCCCCGTGGGACATGCCCGGAACACCTCCCCTGGGAGGCGTCCGGGAGGCATCCGAAACAGATGCCCAAGCCACCTCAGCTGGCCTCTCTCGATGTGGAGGAGCAGCGGATCTACTCCGAGCTCCCCCCGAGCTTCTACCCGGCAGAGGAAACTCATTTCGGCCGCCTGTATCCTGGATCTCATCCTTTCGGTCATGACCCAAAGCTCATGACCATAGGTGAGAGTAGGAACGTAGATCGACCGGTAAATCGAGAGTTTCGCCTTGCAGCTCAGCTCCTTCTTCACCACGACAAACCGGTACATCGACCGCATTACTGCAGAAGCTGCACCGATCCGTCTGTCGATCTCTCGCTCCATCCTTCCCTCACTCGTGAACAAGACCCCAAGATACTTAAACTCCTCCACCTGTGAAAGGAACTCCCCACCGACCTGGAGGGGACAAGCCACCCTTTTCCGACTGAGGACCATGGCCTCAGACTTGGAGGTGCTGATTCTTATCCCAGCTGCTTCACACTCGGCTGCAAACCGCCCCAGTGCCCGCTGTAGGTCCTGGCCTGATGGGGCCAACAGGACAACATCATCCGCAAAAAGCAGAGATGAGATCCTGTGGTCCCCAAACCGGACCACCTCCGGTCCCTGGCTGCGCCTAGAAATCCTGTCCATGAAGAACAGGACCGGTGACAAAGGGCAGCCCTGCAATAGGCACCAGAGACCTTACGGCCACAACTCCGAACGGTCGCACTGACAAAGGAGGCGGAGAACATAGTCCACTCGGACTCAATGTCCCCAACCTCCCTCGAATCTGCTCAAAGCTCTGCCGGAGGTGCGAGTTGAATATGTCTCTGACAGGGGGCTCTGCCAAACGTTCCCAACAGACCCTCACAGAACGTTTGGGCCTGCTGAGTCTGTCCAGCTTCCTCCCCCGCCAACGGATCCAACTCACCACCAGGTAGTGATCAGTTAACAGCTCCGCCCCTCTCTTCACCCGGGTGTCCAAGACATACGGCCGGAGGTCAGATGAACCAACCAAGTCGATCATCGACCTCCGCCCTAGGGCGCCCTGCTGCCACGTGTGCTGATGGATGTCCTTATGCTCGAACATGGTGTTCGTTATGGACAAACCATGACTAGCACAGAAGTCCAACAACAGAACAGCACTCGGGTTCAGGTCAGGGGGGCCGTTCCTCCCAATCATGCCTCTCCAGGTGTCACTGTTATTGCCCACGTGAGCGTTGAAGTCCCCCAGCAGAACGAGTCCCCAGTTGGAGCACTATCCAGCACCCCTCCCAGAGACTCCAAGAAGGCCGGGTACTCTGTGCTGCTATTCGGCCCGTAGGCACAAATGACAGTGAGAGACTTATCCCCCACCCGAAGGCGCAGGGAAACGACCCTCTCGTTCACCGGGGTAAACTCCAACACATGACGACTAAACTGGGGGGCTATAAGCAAGCCCACACCCACCCGCCGCCTCTCACCGCAGGCAACTCCAGAGTAGTGGAGAGTCCAACCCCTTTCGAGGAGTTGGGTTCCAGAGCCCAAACTGTGCGTGGAGGCGAGCCCGACTATCTCTAGTCGGTACCTCTCAACCTCCCGCACTAACTCAGGCTCCTTTCCCCAAGCGAGGTGACATTCCATGTCGCAAGAGTCAGATTCTGTGTCTGAGGATTGGGTCACCAAGGTCCCCGCCTTCGACCGCCACCCAAACCACAATGCACCGGCCCCTTATGGTCCCTCCCGCAGGTGGTGGGTAAGACCCGGCCACCAGGCGCTCGCATACGAGCCCCAACCCCAGGCCTGGCTCCAGGATGAGGCCCCGGCTGCGCCATACTGGGCGACGTCACGACTTCCTTGATTTTATTTTTCATAAGGGGTTTCGGAACCATTGCTCAATATTATTAATTCATCATTAGAATTAGGCTATGTTCCAGCAGACTTCAAAATGGCAGTTATTAGGCCTCTCATAAAAAAACCTAATCTCGACCAGGGAGACCTATCTAACTTTAAACCAATCTCTAATCTCCCCTTTCTATCAAAAATACTGTAAAAGGTTGTGTCCAAACAACTACAGACATTCCTAGCCAAAAATAGCATTTATGAAAAATTTCAATCAGGATTCAGGCCCCACCACAGCACAGAAACAGCCATGCTCAGAGTGACAAATGACCTCCTTTTAGCATCAGATCGCGGTGAAACCTCTCTTCTCATATTACTCGACCTCAGTGCAGCTTTTGATACAATAGATCATACAATCTTACTCGATAGACTGGAAAACCTTGTTGGCATTAATGGTCAAGCCTTAGCCTGGTTCAAATCTTATTTAACTGATCGCTACCACTTTGTCTATGTTAACGAGGAAAAATCTTATTACTCTCAGGTAAAATACGGCGTACCACAGGGATCAGTTCTTGGTTCTCTTGTCTTCGCACTATATATGCTTACCCTCGGAGATATTATTAAAAAACATGACATCAACTTCCACTGCTACGCTGACGATACCCAGCTCTATATTTCCTCAGAACCTGACAAAACCTTCAGTTTTCCTAGGCTAATAGACTGTATCAACGATATTAGAAAATGGATGGCAAACAACTTCCTTCTACTTAACTCCAGAGACCAGAGCTTTTGATTATTGAACCTAATAGCTTAGAGAAGCTAATCCACGCATTTATGACCTCCAGAATTGACTACTGTAATTCATTACTGGGGGGTGTCATGCAAAGCAAATAAATAAGCTTTAGCTGGTTCAAAATGCAGCTGCTAGAGTTCTTACTAGATCAAAAAAGTATGACCACATTAGTCCACTCCTAGCAACACTGCACTGGCAGTATCGCATACATTTCAAATTTTTTTTAATTACATACAAAGCCCTAAACCTTTATAGACTGGCCACAAGCCCTACCACATTATACTTACCATATAACATTTTTTTCACTCTCTTAAAGTGAACTTTTGTATCTTATAATGTCTGTTATAGCGATCAATGGCAATTTGTGTCCTCTATTTCGGATTGCACATGCTACGGATTGCAACTATTACACGTCATGTCAGGGTTTTTTTTTCCTCTCCTAAAGAGTTTTTTTTGAATCCCTGACAACTGACTGCTATCTGTCAATACATGTAAAGCTGCTTTGATACAATGACCTTTGTGAAAAAGCGCTATACAAATAAAATTGAATTGAAGTCATCTGATGGGTGGCTGCATCTCTCTAATAGTGACTCTACTAGTAGTGATGTTCGATTCATGAACGAATCATTATTTTGAACCGGTTCTTTAAGGTGAACTGATTAAACCAGTACACCAAATCAAACTGAATCATTTAAATATAATAAAACGTAAACAGAGTAGTTAGATGCGTCCATCTATAGGAATGCAAAGTAGGAAATTTGTCAAATGTTGATGATTTTTATTTATTAAAATAAAGTGTTTATCACTTAGACATTACTTTATTTAATTTTGAGTGATACATTTTCATGATAGTAATAGACAAGAATGACATCATTACATAAGGACGTAAAAAACTGGTGAATCTGGTTTTTGAATCGATTCTTTGAAACGAACTGTCCAGGAGAATCAGTTCACCTAAAAGAATTGGACTTCCCATCACTATCTACTAGTGTTACTAGATCTTAGCACTGCCTTTCGAAACAGGAGCTAACTAAGGTTCAACAAATCTACTTACCCTGCACAGAAACGATGAAAAACAAAAACTACCCTGAGCTCCCTCTCTGGTCAATAAACAGGAGAAAACAATTGTCCACAAAATTAATAGGCACTCTCTCCTTACAATGTTAAATTGTTAAATGATGCAATACCTTCTAGTTACCCACACATGGATAAAGCCATTAGCAAGCTAAAGAGTGGTACTCGCACACAGCAAAAGTATAAGCCCACAATAACCCAAAACTGTAAGCACTTGTTCTAACATAGCATACACAAGCACAGACAAACCAGTTTCCCTCCAAGGCTGGGGATAAGTGTTCCTCAGCACACGATCTGCTGAATGCACTATATATCCACTGCCTGAGTCTGCTCGGACTCAGGCATACTCACAACGAGCGTATGCAGCTGGTGGTAATGAGTAAGAGTGAGAGAAAGAGCACAACACAGGACACAGAGATTTGACAATAAAACACTCTGGGACGTAACACCCCCACCACTAAGATTACAGACCATGGTTCAATAAGGTTTCTGTATCACCATCCCCAACATGCCCGGCACCTAAGCGGTCATCTTGACAGATCTGGACAGAGCGTCAGCCACAATGTTGTCTTTGCCTTTGATGTGCTGGATCTGGAGATTGAAATCTTGAAGCTTGAGAGCCCAGCGCAACAAACGCTGGTTAGAAGAAGACATGTTAGACAGAAAAGTTAGACACAATCACAGGTAGAGCACTACTCCCCAGATACACCTCAAAATGTTGTACAGCCCACAATAAAGCCAATGCTTCCTTTTCAATTGTGCTATATGACAGCTGGCCCTTTGAGAACTTGCGGGAGAAATGACACAGGGTGTTCAATGCCTTGAGCATCTTCTTGAATAAGGACAGCTCCGGCACCAAAGTGGCTTGCATCTACATGTAGTTTGAATGACAATTTGAAGTTAGGTGCAGCTAACACAGGGGCATTGCTCAGCAGGTCTTTAAAAGCTTCAAATGCTTGATCACAGTCATGGCTCCAGCTAGACTCTCTCGTTGTGCTAAGGAGATCTGTGAGAGGAGCAACTACAGAGGAGAAATTTCTGCAAAAACCTCTATAATAACCTGACATTCCCAGAAACCGGCAAAGCTCACGCTTGTTGTTAGGTTTAGGGAACTTAAGAATAGCTTCCACTTTAGCTTCTACAGGTTTCACCCAGCCATGACCTACCTTTTTCCCTAGGTAGGTTACTGTAGCCTTACCCATCTCACACTTAGACAGGTTTAAGGTTAGCGAAGCACGGTTTAACCTTTCAAAGACCTTCTCCAAGGTTTTAATGTGATCTTCCCATGACTTAGTATAGACTACAATATCGTCGAGGTAAGCATCACAATTAGGTACATCACCCAACACAATATGCATCAGCCTCTGAAAAGTGGCTGGTGCATTTCGCATTCCAAAGGCGAGGACAGAATATTCGAGGAAGTAGTCTGGCATAACGAATGCAGAGATTTCAGCCGCACGGGCAGTGAGAGGCACCTGCCAATAACCCTTTAACAAGTCGAGTTTTGTAACAAACTTGGCTGATCCTACCCGATCTACGCAATTCTCCGATCTTTCAACACCGCAGAGTTTTGTAGTCTCTTACCATCTTGCTCAGTAACTTGCAAGGCTACAGCAACTGGCAAAGGCACAGTCACAGGGTTACATGGGGGTTCAGACTGATAGTCACGCATAAACCTCTTAAGCATGTTAATGTGGCACACTCTAGTTTTACGTCGCCTATCTGGAGTGCTGACAACATAGTCAGTTTCACTGAGCTTCTCCTTCACAGAGTAGGGACCTGTAAACCTAGCATGGATGGCTGAACCAGGCTCAGGTAGAAGTACAAGAACTTCGTTGTCTGGCTGAAAACTACGAGAAACACTTTTTTTTGTCATAGCGTTCTTTCATTTTAGATTGAGTTGTGACCAAGTGTTCTCTAGCCAGATCACGGGCTCTATGCAGCCGTTCTCGAAATGAACTTACATAAGCAGGAACTGTTACAGGTACTGCATCTTTAGCTAGCATCTGCTCACTCAACACTTTAAGTGGGCCCCACACCGTGTGACCAAAGACAAGATCAGCAGGACTGAACCCAAGGGATTCTTGCTCTGCTTCTCTAATAGCAAACATCAAGAATGGTAAACTCTCTGCCCAATCTTTACCACTAGAAAGACAGTAAGTACGCAACATCTTGAGTGTTTGGTGGAATCTTTCCACAGCACCTTGCGACTGCGGATGGTATGCACTCGACAGTTCATGCCTAATTCCAAACTGGGTTAGCGTCTGCGTAAACAGATTTGAAGTAAAATTTGTACCCAACAGGAAGTTTTTGGTTCGGTTTGCCAGCTATTTGACAAGCAGCATACAAGCGGCAGAACTTCGATACAGCTGACTAGCCCTGGCCAGAAAAAGAAGCAGGACACTCGTTTGAACGTCTTAGTAACTCCCAAGTGTCCTGAGAGTACATGCTCATGACCTAATTTCAGTACTGGCTCTCTATATTGTTGAGGCAGAACGATTTCCTGAATTTCATTAAGGGAAGAACGAGCAATGGGTCTCCACCTCCGCATTAAAACTTCCCCTTCCCAAAAATACCTCACCTTATCACAAGGTTTTCTTTTGGAATTCTGAACAAACCCAATAAGGGTTGCTAAAGAAGGGTCTGTTCTCTGAGCAATGGCCAATTGTTCCCTGCCCACCTCTAAAACAGTCTTTAGCTCAGATACAGAATCTACCTCGTAGCTTTCTGTAACAGCCTTCTCTGGCGTTACATCACAGTCATGCGAGTCAGCTAAGAAACTCTCAGAGAGATCAATTACATCTCCCAACTTTCTACTTTGGGCCCGTGTGACTGCGCATGAAGGAAAGGCAGCAGGAAAATTGCGCATAAGCAACAAACTATCATTCTGAGTTGGTTCACTACTTACCAATGGTCTAGGAAAAACATCTCCACCTGCAAGATCATTCCCTAGGATAACATCTACTCCGTCAGCTGGTAGATGTGAGCAAACTCCAAGTGTTACAGGGCCTGTGACCAAGTCTGACATGAGATACAAGTCATGTAATGGCAAACTAAGACAGCCCATGCCAATCCCTCGCACTAAGATATTGGAGCCAGAGTAGACGCTTGAGACAGGTAATGATTTTTCACAAATAAGCGACTGGACTGACCCAGTGTCTCTTAAAATCTTCACTGACTTCCCCACAGTGTCATGTGAATGAGACACTGTACCATCCAGTAGGAATGGCCGATACGCACGCGTTACAGTCTCTGTACTACATTCAATGTTACTGACGGTGTGCACCAAAGCTGCACTTTTAGGGGCTGAAGCAGCATTTTTCTGTTTCCAAGCATGACACTCAGAAATTAGGTGATTTGGGTCCATGCAGAAAAAACAAGCTCGCTTGACGTTCTTTTTACGGGTTGAATTTGGTTGCATGCCAGGTTTAGTGTGGGATAAGACCGAGCTCACGTCTTGGTCCGTATTAATGCTAGTGGAGAACATGGCATTACGTCGTGGTGTAACAAATACGTTCCGATGCGTTAATGTGAACTCATCCACTAAAACAGCCGCGTCAACGATAGAAGTCACTTTCTGTTCGTTTAAGTGAATAACCACCTTCTCAGGTACACTACCTTTGAACTCCAAGCAAAATCAGCTCTTGAAGTTGTTCAAAAGCAGTGACCTGATTAGAAATACACCACTTCTCAAACAGGGTGCGCTTTTCTCTGGCAAACTCAACGCATGTCTGTTTGGCAGCTTTGGCATGTGAACGGAACTTTTGTCTGTACGCCTCCGGTACTAAGTCATGCCCTCCAAGTACCGCAGCCTTCACAATGTCATAGTCAAGTGATTGTTCTAGTGGCAAGGCAGAAGAAACTTCCTGGGCTTTCCCTGAAAGGCTACACTGCAAAAACAATGCCCACACATCTTTAGGCCAATGCAACTTCAAGGCTACACGCTCAAACGTAACAAAATAAGCATCCACTTCGCTTTCCCTAAAGGGCGGAACAAGTTTCAAATACCTGCTACATCAAAATTTGCATGGGCTTCAGCCCCATGCAAATCTTGAGGTGTCGCAGAATGAGGATACGAAGGAGAGCTAGCAGAAATACTTCATGAACGAGGCAAAGGTACAGGTTTACTTTTCAGTTCGGGCACATTACGTTCCAGCTGACGCAATCGGATATCGCGATCAGTTTCTGCCTCTATAACGCGCAGTTTAACAAGCATTGTCTGATGCTCTTGTTTCTTAATCTTGTAATCAAGCTCTTTCATCTTAAACGGGCTGGCAATCCGTTCAACAGCCTTGAACACAAAGCGCTGTGGGATGCTAATCTCCTGGAGCACCAAAAGGGTCCTGGCGATCTGGAACACGCAGATGAGGCCCTGAAGCTGGTGCTGAAGGTCCTTGACGATCTGGAACACGCAGATGAAGGTACCTGGAAGTAAGGTTGCCCTCCTGGGCTTAACCTTGTTGCAGACGTTTGTGATTGCCTTTCTGGACAGCAGACTCTGAACGTGGTTTCTCTATTTCAGTCCTTGCGGGGAGACTCAGAACTGGTGTTGCTGTTATGCTTCCTAGCACAACAGCCAGAAAACTCAGAACGGGTGATCTGTTATGCTTCCTTCCTGGAAACTCAGAACGGGTGATCTGTTATGCTTCCTAGCACACAGGCTGGAAACTCAGAACGGGTGATCTGTTATGCTTCCTAGCACACACGCTGGAAACTCAGAATGGGTGATCTGTTATGCTTCCTAGCACACAGGCTGGAAACTCAGAACGGTTGATTTGTTATGCTTCCTAGCACACAGGCTGGAAACTCAGAACGGTTGATCTGTTATGCTTCCTAGCACACAGGCTGGAAACTCAGAACGGGTGATCTGTTATGCTTCCTTCCTGGAAACTCAGAACGGGTGATCTGTTATGCTTCCTAGCACACAGGCTGGAAACTCAGAACGGTTGATCTGTTATGCTTCCTAGCACACAGGCTGGAAACTCAGAACGGGTGATCTGTTATGCTTCCTAGCACACAGGCTGGAAACTCAGAACCAAGAATTTGTGTTGAAAGGGTACTTTTATCCCCTTTCAGATAAGGAGGAGATTGCATTTTGGCGCTTGTCCGTTGCAGGGCTGTGATTGGCTGTTGATGTCAGAGAGGGCTCACTCATCCTTTCGCTTGTGAAGTGAATGTATTTGCATAGAGTAAAGCACAGCATTAAAACTGTGTCTTCACTGTTTTACCTATGGAATTATCACTTCCCAAACCACTTTCAAAATACCTTTGGCTTTGTCCTGAATACAAAGAGTATAAACATGACAAAAATATATTAAACTATCATGCATGAATTCATTCATATGTGAATAGCATTTGTAAAACTTCCGTATTTAACACAAATGACTATTACAAAGTATGTTCTCAGTATGGAGTACAGAATGAATGTGTGATATGTCCAATATGTTTGTGTCCATTTTTATAAATTAAGGAATGTAGAGATGTGTCCTTTGTTTTAGCCAAAGCTGCCGCATGGCCGGTTAATTACCCGCCACATGTGGAGGTCCTGAGGAGTTTTATGGCCAGGCTGGCCTGGATCTTTGGGTGAGGGTTTTAGTTTGATGATAAGGCTGCCCTATAGAGGGCACTGATGACACTGGTCCTTAGTTTACATTAAAGAGGGACCCTGCTTGTAAAGTTGGGACCTGAAATGCCTTCTGGAGTGCTGTTCACTACAGCGCCTGTAGGAACAGTAATATTAAAAAAAGTTAGCGATCAACAGTAAATCCTTTTTTCTACATTGCTCAAAGACTTCTGTGGTAGGAGAGAGAGTGAATGCAACCAAATCAAACTCCATCTTACTACCAGTTTCCTCCACCAGACCAAAAGAAACTGCCAAACAGCCAAGAAAAAAAAAAAGAATAGACTTACAGGTGAATATGAGCGTGTCTTGCTATTAGGGCTAATATCCCGGACGAGCCCCCAATTGTTACGTTCCCCTCTCAGTCTAGGGGTTAGGAAGGAAGGTAACAAGAAAAAGTAAAGGTAAGCTAATAAAAATAACATAAGGAAGTAAAAAAAGCGTGGAGGACACACTTCAGCCTCAGACTCAGAGGGAAAACACAACACCACTTTAAAGGAAAGTAAAATCTTTATTTCCTTACACAGGATTGAGCTGGGAAGGAGAACATAGGGGAATGCATCTTCAGGAGAGAGAATATGCCCTAAAATAACAAACAAAACAGGAGCTAAAGGTTAACTAAGGTTTAACAAATCTACTTACCCTGCACAAAAACAATGAAAAACAACAACAACAAAACTACCCTGAGCTTCCTCTCTGGTCAATAAACAGGAGAAAACAATTGTCCACAAAATTAATAGGCACTCTCTCCTTACAATGTTAAATTGTTAAATGATGCAATGAAATGATACAATACCTTCTAGTTACCCACACATGGATAAAGCCATTAGCAAGCTAAAGAGTGGTACTCACACACAGCAAAAGTATAAGCCCACAACAACCCAAAACTGTAAGCACTTGTTCTCACATAGCATACACAAGCACAGACAAAACAGTTTCCCTCCAAGGCTGGGGAGAAGTGTTCCTCAGCACAGGATCTGCTGAATGCACTATATATCCACTTCTCTGTTCGGACTCAGGCATGCTCACAACGAGTTGCAGCTGGTGGTAATTAAGAGTGAGAGAAATTAAGAGTGAGAGAAATTCACTCTGAGTAAGAGTGAGAGAAAGAGCACAACACAGGACACAGAGATTTGACAATAAAACACTCTGGGACGTAACAATTGTCTTTTGAGACGCAAACAGATCCACACCTGCAAGGTAAAACTTTCCCATATTAATTCCACCACCCCAGGGTGAAGTCTCTATTCCCTATGCTTCAACCCCTGCCTCGACAGGACGTCTGCTTCTTGATTGAAATGCCTGGGAGTATACATTGCTGTTTTCCCTGAGCCTACAGGAGGATCTGGTGCGCAACCTTCAAAGTGGGCGCAAGTGCAGACCACCCTGGTGGTTTAAGTATGACACAACAGGTGGTTGAAACAACAGAGTGTGTTGTCTGTTCGGACTAACACATATCTGTGCCTGATTCACTGTTAATAACCTCAGGTGATTTATGTGCCAGGTGAGCTGGCTGGCCTTCCATACCCCTCTGGCACACTACCTTACATAACTGCGCCCTAGCCTGTGAGGGATGCATCTGTTGTTAGCGTAACATGATGATCCCTTGTGCCCTTGTGTTCAACACTTTTATATACCCCAACACTCGATGCTGGACTGCCATATCCTTTGACTGAGCTAGAATGAGACCATTGTCTATATCATTTAGTATGCAGATGCCCTGGAGTCGCAACAGAAGCTGCATCCACACAGGCTTCTTTAAAGATTTCAATGCAGTTTTGAACACTGGACAGCCTGTGTTAAAAGTAATGACTGTTTTGAGGTTTGTGTCTATAGTTGAATATATAGTTAAATATATAAAAATGACATCAAGGCTGAAGTTAAAATATTTGTAAAAATCTGTATATCATTATAGGCAGCAAGTTGAAGCCACAAAGCAGGGTTTCTAAATATGAGGAAATGTCACAAACTGGATAAAGTAAAAGTTTATGAACTCTATGTTGGCTTGAAAAAGCCTAGAAAGAGAAAAAAAAAGAAAACATATGGAGTGTGGATAGATAGACAAAGACAGACAGACTAACAGAATGATAGAGAGACTTAACATGATGCTAACATGATGTTAGCAAGTTTTAACATAATGCTTAGTGTGATGCTAAGTGATTCAGCATGATGTTAACATTATTTAACGTGAAGTAAGCATAATGTAAGAATAATTTAACATGATGTTTTCACACTTAGCTAATCACTATTAGCGCGTAGCTATTCACTGTTAACACCTTTTCACTGTCAGGGTACTCTGTCTGGTTGCTACGGAGTGGCTTGGCAGCTGCCAATGGTGATACTCCAAAGGCTACATGTGGCATCTTATGCGACTGTTCTTGTGCGCATGCTGCGTTTGGTTCACCTCTGATGTAGGAAGTTTTCCACCAACAAATAATATTTGGAACGGCACTATTTTAATGTTCCTACTTGCAATACTTTAAATGATTTAATTTGAATACATCATTAATAACATCAATGTTTTAATGTTTCTAAATACTTTTAATTTTAATAAATCCAGTCGTTATTTACATGTTTTATGGAGTAAATATCCTAAATCCGAGTTGTCTAGAATGCAGCATCAGTTCCTAACCATGACCACTTCATGCTTAAATCTAATATGGGCCAAATTTTTGAAAACAATGTTAACAGCCAAAAAAAATCAGATCTGAGCAAAAAAAATCTGAATTGAGCATTAGGGGCTTGCAGTGGCAGTGTGGCAGTGTGAACAAAGTCTAAAATTGTTCCCATAGTTTAACAAATTGTGGCCACAGATTAATAAACCATACCCACGAGTTTCCAGTCTGTACTTCCAGTTTTGTAAACCGTACCCCTAATATTAGAAATCTGTGCCCACGCTTTCGCAATCCGTTCCCACAGTTTTGCGAATTGTAAAGCTTAATAGAACAAAACCGTGGCCACGTATTTGCAGGTCTTGATTTTGTTTCTCCAGCAAGTAACCTGGTGGGCTCCATAACATTCTGATTTGATGATATCTCTCTTTAGATCTGGGTTGCTAGGTGCTCAACAATTGTTAGGACATGCCTAGCATTAAGTAGTGAAGGTTATCTGCGATTGCCATAAGTCAAATGAGCCCTTCATGTTTTTATTACACTTCTATCCAAACTTATCATTTTAAATAAAAAACAAGCTAACAAATCTAAATGTAATTTAACTGTAATTTTTAATTTTAAAAAGTTTACATTTCTTTCAGTCACCATATAATCTCCATTGTCACATTTGTGGCATTGCATAGTTTTGACAAATATTATACTATTATTGTAAAGTTTTGGATTATATTGTTATTCCAATTTTTTAATCTAAGCTTTGTTAATGTGTGTGTCACGGTTTAAAGCTGGAAAGACAAACTGTCTCATACCACATTTCTCACTTCACACCCTCCCAATACACAATAAAATCATATTTAATACATATTTGATACTAATCATTGACTACTGTATATTAACACCTCATCTTATCATCAGTTGCAGCAACACTGGATAAGATCCCACTATAAGGAACAACTGTGGTTATTTTTTACAGTCAGTCATTACTCACCAGCTTTAAGTACTGTCGTTCTAGCAGATGGGCCCTATGTAAATGATTTGGTTTTGGCTGTGTGCTCCTGTAGCACTGTAACTGTAATCTAGTGAAAGCGAGAGTGCTAAACTACATGAAAAAGAGGTTGGAGTCTGGGCCTGCATTCAGTTTGCTTTGTCACCCAGCCAAACCATTTATGTGGATGAGAGGAAAGCCCAGACATTTGCAAAACAGTCCATACTACTGCAATTTATATTCCGCTAATGGGGGTTATGCGCAACCAACTCCTGTATTCTGTTAAACAAGTCTAATCACTTCCGGTCCTCTGTACGCTCTGGTCCCCACATTGATATACTAAGGTACACTGAGGTACACAACAGAAATCGCTGTTATGCCTGTTTCACAAATACAGCTCTGCAGCAATTGGTTACGCATTTAGTCTATTTTTGCTGTACTGCACTCGATGAATTAAAGCACTTATCAGATGTTACAAAAACAATAATCCAATTAAAATTATATTTAAAGTAGATTTTTATGTGCAATATTTAACCAAGGAAACCGCTTTCCAGGAGTTGCAAAAATAACCCATTGGTCAAAATTATATATAAATTATATTTTATATGTAAAATACACTACACAGCATATTATATTGTGTGTGGGGGAGAGTTTTCTCACCAGAAAGTATAGAGGTTGTCAATCGACGTCACGTATGCTGATGCGGCACCGCCATTTTGGAAGGATTATACGTTGTTTATATTTGTACTGGTTTAAATTAAACTAAATTAATGTTCAAATTGGGACATGTCATTGGTTGTACCAGGCCAGCACATTGCATGCATTTTCAAGCGAGGGGGCTTTGTGTCATATGCAACACAGCCTCGTATGTTTACATGCTGGTAAGTCACTCCTATCGTTTGGTTATACAAAACAGAATAAAGTACATCTGTTTACACACTTGCACACAAAATGCATCTGATTCATCTGTAATTCATTTAATCATGTCAGTTGGGTCAAATATGTAGTACTTTCAGAGATAAAAACTGAATTAAGACTGTAATGCTTGTATGTAAAACAATGGGGATGTGGACTGAATGTCTGTTTGTTTTATTTTAAAGATGTAGCCAAGCATCATTAAGCCACTGTATTTCAACATTATTCGGACCCATGTGTGTGTTTCATTTATGTTGTGTGTTAGGAATTCCAATGTTAACCGAGAGAAATATTAATGAGCACTTATGGGTTTTTTTTGCACATGCTATATTTCATGACTAGGTCATCACAATCATGTGTTGGCATTTTCTTATTTTTCTATTGTCCTATTTTATAAAAATAATATCAAAAGAAAAAGGATCACTCACAGTTTCAATGATTCTAATTGGAATGTGTATGTCCACCCCCGCTCAAAAGTTTGGGATCAGTAAGACTTGTAATGTTTGAGCTCAGACACATTCCATGTCATCATCATCATATGTTAATCCTAAATTGAAGTCTATAAAAAACTTTTGTTGGGCTTTTATATATGTATATTTGTAATTTTTGTAGAATTATTTACACTTTCTTTCTTACGTTTTTTATGTGGTATGCCGCACACAGGACCTTAGAGGTGTAGTAAGTTTACCTTAGACATCATCTTAAGTGTGTCTGTGTTAATCTGGCCCCGTGGTGTGAATAAATTATTCAACAACACAGCGAAAGAAATTAGATTCAAAATGGTCAGGACCTTATGAGGTCATTTCTGTAGATATACACAGTACACACAGTATTTACATTTAAAACCAACAAAGACCACAAAACCTACTTCATAGTTCAGTCTGCCACATCAACAGCACTCACATCAAAGCACATCACCCCTACCACTCCTTTGCAGATTATTGATGTAAAGATTATTGAACATCTCTCAGACTGACTATTCTACATGTAGTCAACCTGTGTATTCCTACCTCCACCCTTGTATGTAACTCCAGCACCCCACTCACGGCGCAAACTGCAATGTGTAAATGATAAAATCATGTCAAAACCGAAGCACAGCTAAAAGAGAGACACAAAAGTATATATCGGTTTATTTTAGGAAAAATTATTCCCTGTGTACGCAACAAGTATGCAAGTTTTATTTTACAGAAACACATTCTTTACAGTGAATCTATTTTCGGTTCTAAACAACACTGTTTTTGCTTGCAAATCACCGTTTACAGATGTGCAAGGCTTTTGTCCACAATTCAGTGCAAAAACAAGCCAAGAGCATCAGCTCAGAAAACGTGTCAGAAAAATTCATATCATATTTATTTCACGTCAATATGTCATTGACAATAAGTTGCAGTTTTGCAACACATGATTTTACACTTACATTTTCATTCAATCATTGTTTGTGAGTCTTGTCTGACTGATTTCCATGGCCATGGTGAAGACTACAATACCCATTATACTACGCTCCTTCACAGCATTATTGTTTTTGTCATTGCTTTGAACTGCAAAAAAGACAATCCATATGTAATAACACTTTTATAACACTTATCCACCTCATAAATGTACAAAAATACATTTTACAATATGATTATGTATGAAAAAGACTAATAGATTTAAGTATGTGTATATTCTTATAGCTTGTTATAGTTTTGTGGCGAGAACTTCATCTGGCCTTTGTTTCCCCCTTTTCAAAACCACCACCTGGTCGTATACAGACTGGATCCTGTTCACAAACTCCAGAAAATGAAAGAAAGACAGACAGGCTAAAAGTATAATACTATTTCAGAATACCAAGTATACCAATTTTTATAGAAAATGTTCCCGGTTCTGGTTGATTACAGATGCTTTTGGCGTAGTGGCGTAGTGTCACCTCTAGAGTTTAGGGCCCACTCCAGTAGCAGTGTAGCATCTAAAGAATTGTCTAGGGAATTGTTTCTTTATACGTTTATTAGATTTTACAGTTTGGGCACAAATTCAACTCCAGGCACTTAGGTCCACCTGGTTTTTACGGTATACTTTAGACTGCTCTTGATGGTATCTCTGTCAGAGTTATACAGCATCTTGGGCAGTTATTTTCCCTCAGTGTGGCATAGTGAGTTTTAAGATCCCACAGCTTCAACGGCATGATGAAGCACTGAGTTCCCTGAGATAGGGAATGAGGTGCTGGGTCACAGTGCTTTCCCATAGTATCAATGCTATGACACAGCTTCTAATTCCCTTAAATTGGAAAAGATCATTTCTGACCTTGATATATATGTAATGCAAACATCTATCAAATGCTCACAGTCTACAATCTATAAATGTCCACTCAGAATATCTGACAGCCATCCTTCTATAACAATAACCAGCAATGATAATAGCATCATATGTGCACATTAGTAGTTGACAACTGTCAATGGTGTTCTATGGTGTGACACAAAAAATGTAGGAGAAAAAAACTCTAACAATTAAAATAAATATTTTTCATGCTATTTGTAACTCCAGTAATAAAGATAAATCTCTTATGCTATTTTTTGTCACACCATAGGACACCAACTACCCACATACTCAAGCTACAAGGATAGTTTTTTGACTAATTTTTGAGTCAGACATAAAGAATTCTACGTTTCTACTGGAGACCCACTCTAAATTAATCAATAATCAAATTAAATCAGTGACTCTAGAGCTGCTACAGAATCCTCCTTCAGTAGACATGAAAAAATACATTTCTTAGTATTTTTACTTTGTTTTGCAGTACAAATATCTAAAAATAGTTTTCCAGAAAACAAGACTTAATATCTTCTAAGTCTCTAGCAAATATCTAGCAAATAAGATCTTAATATCTTAATATCTTATTTGCTCATCAAGAAATCGTATCCTGATTAAAGATTTTTTTAGATATTTGTACTGTAAAACATGAAAAAAATAAATTTTTAATATTATAAAAATATTTAATAATTAAATAATTTTTGCAGTGTATAATTTTTTAACTTATTCAACAGGTTTTTTAAACATAATTAACTAGTTTATGAATCATATGTTTGCTTTTGTGTTAAAAATCAAATTATGCTTTTTTAAATGTTGTAAGGTAAAGGTTTCTGAATACCCATTACTATACACACACAGAGAGCAATAGAGGTTATGTCTTTTCTCACTCTGGAAGTAATAAATTCTTGAAAAATATACATTGTTACAGTCCATTACTCAAAAAAGTAAACATTCATCAAAACATTTGAAGGTTGTGACAGGCTAATGTTATCATACAAAGTATTATTTAAAAAAAACAATGTACACAAAGACTTCACTTCATCAGTGAGGCTGTACTGTAAAGCATAAAATAATTTTGTGTCCAAAGTGTAGGAGAGGTGTGCCCGAAGTCGAAAACCTTATTTGGAAAGGCATGAAAATTGGCTTCGAACATCATAACATATTCATCTGAATGACAGAAAAAAAATATTCGGCAGACACAATCACATGTTTGCTGGAAGAGCACTACATTTTATAAACCTCTAAAATCACTACATAACAATAGGTGTGTGGCGTGAATAAGTGTAAACTATATGAATGAAATGAGCACAAATCAAATGCTGTCTCTGCGCATCTCACAGAAATCAGAGCTTTGGAGTTACATCAACTAACACAAAAAAATCACTCAACTTAAAACCTTTTTGAATTCCAACTGTAAAACAAAAAAACATTACATCAGTCCTTTTTGTGAATAGAGTTACATTTAAATATACAAGACGAAGAAAGCTTTTGGAGGGTACAAATGGTGTATTGCTTAAATTGCACGTGCTCGTCAAGTCGAAGAGTCTGTGGGGTGTCCCATTTGTCTTTCTAGTGCTCAGAAATCTGCGTGCGAGCGCCTCCTTTGTGCCCTCAATGCGGTCTTCGGCGATGCCCGCATTGATGCAGTTTCTGCTGAAGCTACCTACCCAGAAATCCTTGCAAACGAAGTTTTGTCAGGATGTAATTAATGAGATATATAGTGGACTACTGCCTGAAACTGAATACTCTTACATAGCGGGTAAATATAATCATCTTTTACGATGTCTGAGCATAAGGTAACGTCTCTGAATGGTGAGCCATTTACATTTACATTTAGGCATTTAGCTGACGCTTTATCCAAAGCGACTTGGACAATGAAGCAACACATCAAAAGAAGGCAACAATAGTACGACTGGGCAAAGTCTTCCTTTTTCCAGAGTAAAGTCTGTCCCAAAATGCGCTCCCATGTACCCTTGTGGACTCGTGCCCATTGCCCTATAGGTCTGCACTTACTAACATCACTGAGTGTGGACTCGAAGGAGGTCCACAAGACCAGAGTACCCCATTTGGGACAGGGCCTTATAGACTCCTGCAACACATTTCAGTTATTTTACATTCAACCGAGCTTTATTGTCTTTCCGCTATGTGTGGAGACATAAAATGTTGTGCTTTACAGGACCAAAGTGCTAAATACTGTATAGACAAAGAAATCCTTTAAACAGTTTTTACAGTTGATTAGCAAACTCCATGGAACAGTTTAAGATTTTCAAGTAAAAAATTGCTTCTCTAATACGAATTTGTGAAGAATTCTAAATTGAATTGTTGTAAGTTGAGATCTAGGATAGGTTCTGCCCTGACCAATATCATGTTTCACTGGAAAATAAGAAGAAGAAAGTTATTTTTCTTTTTGATCAACATTTTGTATTATTGTTTTATATATAAGATATTTAGTTATAATCATAATAAAAATAATAATTTCTTTAATTATACAAGGTATATTTGCTAAATGAAAACTATGAATCGAACAGAATTGCATTTAAAATGGCCACATGAAAACATGTGATTTGACAAAACACGCCCACTTCCGGTCGAATCCAGTATTCGAATACAGATACAAATAATTTTAAGATTGCTACAGATACAGATACAAATATTGGCTCTGCTGCTTAACCCTACTATTAAGTCTATTACATAGCCCTCATGCAGAATGAAGCGATGAATCTGAGGAACCGGAGTGCCAATATACATTTTCTGCATGGAATGCTTGGATAATTAAATGAGCATGGATGTAAAAGAGCTTTTTAAAGAATTTGTGTATGTGTTGCAGTTATTGCCTAGTTGGTATGTGATCTGACTCATCTTTGTGCTCATGTGGCCAATGCAACTTTTACAAAAATATGTTACAAAATATGTTTTTGTCTCTGCATATTAAATAAGGATAGAAAGAGAACATAAACATTAATAAAAATTGTGAAAACTAGAGTGTTTCAGTAGCAATCACTGTTGATTATAATTCATTGCATAAGTTGTCATACAGTAATGTCTTATGTCAGTAATTTTTAATATTGTTAATAATTCATGGACTGCTTTCTCTATATACTATAAATGCAAGTGTTTTCTGACAGGCCCTTCTCTGCACTCTTCAGCTGCATTCGAGGCTGAGTGTAGATGTGCACAGAAGGAGTCATGGTTGACTCATTACTTAACCTGTAATGTGTTCCGCCCCCTTTGTCAGCATTGTTCCCCCATCGGGTCGTCCATGCTTTCATTCTTCTCTGAAATAAATGGAAAATACTCCCTGCCTAAGGCTAGCAGTGAACTTCTCACTCTCTGCATCCAATTAAGAGCCACTACTCCTGTAATGTAACGTAACAGTTCCACCTCAAAAAAGAGGCCTTGGAGGGAGAGAAGGAGGGAGAGAAAGAGTGAGGGGGGGTAAGAAATGAGTCCCAGACCTTGGTATTTAAACTGCAATAATTCTTAATGAATGTTGCAGTTTGGAGCAATTAATGATGGCTAGAATGTGTTTATACAAAGAGTCCAAATGTGTAACCACCTGAGCTCTTTCACTCTTTCAACTCGATTAGAGAGTCCTTAAGCTGGATGGCTCCTACTATGAGTTTTTGTTTTACATCTGGTTCTCTGATTTGACTTACATTATCACACAGTTATTGATGTTATTTCAAAAAATCTCATGATCATGTGTTTCCCCCTGAAAAATGAAAATAGTGAAATGTGTAAGTGTACAGAAGTATAAATCGAAACAAATATATTTTGAAAGTTCTTTAAAAAGTGTGGGTGATGAGTTATGCAGCATGTGTAACTAACATGCATAAAGGTAATGCAAAACTCACAGCCTCAATGCCACAGTGCTGGTTGCCGGGGCATAGCATTGTGATTGCTACAGTATGACGTTCTCAGTTGTTAAAGTTGTATTATGCATTTGGTAAAGTGCTCAAATGGCTACTGTAAGTGGTTGCTAAGGTGCTTGTAGTGGTTGCTATGGTATTCTGGGTGGATGCTTAATTGAGAGGGCCCACCTCCAAGTCCATAAAGTAAATGGACTGTGGCTTAGCATGGCACATTATGCAATATGAGTTATCACTGTTGCATCAACAATGTGGGACAAATGTGGGAAAAAAGGTTTGCAGGTGCCATTATTAACCAACCAAACAAAATGCACTTGAGCATTTGTTTGAGCATTTTACTCAGCATCTGTAAATGAACTGAATTTCATTTAGCAAATAGGTAAGAATCGCTAAAACCATTCCTATATCTATTTGCTCTAGGCAAAATTGCATTAGGGTTCAGTGCCTGGGAACAAGGTCATCACAATAAAAACTCACAAATAAAAATCTATTATCAGTTATTTGTGCAACCCTGTCAACACTGCTCCAGTGTTCCAGAGTTCTGTATATCGAGTCGTGGAGGATTGAAACAGGACTAATCTCAGGCATGACTTAATGCCAGCATTCTCTCCAAATTGGCACAAAGAATTCATCAGAGATGGAAAGCACCACCACCACAGTGGTTCAGACCTAATACATATTGGTTACAGTTTGACATAGTCAAGGTGGCCTGCAAATTCCCATCATCGTGCCTTTGCTTTATTTTTTGAGCCAGAAATGGAACTCACTCTGTAAGACTAAAAAGGAGGTGCCTGGAAATGTGTAACAACTAAAATGGCAGTGTTGATGATGATAAAGTATCTGTATATGAGTTTACTTGAGTTTCATTACTGAGTGTGCTCTGGCAGGACATGCATTGTTTGTTAGCTTTTGACCCCTCAGTTTTGTGTGTGTGTGTTGCCTGACCCCTGAGTGCAGTCTTTGTGTGTGTCTGTCCACCATCAGGCCCATTACGAGCTGATAAAAACTTCTCAGCCAGCATCCATCCATCATTTCCCGCTTCTGATCAACATGTTTGTCACTGTAACTAAACAGAACCCTGAGTTGCGCCGCTGCCCGATTGGCTGTGACAGAGTGAAATAAATCTGCCTTCAGCCTATCAGGGGCAGGCACTGGAGCGTTACAGTGGAGGTGACAGACGCTTGATGCCTCAACTGCTGCAAGATTAGGAGAGCCAAGGCCAACCCTAGCCCCAGAGAAAACACAACAAAAGCAAACAAAATGGCAACGGTGTTGGAACAGCTCTAGCATTTAGTTGAGAGCAGGAGAAGGTTTGTTCCAGGGTTAATAGTTAGACTACAGACAGTTCTGTTTGATTCTGGTTAGAAGAACTGCAGTTTTTCTCTGTGGACACACAGATTTGTGTCTTGTGCACTTTCATGCTTGAAGTTACATTGTAATTTATTTTGGACACACACAGATCTAATGTTACCTGTAGAAGCAGAAAAGTGAAACCTAAAAGGGGGGTGGCATGGATTTTTTTTGGTGCAATAGTAATATAATAAAATAGTAATATAAGGGAACATTAATACATCACTTTACCGGAAATGAGAGAGAAAATTACCCAACTGTCACTGCGCACAGCGTCATCTCCAGTTATTTTACATTATTTAGGGTACCTCAGATGTGTTGACAGCTGTGTATGGGGAAAAAAAGTGCACAAGGCAACCAAATCTATCAAATTTATATTCATGACGCATGAGCGAAGTTCACGACAATGGATATCCCGTGCTTAGGGAGTAGGAAACAGTGAACACTGTGTAGGAACCCTACCGAATGGAACACACCCTGAGTGTTACTGCTTGTCTGAATGACAGTGGGCAGAGCCAATAAAGCCATGGTGTGCCTCTTTTGGGGAGGGTATTTGAAAAAGTATCGGCATCTGTGATCAGAAACCCGGACACTTTTACTTCATGAATTTCTTTAGAACAACTTAATAAATGTTTTTGTTATTGTTAAGAAGGATGTTGTAAGCTATAAAACTTGCAAGGATGTATAAATGATACCACAACCTCTTATACGTCAAATTTTAGGGGAAATTTTAATCTCCACGCCACATTAATTAATTAATTTTTGTTAATTTTAATTATAATTATTAACAATTAAAAAAAAAACAATTTAATACGCTATATTTGTGATGTTGATTTGTGGTTAATGGTTAATTTTCTAGTACACATGCTATAATAAATACATTTTACTTAATAAATAAAATCCAAGATTTTAGAATAACCATAAATTACAATAAAGATCAATTTACAAACCTTTATTTCAAAGCTTAAGCTTTTCTGTTTTAAAAATGCTGACTCAGTTACTTCCTGATAACGATTAAAAATGCCTGGGACAGTGCAGCCGAAACCTCAGCAGGGTTGTTTTCTCTGCACTGCTTGAGGTGCCAGATGAGTTTGACTTTTTACCTTTGACTGCCTACCTGGACACAAGAAAGTGTCAAGAAAATGTATTGGAGAAATGTTTAAATGGTTTATGTAATAGATAAAGTATATATTGTAATACAGGTTTAGGGTTAGGCAATAATTTGTTTTTAATATCATGGCAAAAATACTACGCTTGCATTTTTGGGGCAATATAATAATATTATATAATAATAAAATGTTCCTTTTCTTTTCAGTCCACATATGCAATGGACTGAACACTTCTTATTCTTTCTCTGGCGAGCGGCCGGGGCAGCAGTCCTGCTGGCAGCGACCTCTTGCTGTTGTTCCTCGACCAAGGCAAGGAGTTTGGAGACCTGGGCGTTGAGAGACCCCACCTCTTGTGTGGTAGCGTTGAGCTACCTGTAGCACGGGGCACAGTAAAGTTACTAATAGGTACATTATAAATGTAATTATGTGCAGTGCAGTGTGGTTTGTTGATCTGTTTTTCTTAAACACACAAAAGACATCTCCTCTTCACCACTCACAAAAGAAACACACACTGGGTTTTACTTTACATGTCAAAGGATCACAATCTGCCTGTTCTGTTTTCTGACCCTTTAACTGTGTAATAATGTCAGAGAGAAATACAGCTCTATTAGATATGTATAGAGAAACTATTTGAATAGGAGTGAAAATATATACAGTAGAAGTACAAAGTAGGAATATGGTATGCATTTTATATCAGCACAACATTCTGTGGGTCAAAACAATAATATGTTAAATTATATCAATATCAATTAGTACAACTGTAAATATTACAAATTTATTGATAATTTGATATTCATACAGCACCTGCAAAAAGAAAAAGAAAAATTAAGAGCTTAAGAGAAAATGTTCAGGACAAACAGAAAAACAAGCAGACAGATTTTTCTGTGGAATGTTATTTGGTCAATTAAAAATGTTTTTGTTAAGGCTTTTTTGTTAAGTGTCTAGGCTGGAAATGTTTCCCTTTATTGGTTAGGGGGATTAAAACTATATCCATCATATTTCTGCAACATAAAGTGACACTCACATCAAGCAATTCCATATTTCGTCTGAATCCACAATATTTTTGTGATGGAGTGTGTGTATGTCAGGGCTGTACAGCTCAGGAACTGGAGATATGATGGGTTATGGAGCCACCTACTGTGAGGAGAAAAGAAAAATCTTTATATAGCAGGCTGACTTTAACACTAATGGTTTACTACAGTGCTGAATGGTACACATGCCACATTTTCCCCGACTGCTAACACACAAACATGCTCAGCTACATTTCTTTATTATCTTCAGATTTATAATCTTTAAATAATCTTCAGATGTTTGTACTTGTGTGTAGTTATAGTTCTATCCTAAAAGTGTAAATTCTGTGCCTTGTTTATTACGTATTATATTGTGCTTTATATGATTCTCAATTATTTTTATTACATTTAAATAAAATCATAGAATAATAGAATTTGGGTGAAGGATGTGCAGTAAATATTCTGGCAATAAAGACAATTACACTAACATTTACCCATTGTGCAAATGTTATTATCCAACTTTGGATAGAACGGTGCATTTAAGCTATATAATATGTGTTTTCTGAGAAACTTTTAGTGCTGCTAATGCAATGCTCTACCAACTGAAAAGGGCTTCCTCTCTAAGAATGAAATGAGCCACTTCATCACAGTGTGAGGCACTGTCTGTTCTCTGGAGCTGCTGTTGCCAAGCTTGTCTCTGCAAACATAAATGAAGTGTGTTTACCTAAAACGTCAGGGTTAAACGGAAATTGATCAATGAAGCCGAACAGGAGAGATTCTAGAGTGTGTGGACAAATGGAGACATGAAGACCCTTGCACACCGAACACCAACACTGACCTGGTCCAAAACCCCAAGCTGGAAGGGAGGAGGTTCAGAAACCTCTAGTACATTAGCTGGCACAAGTGAAAAGTCAGGAAGTATAAGAAATGCCTCCTGCCCCTTCTGAGAGCGTAACCCAAAACCAGTGACAAAGTCAATGCATGTCATATTCCCTCAGTATACATGAAGGGTTTATTTTTCAGCCTAAAACCTGTCTCTCACAATTATTCTGATTTGTTTAAAACCTCACCAAACCACCAACATGAGACCACTGTTAAGGGTAAAAAGCAGACACATTCCATATAGAAGTTACAGGAATTTTCCTTATTTAATAAAACAGTATCTCAGGTTATTACGTAAAGTTTCTGATGCTGTTAATGTTGTAAATACAGCCAGTACAATCAAGTTTATGTACAAACACTTTCAAGATGGTGTATGAAGAATTCCCGTAAAGCAGCTAGCCATATAATCCCAACCGCAGTGAAAGTGAGATTCCTGTTTGGGGCCAGAGGGTGTTTGGAACTCTCCCAGGTCTGTTTCCTGGTCTAAAGAACGTCAGTCACTGGATGAGCGCTGTTAAATCCCAAATTCTGCCAGATTTGAGGAAATATTTTGGCTGT
The DNA here is from genome assembly GCA_019155185.1 of Beaufortia kweichowensis. Lineage (NCBI taxonomy): Eukaryota > Metazoa > Chordata > Actinopteri > Cypriniformes > Gastromyzontidae > Beaufortia > Beaufortia kweichowensis. Next base: position 14,614,560 of record CM032806.1, read on the forward strand.
CTTCAAACAAAAGAGCCACAAATATTACTTTTATTCTTAAAACTGGGTAATGTTATACCGCTGTGGTGAACAATATTGTAGGAAACATTTCTAAACTGGTACAACTAAAAGGTTTAAATTGGCTGTAAAATCTCATTCCCTTTTCTCTGGGACAAACCAGCATCTGCTAAATGACTATTTTAATTTCTAGAGAAATTGCTGCTCAGCATTAAAAAAAATGACTTTAAACAGCTGCAGTTGCAAATGAATGAGTAAATTAATAATTCATTTGCCAGTAAACTAGTCCTACATTACACATTCCAATAACATCAGAAACAAAAAATTATGTCTATAGCACTAAAGTTGCATCACTAATACCAACTTGGTGAAGCTTTAGTGGTGGTTGGGGGCAACAAACATTTTTCAGTGTTTGTTCTGTGTAAAAAAAAAACCCTGCGGTATTAGGGTGCACTAATCTTTGAAAGGTTAATTTATTCATAGAGATTTTGACAGAGATGTATGGGCCAGCCAACATCTCAGGCACCTCTTCCCACAGGGAAACGTCCAACATGAGGGCTGGGGGAGGGGAAACGCGGAAAGAGAGACAGAGTGGAGAGAGGGAGAGGAGAGGAGAGGAGAGGAGAGGAGGAGAGGAGGAGAGGGGAGGGGAGAGGAGAGGAGAGGAGAGCAGAGAAGAGAAGAGAAGAGAAGAGAAGAGAAGAGAAGAGAAGAGAAGAGAAGAGAAGAGAAGAGAAGAGAAGAGAAGAGAAGAGAAGAGAAGAGAAGAGAAGAGAAGAGAAGAGAAGAGAAGAGAAGAGAAGAGAAGAGAAGAGAAGAGAAGAGAAGAGAAGAGAAGAGAAGAGAAGAGAAGAGAAGAGAAGAGAAGAGAAGCAGTGAGGCAGACAGGGAGGGAGGGAGGGAAATTGAAGAAGGGAGGCAGGGAAAAGGAAAGGTAGGCAGTCAACATATTCTAAACACTCAGATATAATTACCTCATCAGTGAAGGCATTTGATTTTAACCTCAAAGCTACCATTTCTTTTATTTCATCACAAAAAATGCAGTGTATACATTTACAGCAGGTTAAATTTAAGCATCTCTCCAGCAAGAGCTGTTTCCTGACAAATTTATCTGAAATAAATCTCACTGCTATTTACATGTCATAAATTGTATGATTTTAAAGATATAACAAAATATACTGCAACTCTACTCAAGTTTCAATTCGCTAAACATGCCGTGCAGATTATGATGTGTATGTCTCATAAAGCACACAGTTTAAACTAAATGATGCAGAAAGCATATGCCATGCAGGAGGTCCCTGGATTATTTCTAAAAGTTTACAAAAGTCAAAATTTAAGTGTCTGAAAGTAAAGCAACACATGTTTCTATTGCTGTTTCAAGTAAATAGAAAAAAGTATATATTTATTGCATTTAACTCGTTTTTCTAGTTTCAAAGTTTTACAGGAAACAAGACTTGTTTTAAAATATTTGTCTGTAAGCACCTAGTGAGCAACAAATTAGAGGCGACCTATGATAGGCAACAAAAACTCAAAATGAATAAAAAAAGTTTAAACAACCTTGGGTTATTTAAAAAACAGGCTTGGATACAGGTCAGATTCCTTCTGTCTTGCTCACTGGAAGAATGCTGACATTTTTTTTCCCAACTAGTATGTGCAATGCTAATGTAGCATCTTGCTGGCAAAATATTAAATGATTTCCCATTTGTAAATCGCTTTGTATAAAAGCATCTGCTAAATAAATAAATGTAAATGTAAAGGTGGATTTTATGGTATTATTGCAAATTCTTCATGCATATTGTGATTTTATGTGGGGGTTTTTATTATTTGGTCTTTTCTTTCCACTTCCATGTAAGCTGGAATGGTGTGTCCATGTTATTTGATACCTGTCATTAGAGGTGTTATTGGCACCAGTGGTTACAGTCACTTTCTCTACCTCGACAGTCATACTTTGAGTGTAATTTATTGGCCAAAAAACACAAAATAACACAAAATAAATTTTTGACAAATAATTGTATTATTCACGCAACTGACTAAATGTAGTATAACATTTTATATTTTTGATACATTTTCTTTTTAGAAGGCACTGATGTCAGATATAAGAACAAGAATTTCTGATGCCCATCAATTTTTTATAAAGGTTATATTTTGATGTATCTGTCATCAGTTCAATAATCTTTCTATTTTGAAACCAACTACAGTTTTACAGACCAATATTTTTTATAGATCATATTAATAATGTATATCCCTTGAAAATGTATTAGACAGTGTCTACAAGCACTATGAATTAAAAAGTCCATTTACAAAATTAGACAATTATCTTTTTAGTTATAAGTTCATTAATACCATGCATTCTATTTTGTTTTCTTTATTTTTCATGAATTACATGTTGTTTTTGTTGTTGTTTTTAATTCCATTTTGGAATGCACTGACATTAAACTAATTTGCTGAATTTTATATATTTGCATTGCTATAATTTTCTGCTTATTTAGCAATCAATTCTTAAAAAATCTATTTATCTAGATTGTTTCAGATGTGGTTAGAACAATGCAAATGTACAGTTCTGAAATATTTTTTTGTTTTTTTGTATGGCTATAGTTTTACATAAGACGATGACATAAATCCTGAGAAACAGGAGCATGAGGCGGTTCAAGACCACAGGCTGGGTTGCCTACTGCACTGTGTTGTAGTAAAGCCCACAAGGCAACTGACTAACTTAAAATAATGAATGACATCTTAAATAGTGTTACCATGGTAAAGCATAAACAGTTAATACTCGTTTCTATGTATATTTAGTCTCCCTACACATCCAAAGTGTCTGCTGTTAGGTGTAGCTGAAAGCAAACACATGGGGCAGGGGTGGACTAGGACTAAAAAGTGGCCCTAGACTTTCTAGCCTAGAGCGACCCCCACCCAGTTTGTAACACACAATAAGACACATCACAATTCAACAAAATATGCTACTTCAACCTTTAACAAAAGGAAGTCAAATGTATTACAAAGTAAAGAATTTGAATTATTTGTAAATAAATCCTTGACAATATACCATGAACAAACCATGACATAAAAGCACACACCTGAGACAAAACCTGATGTTTTATCCTGTATGAAGTCAAGTCCGGTGATGATTAACTACATATGAATTGTTTTTAGGACAAAAACTTTTTACTACTGAAATTACTAAAAAGCCATGTTACCAAATGTGTGACTAGACTAAAATTCGGGACTGAGCCTATGCAGGTCTGCTTTACATCAGACATCAGAAATAAACATTAAACTCTAAAGTCTAAATGAAAAAAATCAACTAGAATGGTCATTTGATTACCTGTGATAGTAATTCTAAATTTATTCTAATTTATTTTTACACATTCACACTTTATCTTATGCCTTAGATATATTAAGAGATATTCTAATTTTAAAGGTAACTAGTTTGTATTCCTGGATACGTTTAAAATTATTTATTGTAAAACAGTTGGCTTTGTTATGTTTGAGTGCTTTCATCTCACCTTATACTGTACTTTGTAATAATTAAAACTGGAGAGTCCCACTGAAATTCACGATTGGCTTCTGTGAACATTAATGTCCCGCCTTTATTAACTTGATTAGCCAGAATTCTTGCTCAGCTTCTGTAATTTTATTGGCTGGAATTCCAGCTCAGTCTCTGTAAACAGCAAACCCTGTCTTTCTTTCATCTGAAAATTGACATTGATGTGCACTGCTCATGAGACAAGTGGGCCAAAAGAATGATAAATATTATTATTTATTTAAAAATGAGAAAACTTCTGATATTCCAAATGCAGAGTTTGCCCCTGGCATGGGGCTCTGTAGCACTTACTTTGAAAGCAGGAAATGTGCCACTTGTTATACATTCTAACAAATGTAAGCGGTGAGGACCAGCCGGCCACGTTACACACATCCTCAATAGAAGCCCCAGACCAAAAGGCCTTAGAGGCTGCCAAAATCCCCGAGTTGAATAAGGTCTGATAGTAAGTAGAGATGACTGTCCAGAGACTTGATAAGCCAGTGAGATACCCTTGACTATCCACCTGCTAGGGGTTTGTTTGGTCACCAGCAGACCTTTTACTGGGCGGCCCAAAACACATAAACAGCTGCTCAGACTTTCTCCATAAAGCAGCTCTGTGAACATAGGCGTCGCACTGGACACACTAAATTTTACTTTTTGTGGTCCAAGTTACTAAAGGGAGAAGGACAAAAGGCCTGCAACATAATGGGCCTCTGAACATTGGTGGGTACTTTAGGCACATAACCCTGCCTTGGGTAGAGAAAAGCCTTAACCATGCCTGTTGCAAATTCCAGACATGAAGGAGAGACTGAGAGAGATTGGAGGTCACCAACTCCCTTCAGAGAGAAGATCGCCAGCAAGAACACTGTCTTGATTGTGAGAAAATTGGCCGGAATGGCCTCAATGGGTTAGAATGGAGCAACCGACTGCCACATACACCTTTAGAGTTGAGGGCATCAGCCCCGAAGAGAAGCGGCCTTGCAGGAACTCGAGTACTGTGCTAACAGGACAGTTAACTGGATCCTGCCTCTGACCTGAGCACCAGGAGGTAAATACTCAGTGCATACAGCTTCCTCGTGGAGGGAGCTCAGGAGCTTAAAATGGTCTCCACAACCTCAGCGAAAAACCCAGGCCTCTTTCATACTGACAGTGCCCTCAGACACTTGTGGGTGACCCGTATCGTGCGGGAGGGGTTGCCTCCCAGGGAAAACCCTTTCGATTTCAGCCACCACTGCAGGGGTCTCATGTGTAGCAGGCCCCAGAGGCACAATGTTGGCTGCAGCCGCCAGGAGACCCAAAATTTGTTGAAACTGCTTGACAGTAACATGATGATGAAGCTGGACCCCATTCACATCTGACTGAATAGAGTGTATGCGCGCTACAGAAAGATGCGCTGATATGACCCTCGAGTCCCACTTTACGCCTAGATAAGAAGTTCTCTGAACTGGAGAAAGCAAACTCTTGTGTGCAAGAACAACACCTGGTCCTGATGTCACCCCACCTGTGACGTTGCGGCTTGCCATTTGGTGGATTTGACACACATGCTTTGGACGAAATCATGCATAGGTGTTCCTATAGCGTCGCAATGCTGATGCAGTGTGAGTTCCCTTGAAAGGGAAAGCGCCCTACCAGCTTAAATGTAATGTATCGTTTTCCCAGAGCCAGCATGTGGCGATCATGCTGCCATGATCAACCACACCCCCACATATTACGTAACAATTAACTGGGTCAGCTGGCCAATCAAAGCACACTGCACTGCATATACACTGCGCTTTTTGGAATGATGAGCTTTGTATACAGTATATTGACATGTGGCCAAAGTGGGCAGAGAAGAGTTACAATATTGTACAGTATTTGAAAAACAGTGTGTTTTCCAAATCATGTTACTTCCAATACCCAAAATGTTGTTTAAAAACAGTTGAAAAAGCTTCATATGATCCCTTTCATGTGACTTTTAACATTTTAATCACCAATATACATCATGGTGGTAGGTCCTTAGTTTTTCCCTTAGCAGGAGTTTCAACTGCTTCAACTTAAGCTTAAACTGTTTCAACTGGGTCATCTTTGCCCATGTGGAAGCATAGAGAAATCACATGTAACACAACAAAATACTACTTGACAAAGGAGTATTTGGAAACAAATCTCCTAAACATCTCCATATTACCACCAGCAAGTGAATGACCACTCTGATTTGAGCTGTAACATTTAACATTTAACATTTGTATGTAGTTTATGACAAGCCTATTTTTTCAACATATATGTATGACTAAATGCATTCCTTATGGACTACACATAAATTTGCACATGCTAAATCCATATTTGAATAAAAAAAACCTCAGGAGATAAGGATTTTTTAAGTCTAATATTTTATGCTTTGATATGGTTCTTTGGTGTGAAAAAGTGATACTCGCTTAACATGATGTCTTAACATGATTGATGTCTCATAACATCAATACTACAAATGATGTACTGTTCAAAGAACACACACATATCACCGGTGGCAATCTCTGCAAAAACAACACACAAATGTTTAACATTATATGAATGAGGAGCTACTTTTGGAAGTGACAACCAATGGGGTGAAGTCCGTGGAGCTCAGGCAGCACACAGATACAGTGTGAGCATGCGGTGTGAGCTGCATACACACGGACAGTGACACTGTCGCTGTATGCCTCTTGCATTTCCCTTTTAAGGGAACTCACGCCACATCATGGACACTATGGGAACTCCGTTACGTGAATGAGTCTGAAGCATGTATATCAACACCATCGAAAGACAAGCCGCAACGTGACAGACAAAGTGACATCTGCACACCATGGCGATGCTATAGACCTACAAGGCCGCCCTGCATGAGGGCGTGGGAGTAGTTTAGAACACAGTAAAAGTGCTCCGCTGGGCAACATATGTCTTCCTCCGCGCCACCAAGGAGACAGCCAAAGCCATTGGCCAAAGCCATTGGCCAAGGGAAGACATCTGACATCAAGGCAGCAGACAAGGCTCTGCTGCGGACGCCCCGCTGTCTCCTGTTTGCCTGATCGCCAAAATAACAAATCCAAAATCAAAATGATAAATCAAAAAACACAATCCCAAATTTAAAAACAAAATAACAAACCATTAACACAACAACAATTCCTGAAACAAAGTAACAAGTCAGAAAACAAAATAGCAAGTTATAAAACACAATGACAAATCGTACAAACCAGAAAAGATAGGTACTTTGTTGGAATGAAAACTGCCCCACGTAACAACCAAGACTATTGTCTAACTATTGGTGGATGTCTGTTTTGTCCAAGTTCAACAATAGAAAGTTGCTACTCATACAGTTTTTATAACGACTATGCAATCCCCTTATTCTGGTCAAAAGCTGTGTTTCGTGTGGCCTCAAAGAAATATAGTTGAGACTCATCACCATAGCAGTGAAAACTAACTCTGTGTCTTTTAAATATATCTCCTAGTGGTAGCATGTACAAGGTAAAGAACAGAGGCCCTAACACTGAGCCCCGTGGCACGGCACTTAGTACTGGACTTGTGATTGGTGTGACACTCCATTGTTTATTCCTACAAATCAAATCAAAACAGTCAGATAAGTATGATCTAATGCTATTCCACTAATACCGACATATTTTTAAGTCTTTTTAGAAGCATGCTGTGGTCAGCAGTGTTAAATGTGTTGCTGAGATCTAATAGCATAAGATGCAGCCATAATCAGATGACAAGAGCAAATCATTTGTAATGATTTGGCAGTCTCTATACCATGATCCAAAAAGTCAACAGATTCATATCCCAGCCAAATGCACAAGAGAGTTCCTACACTTATTTTTTTCCACATTAGGCAGCAGTCTGGTGCACAAACAAAACATGTTTTCTTCTATTAGCCACATTTGGATGTGACCCCATGATGATCTGTGGTCAGCGCAACATACTGAATATTTCACCAAGTACCTCCCTCTCACTTGCCCTGGGCACATCTAATTGAAAGTGATCTTGAGGCCTAGCAGAGTTCCGTTTCTTTGCTAATCCTCCACTGGAGAAGCTCACATGGTACCAATTACATCGTATAGTTGCCTGGACTGCCCCTATGTTTCTCTACTACACCTCTTTTACTCAGTCTGGCCTGTGAGTTTATGTTATTAACTATGTGCTGCACAGTTCCTGCCTGTCACAGGGGTCTAGAGATGCTATCACCAATGTCTGGCGTATACGGTTACCTTGAAAATATTCCATAAATTAGATTGGCAATTTTCAGAATATGGAAGAGAAGACAAGCTAAAGGGAGACAGGCTTCAGTGTAAAGCATAGGACAAAAGAATCTACCGCTGTTTGTTTTGGACAAAAAAACATGAGAGGTATGTCACTAGCCAGTTATGGAAGAGTTCTGGAGATAATCCATAGGAAAGGAAAAAGCAGGAAAATGCTTAAGAGACTCTTGGAGTGTCTTCTAAAAGTCACAAAGAAAAAGATTTTAAGAGTTGTAAAGATTTTTTTCTCCCCCACAAACACAACTCAACAGTTACATCTTCAATGCAGGTGCACAAATCCTGTTCTACGATCACATTTTTAAATAAAATCACATATGTTTAATTTCTAAAACAGAAGATAAGTAAATATAGATTTAAAATAATTCATTAGCTGTTTTTTAAAAAGGAAAAACATGACAAACTTTGCGAGAGCAGTTGCTTGATCTATTCCTAACTTAATACATACACACACACATGGTAGGTCAGAGGTTCAACCATGTCTTGGGGCGACAAATGTAAAATTCTGTTACCTTTTTGAAAGTATCTCCATGCATGGCACGTGCTAGCTCTGGTTTTAAGGCTGGACCCCAATCCCCCACCTGCAAAGAATTTTAATTGTGTGTCGTGAAAGTTAGTCACTTTTGAGACACAATGCAGTTCCACCTTGTGAGCAGGGAAGTTTAAGGTATCTTTAAATACCAAAACAAATTAATTCTGAAATAGTTCTCAGCACCACAAAACTGTTTTTAATAACAAGGCCATCACATAAAATGCACTGGCTGCAGCCTAAAGTTTGGCATGAGACACAGACATGCACTTGGTCACCTCTGTACCTCCTGCACCTCATTAAGCAAACAAACATTTCACATGCTTCTTTGCATGTTGTTTTAAATAACCAATATGCATGCAGTATATGCAAACAAACAATACACAAACAAATTCTCCTCTACAAAAGCTTTGTAAAATGTATGCACAGGGTGGCTTGAATATAAAATCTATTGCATTTTCAAAGACAAAACACATTTAATGTAACTGGGGCATTTTTGTCAGGCAGTATTAGGGAGGAAAACGATTTTTCTTTAAATAGTAGTTAACAGAAAGCAGCAAATTGTGAACCTGTCAAAATAGTCAACTCACAGCGATCTGTTCCCAAGTGTTGCAAATCTCTATAAACCCCTCACCTGCTTTCCTGCACTAAGAACTGAGTCTGTTATTCATTTGAGCTTCCTGATGCAAATGAAAATGTGCAACGTCCTACACAAGTGTGGCATGACTCGGGAGCCAGCAGTCCCCAGTTGAGTAACAGCTCTGCAGCGCTGCAATGTAAAGCGTGTCCTACACTTTGGCACATCTGGTTTTGATTTCTGAATGTTTTATTACTGAACAATGTTCTGTCTTGGACTGCAGAAGCATGCATAAAGAGAATATTGTCCCTGTGTGCCCACCCTCAGCATACACACACAAATTGACACTGTATGACATCAGTTCAGCTCTGTTTGACATATTTAGTTTTTAGTTCTGTCATTAACCATTCTGTCATAGGATTGTACTCATTCATATTTGCTTACACACTCCAACCACTGTATATATGTTCACATGCTTATCTTCAGTGGCACAATTTTAATAGACACTAGTCTGTCTGCACTGGGTTGTGGTTGTAAAACTCAAACCACAATGACCAGTCAGAGCTTAAGTCATTGCCAAGATGTGAGATCAAAGAGCAACATTTCAGAATAAGAAGGCAAGTGCTGTTCAGTCTTAAAGAACATGGATATCATATAAAACAGGGAGAAATAAGAAAAGCTAGGGCTACTACACACACATTTGGTTAATGGAAATATAAAACCAAAGACAGCAACGATCCACCCGCCCTTATTGTACAAATGAAATGTGAACAGCTTGTGTAATAAGAAACATTCCTGTGAGAACTGCTATAATTATATAAAACCCACTAAACCAGGGGCAGATATAATCACAGCCACAGTTTTACTAGAGCCAGTATAATCGGTTTGGAGCAATAATGTCATCATAGTGCAGTCAAACTACATTAATTTGTAAAGAATTGATGATCAATTTATTTAAGAAATGCAAAGAAGAATTGCTTTAAAAGGTAGCGGGAAAAACTAAACTCAGTACACTTCATTTGAAATATAGTCTATAAGTAGTGTAAATTCAGGTTAAAGGGCTATCAAGTAATGTGGGCCATTTAAGCTTGATTGCACTGTGTTCAGTGGGTATACAATGTCAGAGCATATTAATGAGCTTGTGTTGACAGGTTGCTGTTTTTCTAAATGACGAAAAAATTTTTGGCAATATGACATGGGTGGATGTGGTCCAAATATGAAATCATAGTAAATAATAGTACAAATTAAGGTGTACCACAGTATTTCCTACAGTTTATCAGTTCACTAGTTAATACTACATAATATTGTAGTTTACATCAGTGTACTACAGTAAATATATAATATATTAGTATACTATAGTATATAAGAAAATAGAGAGCAGAAAGAAAGGTATGAAGTTATTTCTTCACTATATTGTTTTTAATTGTATGATGTATAATATGTGTTAATAAACAATGTGTTTTTGAAATGTATAATTTAGATTAGGTTTATTTATGATATATTAGTGATGGCTCACTATATCAGACTAGTTGACCCACCATCTTTATGTATTTAAATTAAACATTTAATGTTGCCCACTTTACCATAATTTAGCAAAATGTTTTAATGCAACAAGCCTATGTATAAACTATATTTAAAGTAGGGTGATTTAAGGTCGAATGGAACACTTTTGACAAAAAGTAGAGGTTCTTTACAAATTAACAGTAGAGTTGTAGTTAAGACAACTCAAGACAAGAGTGTGTCGAGACCAAGACAAGACAAAGACTTTTAGGGTTTGAGATCAAGACAAGACAAAGACCAACACAAAGGAAAGTAAATACTCAAACCCGAAAAAAAATAAAATAATAAAAGTCATTGCAGTGATTCATTGAGGTGAATTTCTGTGTTGGAACTTTCCTTTGGTTTTTATTAGCAAACAAAATAACACCTAACAATTTTTGCAGTCATTCTCATAGTCATGAGTGTTCTTGCTCCTGGATATTGTTTCATTATTTCACATGTTGTAATAAATAAATATTATCTTATACAATTATTTTTTTGCAATCATATCTTGCATTTTGCAGGCATTTGTGTTAATTTAGTTGACCTTTTTTACACAATCCGCCATTCATTTCTGACCTGGCACAACAGTAACAAAATAAATCAAATCAGAAAGTTACTAATTGCCTTGTAGAAAGTGTTGAAATATGTATTTAACTGACATATTAAAATAAGTGTAAGAAATGTGAAATGCAAATAGTTTTATTTAATTTTTATTTTTATTTTGCACCAAATGTTGCACATATCATATGGAAAATGTTAAATTAAATACAGAAATGCATTGCCATTTCACATACTGCATTACCATATTGCATATTACATTCCACACTGAATTATGCAACCTATATGCAGGTGTGTATTTCCATGGTCTAGAAGTAGAAGAGGGTTGCATAGTTTTCTCAGTAATGCCGAAATTGTCCTGTAAGCACTCACCTATACTATAGTAAAATAATATTAAAACCTTTTAATACATACTTTTTAGTCACTGACTGATCAAATGTATGGTTTGTATCAAGTAAAACCAAGATTTATCATCAATCCATCACAAAAACAAAGCCAAATAAATTACATGAATTAAATGCAGAGTATTGTACAGAATATAGATATATTTAAAAGTAACAACAGTATATAATAACAATTTTTGTTATAGCCAAATATCCAATCTGAAATTTTTTATCTATACTTGGCATATTTTCTGTTCTGATGAGCAAAGGTTCTGAGGTTCTCTGCAGCAGCTGAGATTGAACTGAGAGCTCTGGAGATCTGCACTGACTTTTTTACTGCAGTTCATTCCAGATCTGTCACCACAAATGATGTTGTACCATATGTAGCATTCTTTTGTAAATGTGAACTTTGTTAAATCAACTAAAATAAAATAGGACCATTCTGATATTAATCTCTAACCTTAGTCCCTATTTATGGCACCTATTTATGGCATTGGCAATTTGAAAAGTGATACATAATTTCTAAGTGTTTTAGGTTAGGCACTCATGCATTGTCTGGGTACACAATGTAATAACATAAAAGAGAGTACGAGAGGCTGTGCTTTATTGTGAATCAGTCATGGCTGAAGGGTGTTGTTAGGCACAAAGTGAAGTGAACTGCATTATAAAATGGTTATCACACAATACAAATATTAAAGCATAAAAAATACAGGTTTGTGGCATGGCAGTGTACAATTAGTACAACGTGACGTATTGGTTTTTATCCAAAGAGAAAGTTTTGCTTAATAATGGCTATGACAACTGTAATATCACAGAGTAGTTGAGGGACTGTTGTATTGTGTTTATTTATATACTATAAAAGTTTGAGAAGTTGGAAGAGGCATTTATGGGCTAGAGATGTTTATTTCCATGGCCTAGAAGTAGAAGAGGGTGGCATAGTTTTCCATATGGATGCCGTAAGTGTCCTGTAGGAACTCAATGAGGACCTTAACTATAGTAAAATAATATTTTAAACCTTTTAAATTTGCACCACTATAGAAGAGAACAGTAAGCTACTATACATGCTCCTGACGGAGGTCAGAGGGCCAAGGTTGAAAAGTTATGGTTCACACAGACATATGACATAAAGTTATATGTGACAGTTGCTCAACCCGTCCAATCACATTCTTTCTTGCAGATGTTCGCACCCATTGCATTAATTTGTTTGATTGATTGCAATGACATCTATGTAGTTATCTATCTAGTTATATATAATTTGTGGATGTGACTTTAGGTGAAAATAATCACAGAATATATTAAAGACAAACATCAGTAACAGACAGCACTCAGTCAATGCATTCATTTAAACTGCTATCAAAGTAATGAAACACCATGTAGAGTAATTTTGTTATGTTCTCCACATGCTAAAAAATACAGATTGATGCTCACCATGAAAGAGCAGTAACTTGGCAACAAACAACGTGTTTCTAACAAGCTGCTTTATTTTTTATTCTTGTTTTTCATTTCTTTTCCATTTCATTTAATTTCCCTTCACAGCCCCCACATAATTCAGTCTATCCTTTTTCATTTCACATTTTCAATTACTACTAGTTATATGTTGTTTTCTGGTTACATTGTACCCTTGCTGAAGTTTGTACTTGAGCATAGAAATGCAAACAGTGAGATTTGTGTGTGTGTCTGTGTATGATTGTAGAGTTAAAAAGATATCAGGTAGTCGCCCGTTAGGCTCAGTTAGTACACAAAGTAAAGTTATAATTTAATACAGTGGACTACTGCCATAAGGCATACCATCCTGGTATTCATGCAATATTTAATCCTACCTTCCTTCTGGGCTAAGTCCGACTAATATTAAAAACCTAAAATCTCTGTTTTCAGATGCTGTATACATACAGTTACATACATACAGTTGTTCAAGTAGTATGTGCCGATTGGTTGGTGTGGTATTTGGCCCGGTTTTTCTGCACTGTGATTTTCCACAAAGTGGAACTTTAACGTTCGGTACTTGGACAAAAGACGCTAAATATCAGTGCTAAGCGTGGAGAAAAATGGAGTGCCAGCGTCAGCTGCTGGCGTTGTTAAAACCACAGCATTTCCTTTTCAAACAACTGACAAGCTGATATGCTGGCCGCAGGACAAAATACTCCGGTGGACACGAAGCCTATAACGGCTGCACAACATAAAGCGATGACCGCAAAGGTGGATTTAAAGACAGTATTGTGACAACGTTATGCTAACCTTCACCATAAAACACCATAAAACCATTAAAACAGCAACATTTTGATCATTTACTAGGATTAATCTTGATAGTCTGGTCAATTAGATTTTTAATATGCTACATGCTATTTAAAGTAAAATGTGGGAATTATTATGTCCAATTCTCAGAAAATAGAATATAAAAGAAACAAATAATTCTCTTGGCAACCGAACTGCAAATGTTTATCATGCTATTAATGCAAAGCTTCAGTTTGTGGCTAATTTAAGGTATAAATATATTAATTTGCTTTTTATGATTGCCTTTGCAAACAAGCAAAACACATTTTAACAGTGTCATTTTTACAAGGTACAGTATAACAAATTACCACTTTGTATACAATATATAGCTAATGTATCTATAGAATGTTGTTGTATTTTACTTTTCTTGTTATGGTGACATTAAGAAAGAAATAATGATAATAAATGTATATTTGTTTACGTAGCTTTTGAGGTGTTATCTGGCATTTTAATATGGTAGCCTATTCAAATTTTGCCATAACCTTAAGTTGAAAAAAATACTATGTAGTTTGCTCTTTGAGCGTCACAACCAACCAAGCGTTGCTGATCAATATTTCTTTTGATATTTACTGGCTTTTCAAAAAGCACGTGAAAGCGCAATGATCTTAGACAACTTGCCTTAGCCTACTAATCAGAAACAACATGTGTGTTAGGATCACCAAATTTTTATGATTAGTGCAACTATATAATGTTAAATGTGTTATTAGCCTACAACATACAAGTTAGAACAACATGTTTTTCCACTTAATTCCATACATAAGAATATATCTGTCTGCCTTTCTTCCGATAAGAAGGGGTAAAGCGCATTCTTATTTTTGAACTTAAGCCATTGTTTAAGCTGTTGACAGTTTTTAAACATGTAAAGCCACAATTCAACACGCAAATAATATCACCTTGCGCACGCCGCTTTGACAGTGGCAGTTTTAGCCTGCATGGCGCCCTGGCCGAACCCCCATCTCAATTTATAATACGAGATTGAAACAATGCAAACAAATAATATAATAAAATTGAAAATTATTTTAAAGTGACTTAAAACAGATCATAACTTTATAGCACGTCTGTCACATCTTAATTTAATTGATGATGCATAACAAAGGTGATATCTTTTCATCCAATTTAAAAGTTTAACAAATTTAGAAATTATAAGACATTTTAATTTGTGTTAACAATTTTGTTCTTTAATAGAAATAAAACTACACCGCAGTGTTGCCTATAAATCAACTTTTTAAATATAAAAAAGTCTATATAAAACAAACAATTAATTAAACAATTAATAATTAAATAATATTTAGTTACTCATAAAGCTCTGAAATCCTTGTTTTAAGCATAAACTGCGGTTAATGTGTTTGCACATCGCAGGTTTTGTATGTGATGCTGTGTTGCCCTCTTTTGGTAAGACAGTATAAAGATCATTGCTATGAGAGAAACAATTTCTTTCGACTCGCATACACTGGTTACTTGGCTTTGTGTTATTTTTGTTCGTTATTAATGTATGACTATTAGAAATTTTACAAAAAAAATGCTTTTAAAACTACTTTTACTAAGTAGTAAAAATATTACTGCAAAGTAAATAGGTAGTGCATTAACTACACCTTTCATAAAAGTAGCACATATTTATTTGCTGATTTAACGAAAGACGCTAAAAAGCTAAAATAACCAAACGATTTCCAGTTCTGTTTCAGAAATAGTTTTGGAAGCCAAAAATATGATTAAACTGCTAATTAAACCGTTATGGGTCCCTTTCCCCCATGATGCTAATGATAATTAACATGCAAATAAGCTCAGGGATTTGAGGTGGGGGCAATAGTGTACTGTTCATTAAAGCCTTAATTACTGTTGAATAACTGAAACATCAAGGTTATAAATTGACATTCATGTAATGGGTTGGGTAATAATTAGGGCGTTCTCATAATAGTTTTGTTGTTTTGTGCCAAACATCTGGGTCTTCAGGAACAGCAAATTGCAGTTTAAATTTGATCCACTAGTTTTACATATTTTATTAGCTATAAAACTGCATAAAAATCTAAATAGTTTTTTTTACACTTTTCAAATTATTTGAACATGTTTTTTTTTATTAAATTGAATAACTTAACTTAATTGAAATCATTTAAAAGTAAATTTAAAAAGGTTTCTGGGAATATTAATATGTAACTATAATATGTAACTGTAATATGTAACTTACATTAAAATGTAACCTACATTAAAACCAGTTATTGTCAAAGAGTGAAGTCACCATTATAATAACATATAACCACAGATTTCAATTCTATAAAATGTATCATGTAAGATGACGGAAATGATACAAAATTAAACATATTTGACAATTTTCTGTTTACAGTTTATCAGCGTTATAAAACATCAATTAAACATTTGAGGAAATAACACAATATACTGCAATATACTTGCATGGTGCATTGTCAATACAGTGCTGAGCAATGACCAAAGCACTGAAAAAGATCATAATTACCATTTGAGACAGGGAGAAAGCAACACAGTTTAAAATAAAACATTTTTGCAACACCTTAAAGCTAATTGGTTTGATTCCTGGTCTTAAAACTCTTTAATTAATTATGGTAAATTCTTAAAGAAAAAAAAAAGAATAGGAAATATACTTTAAAAGCACTATACTAAAAGGGACATTAAACTCCTCCCAAAAAATTCAAGCCATGAGTATTTTTCGAAACACCTTTATTATTTCATCTAACAGTAATGGTAAATAACACCATATTTTATAGTAGTCTCTGCATGTTCATCTATATATTACTGGTTACATAAGTTACTGCACCATTCTCTTTCAAATGGATCTGCTGGAAAAAATTAAAAACAAGCAGCAAATTATAAGGTGCACATCACAAGAGCTTTCCATATCACTTTCTGAAACATTTGGCATTCACAATTCAAACTAATCCAAACTAAAAATACTACCACATAACATACATACATTCGTAAACAAAGGTTCATACACATTTACAGTCTGATATCAGAATCTGATCTACAGCATGTAATCAAAACTAAAAGAAAAAAACGTACAATTGTTGTCAAAAGTATTTACAGGTTATTTATGTAAACCCTAAAACAACAGAAAAAAATAAGAAATACTTTATGAAGTCTATTTTTAAGATTAACATTGTTGCACTGTAATTATATATATATATATATATATATATATATATATATATATATATATACACATACATATACACATTGCATACAGATTCCAATGCTAAGATATCTCAGTATGCCACGAGAAGTTTTTTAAGCACATTTTACCCCAAATTCTCTTTGCTCTCTTACCATACAGTAATGTGAATTAGAGAAACATGCTTATTTTTTTTAATAAAAATAGAGTCACAATGCTCAGTGTCACAATGTTTATCTTTAGGCTTCATCTTTTTCAAAAATATTTTAACTTTTTCTTTAGATTTTAAGGCAAGACATGACCTGGACATTATTAGGTAAAATTAACCTAAAATTAACTGTCAGATATGGCATTGCCAGATATGGCAACGCAATTTGCATTTACTGTTATATAATGTCATATGTGAATTGTTTTAATACCTTTATTGCACCAAGAGTTGTCTACAAAACAGGTGTATCTTCAAAATATCCAAATAAGTCAGGACAAATCAAGACTTTAGGAAATATATATTTATTTATGCTCATTTTCAGTTACCTAGGGCAACACTGAGCTTGGATTTACAATGAATTACGAGCGACGTCAGACTATAACCCCCCTTAACAATTCGACTGAGAAGCTACCATAAACTTCTAAACATTTAAATCTCATAATACATGAAAAGACTGCAATGAAGACAATATATTAAGTTTAAATAACATTACATATATTATTCAGTTGAAGGAGAAATCCCATGCCAATTTCTTCATTATACAGCACACTCAACAAGGCTTGTGTGAGCTTATTAGAAATGGTCATCTCACTTTTTTAATCTTCCTCTTAAATACTGAGAAATCTCAGCCTGGAAATCTGTACAGCCACAATCTACAAAGAGATCAAGTCACATAACCTCTAATGTCATGAATAAATAATAAATCGAAAGAATTAGTGATTTCCTGCAAAAAACAAAATGAACAAAAGGACACTCTCCAAAGGCAGATCTCAAATATTAGAACAGAAATATAAATAAATAACTTTGTAGATGTGCAATAAGAAATTATATTTGGCATGTGTCTAGGCATGGCAAAGTATTATTTAAAGTAAGTAATATTAAAAGCTCATTGGGCTGCTTTACACTGCTCACTGCGTTCATAGTGTTGGTCACAAGTGATCTTTCTATCGACCCTGTTGAAGATACTGTTGGGTGAACATATTCAGTTCACTGTCCAGCCAGCCAGCTTTGTTTCTGTAAACAAAACCACAGACATTATGTAACATAATACAAAATGATTATCAAGCATTGTGGACACACTACAATTATTACCTAACATTCATTCAACTACAAAAATTGCAACATTTTCTTTCTTTACAAGCTGTTCCAAAATAAGTGAGCTTCCTTAATGTTTCAAGCATTATACAGTATGCAGCCAATTAAAAATGTGATATTTTGATTTATAAATGAAATGTTAATTCACAGATTTTCAGGACAAAGCTATGGTCACACCAAAAACCATATACAGTACATAGTATTCATATCCCAGCTCACAATCTTTCCCGATCCAACCCACTTCTACCTTCCACTTTTCCAAAAAATAAAACTTTAAAAAAGCTGAACATTTCCCATAGGATTTCCTAAGAATGTGGCACTGGATGACATTACATACTAATTAGTGTATACTGTATGTGACATCACTGTGTCATTGTATGTATTCAGACTAATAATGGCATATGAAAAAGGGGGTCTAAAAGTCGCAAAGTTGGAAACACTAATTTGTGCGCACCTATGCGTGTGACGCAAGACTAGGAAGAGGCAGAGATCATGTGTCACAGATGCTTTGCCACGAAATCTATTTGTGGCGGTCAGGGTTGATAATGTGGTGGGCTGCCACAAATACTGGATGCGATAAAGCTACGCGAATCGCCAAAGAGCCTGTCCTTTACACTGGATGCGAAATGATTATTTGTCTTGTGCTATTTCACATTTGCACACCAGGTGGCACCACTTACCATTAATAACAAACTTTGAAATTGAATGTCTGCGATAGATACGCTGTTAAATAGGTGATGTAAAAAGCCTCATTTTAATCTGCTAATCATGTAAAACGTTCGTGTCGTGTCAAAAACGACACACTGGTCGAAAAAACAGCCATGCTAATTATCGCGCACAGTGTGAAGGGCTTTATAGGGATCTATTGTTTTTAATCCTGCGTGTCATCGCATCTCATATTCGTGTCGCTCTATCGCGCTCAGTGTGAAAGATCCTTTACCTGAGCAGCTTGGCTTTACTCTGCAGGGTGTCTAGCTGCTCAATCTTGTTGTTTAGGTCATGAATCTCATCCTCCAGCTGCTGTCTGGTCACATCCACCTGCTGACATAGCTGAGCAAAGGTGCTGGCCAGCTCCCTGTGTCAAAAAAAGGTCAGTTTACAAGACTGCCATAACAAATATTTAGTTTTTAGCAACACTGTGACAAGGATTAAAGGATGACTGCTTTTAAGGGTAAATCTAAAAAAATCTAATAAATAATCATACATTATACAGGTAAACCAAGACAGATAAACAGACATAGATAGAAAGTATTTGTATCTTTAACTATAGATTTAAAATTAGTATCTCCATTTTGCCAGAGTATACAAAAGCCAAAAGAAACCTTACAGAATGTCTTAAACACATAAATGAAAACAATGACTTGTGTAATTCAATTTATTACAGTTCAACATTTTGCCACTAGAGAAGTTAATAAACCTGTGCTTATTTTAAGTCTTTGTTTGTGTTTATGTATAATGTGACAACCACTTGAATTGGCACAACCTCTTGTTTTTTCTCACAACCTATATTGCAACACAAGATATCAGACACTGACTATTAAACTGAAATAACTTGATCTTTGAAGAACAATGAATCAGTCATTCTCTGAATATATAGTACATAAAATAAGTACTTTAGTTTCCTATTATTTACCCATTTTAAAATATGCAATATTAGGAAGCTGTCCACAAAGAAAAGAAATGTGTTACTTCAATTATATCATGCTGTTTTTTCACGGTATGCAATTTGTCCTGCAAAAATGCCAGTAAATCCTGTAAGCACATATTTTAGTATTTGTATCAGTGTGTTGTGCTTCTCAGTATATCCACCAGATGGCTAATTTAACAGCATACTGCATCTACAGGCGAGACTCCTCTTATATGCTTATAGATTATTACAGTAGTTACATTATAAAAATAGATTTACCAAAATTTTCAAGTGTCTGATGAATTATTAACTGCATGCAATGTTGTGATTGTGAGAAAACATCCACAATAAAATATAAATAAAATAGTATTATACACAAATATTTAATATGGTAATAAAATCACATAGCATTGTTTAATAAATATGTTATTATATCTCAAAGGGAATTAGAGATGTCATTCTCGAATTTTAAATATAGTACTGTAGCTAAATAGGACTTTGTACTCTCTTTAAAAATGTTACTACTATCTGCAGTGCATGTAATGTTGGTGCTATGTGTGACAGGCACTTCTCAGAATAGAAAAGGGATCTTGATGGCGGTCAGAGGGCCAAGAAAGTCATGGTTCGCTACTGATACACACACAGATATATGAGAGTTGCTGAACACACATTCTAATCCATAACACAAAATATATTTAAACTTACTGCTGAACCTGGTGGCTGCAATTGGATCCAGTGTAGCTGACGATAAGCTGTAGTTTCTCACCAGCGTAGTCCACAAACTGCCTTTTAAAAGCCCGCTCCTTGGCCCTGGTTGTCCAGGTAAGTCTCTCATAGACATACAGCAGCCCATACAGACCCACAGACAGAGCAATGAGTCTCCAGCCTACTGCCTTCCAGATCTGAAACACACATTTCAAGTCTAATTATTACTGCTCTCTTACATACAATAAAACTGAGAATAATGCTTCCAAGCAGCAACAAATACAAACAAAGCACCAAAAGAATTCTATAGAAGTAGTTTATAAAACCATATTAAAGATTATTTTTTCAAATATAATCTGTCTATGTATGCTACAAAAAATTTTGACACAGTTTTATGGGGTCAAACATGAATGACTTCAAATTCATCTAATAATAAAAACTTTAGTGTGTCCAAGGCTATCCTACCATTTCAGTAGTAGTATAAATTACTTAACTTTATTGTTAAAAAAAGAGATTTTTATTAAAAAAAGATTTAGAGATCAGCCTTAAATGGTATATAATAGTTAAACTTTGTCAAAGTTATAGTTTATCTTACCACTCCTCCAACAACAAGAATGCCCATTGATGTCCTAGAGGTAAGGGAAGCCAGACCTGTTACCATGGAAACCATGAGCTCTTCCTGGGTCATGGTGCCCTGAGGGAATGGAGGCATAGCGGTGCTGACTGGAGTGATGGCCATTGGCCTTGGAACCTGACACAACAAAAACAAACTTCGTTAGTTTCTTTAAAATATTACCACATCAAATAATTACCATATAAAAACAATTAAAGTACAATTAATGTTACCTGGTCATTGTAGCCCATTAGGGCACGGCGTGTGTTTTTGGGACCCAGGAAGCGGTTGACCAGCATGGTCCAGCCCATAGAGAAGTGAAAGCTGATATCTTCTTGGAAATCACTGCAAAGTTTGTCACAGTTGAGGTCATAGCTGAGGGCGAAGCATTGTCTGGGAACCATCTTATCCACGTGCTCTCGAACCCCAATAGGCAGCAGTGGCTTTAGACCATCTGAAAAGACAGAGAATATCTCGTTAACCAGCTGTTATTACTGGTATCAGCACAGTAAAAGATAAAACTACTGACCGATCATATCACTCTGTGTCATCTGTAGGGCAGTAGTTATAGCAGTGGAGCATCTCTCTGACATATTCCTGCCCAAACCATCCTCTATGTGTTTGTGAAGCTCCTGCAATTTAATAAAAACCAACAGAACATGAGGGAGACGATACTTAGGCAGCCCTATTTTAGGTTAAATTATGAGACTACGCTATATATTGCGTTTGTTTAAATCTTGTTTAAATACAGAAAGTTGTTTATTCATTTCTACTGTACAGCAAATCTTTTGTGAACAGCTAATATGCATCTGAAACACCTGTGAGTGTGGTTCAAAAGGCTGAGGCCACTCAAATAAATGCTTCTAATTTTTATTTTTTAAATTCCAAAAAGTTTACTTGTATTATTAATACACACTTTATAGTCTTGTATGTTGCCGGTGTGGAATCCATCTTAGAATGTTTGAAGCATCTTGGTGTGCTTTAACAAAGGCAATGAAATAACCTGAGATTTTTAAATGTGGTAAATGTGGTCAATGTCACAAATTTGAATGTAAATTTTTTTTACTAAGAAATAGTAAACTCGCTTAAGGTTTGCGTTTAACTGGTTTGGAGGAAAAAATCATGGACTAGTCATACTACTCGAGAGCTTTCGCTTCCGGGTCACTACAAACAATCTGCACAAAATTGAGACACAAGATTTTCACACGTGTATTTTAATTTTCGATTTCCATTTATAAACCCATTTGACAAAAACGGACAACGGGTAATTTTTTCGTTCTCTATAATCAACACAAATAACTGAAAACGTTTTTTTGTTCTCCTATTTCTAAACGATAGTTGGGAAACAGCTCGATTTTGGTTTCTTAATTTCAAAAGGAAAATCCGTTGGCCACCAAGTACACGGACCCTTAACAACTAGCTGAAACACTCAAAGAATGTACTTAACACAGTTAAAGCAACCCTCTACAATGCGAGTAAATCACTCGCATATGCAAGTAAATTTCCTGATAGACGACTAAAAATATCTGTAATTAGCCAATGGCTAGTAAATTTTCTGATTTTGCCCGCCTATGATCGAGTTACATACAAACAGTAAGTTAAGCGCAAATATAATTTCAATTCACTCCGCTACTCACACTCACACAAGAGTATTTGCTAAGGAATTTTAGATAAAATTCACATGGAACATTCATTTTAAAGTGCTTAAGTTTTTTTTACCAACTTACCAAACTTCTCTCCAGCCATCCCACCACCTGCCCACTCAAACCAAACCCTCTCCAATCTGCTGCAGTCCATATCTAACACAGTCACTCCATCAATCACACACATTATTAACTCAACCCTTCTCTCACCAACAGCTACAGACCTGTCTCCCTCCTCCCATTCATCTCAAAGGCACTGGAACGAGCTGTTTTTAATCAGATTTCATCCTACATCGCCCAGAACAATCTATTGGATAAAAGGCAGTCTGGCTTCAAGAGCAAACACTCCACTAAGACGGCGCTTCTGTCAGTCACTGAGACACTGCGACTGGCAAAAGCAGAGCCTAAATCCTCCGTGCTCAATTTGCTGGATCTGTCTGCTGCTTTGATACGGTTAACCACCAGATCCTCCCATTGCTAGGGATCATAGATATCCCACTCCAGTGGTGTAAATCCTACCTCTCAGATAGTTACTTTAGGGTGTCATGGGGAGCTGTCCGCATTAAATTTAAATCCTTAATGCTGGCATTTAAAACCATTACAAACTCTGCACTCTCATGTTTTGACCTTCTTCTACACATCTATAACCCATCAGAACCACGTGCTTAGCGAACGAACGTCGACTGATGGTACCCTCACAAAATCTCTCTTTCTCTTTCTCTGTTCCCTGCTTGTGGAATAATCTCCTGAATGCACATCCCTTACCCTTTTTTAAAAAACAGTTAAAAACACACCTCTTCCATGAACACTTGACTTCCTAACCACCCTCTCAAAAAAAGCCCTCTCTTTTTTTCTTCTCTACAGGTAGTATCAAGCACTGTGAAACATTGTAATCGCTATATCGCTATTCGCTTCTTTGTCTCCAATTATTTTGTAAGTCATTTTGGATAAAAGCGTCAGCTAAATGCCTGTAAATGCTTTAAAACGTCTGGCAAAACTTAGGATATAGATATTCATACAGATAAAGTGTGTTTTGTTTAATATTATTGTTCGACTATATTGTGCATGCATTTTATGCTTAAAAAATCTGGCGAGTAAAATAAAATACTAGCCAATGCGACTCAAGCTTCATTGTATGTGTCCGTAGAGGATTGTAAAGACAAAAAACCTTAAATCACTTTTCTGTGAACATTCTCTAGACTATAAAGAATGGAGTACAAAAACACATTGACAAGCTGAGTGTTTTCTCCAAACTGAACTTTTTTTTTTTAACTCCTGGCATCTGGACAAAAAAGCTCAACGCTGGTGTTGGGCGCTGAAAAAAGTGCCAGCATTGAGCACTCCTGCTGCAAACAACTAAAAAAATATGCCAGCCACAGGACAATAAAATAAAAAAAATTGTGTAACCAATCATCAATGGTGATATAGTTGAGCTAGCTAACAGGCTAACAGTTAATACTTCTGATTTTAAAAATATATTAGTAAATGCTGGAATACATTAACTAACATTAATAAATGCAGTGAAAGTGTTGTTTATGGTTAGTTCATAGTAACTATACATTCTATACAACTATACAACTATACATACTGTGAGTTAAGAAAGGGTAACAAATACAACATTGCCATATTGTAAAGTGTTAACCCTACATTTAACTAATGTATAAACCCTACCCTATGAAAAAACTATGAGTTGCAGAAGCTGTAAGAAAAATCAAGAGATGAATCATGATGAAGAGACACTCACATTTTTATATACTTTTAGTACCACTGGTGATGGATGAAAATCCATGTGGAAGTCATCCACAAGCACAGCCAGTCTCCTGATCTCCTCTGCCATAGCGTTAGACACCTGCACATCCACAAAAACAATATAATAGAGGGCGGCAACCTCATATGAGCCAATTGTTTTGTGCTTGACACTTGAACTGAAACCAAGTCACTAAAGACTACATTTTATTACCAGAAGGGTTGTTCATATAGTCTATATACAACACAATACAGTCTTTCTTTTTTAGAAGTATTCATTGCACAGTCAAAGTATGCATGTTTAAAATTGCTGCTGTTGTGTTTACCTGTTTCTCCACCTCCTCTGTGATCTTCTTGATTTTCATCTTGCAGTCCAGGGTGAGCAGATCTAGCTGCTTTTCAATGAACTCCAGTCTGTCCTCTTTTTCCGCCTTCATCTCTAAACAATGTATGCTAAAGTACAAACCACAAGTCACAATTCAAGTCTATACCAGTATTTGTAAATATGATCTTATTATGACCCTTGATCACTTTGACTTTGTCATTAAGTCTGGTACCATGCATCTTCTGAAAGAGGTGTACATTTAGATTGAAAGGGACCCTCTATATGACATTTAAAATGACCAACCACAGGAGCCAACTATACTACCTTTCCATCACAATCAACCAAGCGACTCCCACTGAGGTAAAAAGGTGGATTCACCAAACATTATATACAGTTCCTCCAGGATTTTGCGATCTCAGAATTAAACTCGAAATTACTGCAAAGAGAAGAAGTGTACCTAGTGTAAGTAGTAGCGTATACATTCTCACCTCTGCTCTTGAGCTGCAACATGCACAGAGTCCATTATCATACGCAGCGCTTCAGAAATCTGCTTGGCTCTCACCGTGTGCTGCTCGAACTTGGTCTTCACTGCTGACTGTGATATGCATTCCTTTAGATGTACATGTTTATCAGAGTTAGACAAACAACATTTTCAACCAATAATAAACTTATTTAATAATAAAAAACCTAACAGAACACCTCAAAGCGTCTTTCAAAGTTCTGAAACTCAAACAACCTTGCTTGGAAACCTTCAGCCAGGGCACCACCTGAAAATAAAAAAAACAAATAAATATTAAATACAGATATAAAAATAATTTTTTCTTGCTCTTTAAAATAAAATGCACATTAAAGCTGTGATCCGTAACTTTCGCCTTGATTGCAATGTCTATTTAAAACATAAAATTACAGGTTACTAGGAGTTATATTCTGTATGTGGGTAGTGCTTCGGGTAATTTTGCCAAGCTTGTAGTGTTCCTGCAGAATTGGGATACTTTTTATCTGTTGTAATCAGTTGTTTGTTCCAAGTGAAGATTCAAATTTCTTTTGCGCTTTTGACATATAAAAGGTTGAGGTATCATTAATACATCTGTGCAAGTTTTATAACTTAAAACATCCAAGCATTTTTGGAGTTTGAGGAAATTCAAGAAGTAGAAGTGGACGGATTTGTGATATCACAGATGCCAAAACGTTTTCAAATGTCCTCCCTGAGAGGCACACTATCACTTTGTTAGCTCCTTTAGTTGCCCAAAAGACTGTTTGATACGCTGTATGTACAATTAAAACAGTGATCATTAGCGCTTTAGTGTGTAGCATTAACATATGGCATTAACGTGAGGGAAGCTTCGATGTACATGCTGATTACACTGTATATAGGTCAAAAATATGCTTTAAAACACCTTGTTATAGTGTGTATAATCTGTGATAGTAATAGTTTGCTGCATTATTTAGGGTGAAAACCTCTAGCCTTTGTTCCCGGAAGTCCGGGCCGACTTTAAGGCATGTCCTGCAGCACCTTCCCCAGGGAATACGCATCGAGGCAGGGGGTTCCTGGAGGTTTGCTATTTATTCATATATTTGCTCCCTTTAGTGGTAAATTCTTTATTCGTTGTAGTCATGTAACTGTTTAGGTAAATGTGACACGAAAAAACACACAATGTGCTTAAAAAGGCTGTTTAATACTATATGTACGATTGAAACAGTGATCATGTAGTAGAGTGTAGCTGGTTTTTATGTGTTTTATGTGATCACGTGGGTTTCACATGGGAATTTACATGGGATTCACACAAAAGTGTTCCAAAAACACACGTGTTTGTTCATGTTGTTTTTCTGTAGGGATTGAAAATTAGTTTTTTATCGTCAATATTCAAATAGCCTATAATATTACAGAAAAACGCTCAATCCATAGTATTTATGTGCTAGACTGCGGCAGCTAGTCTGTGCGCATCACTTTAGTGGGCATTTTCTTTTTAGACAAGTTAAAAAATCTACACACTATTAAAATGCACTTTTCATTCAGATAAAACACAGCTAAAACTGGACCAAAAGTGTAATTTCTAAAATGCAAAAGAGAATTCTCTCTGAGACCTCCTAGTGTACGGGGCCCTGGACTGCAGGCCATGTTGCCCACTGGGATAACTTAGCCTTGCTCGTGAAATACTTTTTTCACATGAAAGACTTTTTTCACATTTAAGACTGTGTTCAAGACCATGAAAATAACACAATCTGACACAAACTGTGGGAATTACGTTGTGACTAAAAGCATTCAAATTAACTAAATAAACACTATGTTACATGTAGTTTACCTAGAATTTGTAAATTCATACTTTTGGAATTTTATCATCCAGTTTCTAAAGCTCTCTCCATCTATCTGGCATAGACTCTTATTGGCTGCTTTTTTATTAATTATTTGGTCCAAGTAAGAAAAAAAAATAATAAAATTTTAGTTATCTAATTAAAGAAATTAATATGTTGGCACAATAATATTTTTGTTTACAAAAGTAATTTTTAAACATTGAAGTATATACCTCCAGATGAAAAGATTTTTAAGATCATGATAAACATTTCTGTATCTTTTAACTTTTGACTGGTACTGTCGGCTAATCATGACTCTCAACAATGTCAGTAACTGGAAACTATTCCTTTTGTATAATGCTGCATTAATGCCACTAGGTGTCAGTAAAAGTCCAAGATGCCTGTAAAACCCATATCATTTACATTTACATTTAGGCATTTAGCTGACACATTAACATTTGCATTAATTCATTTAGCAGACACTTTCATCCAAAGCGACTTACAAATAAGAGAGCTTTAAACATTTTGTCAATAAACAAAACCTATCATTTTGTCAAAAAATATGTTAAATCATAATAATCTTTTATGGAAATCCATGTTCCATGTGTCTCAATTCCACTAAATGTGACCCAGTCTGTGAAAACCCAGCTAAAGTCATTTTTGTTATTTTTGTTTTCTACAAGCCATCCTACATAATGTAAAAAATATTCTGTGGGAATTTAATATTCATATCTTTAATATTGTCTGAGTAAGGACATGTCAAAGATTGAAATCAGAGTGAAATTAATAGGTGAAATTAAACTTTGAAGCTCGTTATCTCAGAATTAGATTTTTAGACTTTAGCCTGGTTTTCACAGACAGGGTCACAAATGCATTAAACGCATGTACTCTTTTGCCCCATAATCAAATAAACATATTTTTACATAAGGATGGGATATACACCTGCACCCCTGCTGCAATCCTTGCATTTTAGCTGTTTTTTGTTCATTATTTCTTATATAATGTTTGTTTACTATATAATGTGGTTTATTAATTCAGTGTAGCATAACTAAATTCCTCACTCTTTTAGACTCATTTAGACTTTTCATAATAGCCACCATACAGGTACTTTGAGGACACTTATTTCAACATACTACTATTTGAGACATACTATTTGGGAGAAAGAGACATTTTCAAAGAGACTCATTTTCAAACAAATCAACGGTCAAAACCACACCAGAGAATATTTGACATAAGAGGATGTTGTAATGTGTCTACCTGCTTCAGGCATTCCTTGAGCTTTCTGAATTCGTGCCTGCAGAACTTCTTTGGCAGAGACAAAGAAGATCCGGTCGCTGGCCTGAGCGCGGTCGACCACCCCCAGCTCATCCACCAAAAAACTTGTGCAGCGGTCCATGTGTTGCTGCCTCACCTGAAAAACAAACCATTTTAAATACTACAATTGCACAAACATTATACTAAATTAAATTTTGCAGTATTAAACCAACTGAGATATTAGAAGTTTAGTTCTGTAAAAAGCAAATGAAGGCTACTGTCCATAGAGCTTACTAAGAACATTCAAGCTAACTATTAAGCTTTTACAGATGTGTAACAAGCAGGTATGCAAATACACTTGTTGTGGATTATTGTTTTTGTGGTTTACAAGTTGTGTTTAGTTCGTGCGTGTCACACCTCCTCCATGTATTCGGGCTCGTTGGCTGAGGCATCCCAGCGGTTGTTCAGAACAAAAATGTTGGGACTGGAGAGGCGCTCATTTACTTTATGAAAAAAAGATTTTTCCTTTAAAGTAAAAAAAAAAGAGATCATGAAAATTGTGACATAAAATATGAAGGTTTGAAGATTAGGTGCAATTTCTCTCAATGTTCACAACCCCCTGCTTATCGGATAATCAAGAAACGTCATAAGACCTTTTCACGTGAACTTCATAATAAACTCACTGTTTGCATTAAAGTGGACTCTGAGTTGGCCACCAGCACAAACACATCAGCATCAAGGCAGAATTTGTCGATCCAGCTGTCCAACTCTGTTGTGACATCAATGCCAGGGCTAAAAAAAGAACATTTGAATAGATTTGTTTACAAATAAAATGATGCTGTAAATTCATGTCATGAATGATAAAACAGAACTCAATGGAGTTTGAAATACATTGGAGCATAATAAATATTTTCTGATAGTGTGCTCAGTTCATTTTCTTGTACATCATGTTCTGAAATGCAACATGTGCATGTGCTTACCTGTCCACAAGCACCAGGTCATCACGCAGCAGTGCACACTTTGCTTTTGGCCACATGACACACACCAGACTGCCAGCATCTAAATCCTCATCTTGATGTAAGGCATGTGCCAACTGGTTAACCGTCTGCCAACACACACACACACGTTTGCAACCCATATTTGAAAAGTCTGAAGGGGCCATTTAACAGTAAAGAAAAGTTTCCTCTTTTTTTAAATAAAAGTTTAATACTATTAGAAATAATCAACCTTTACTCATTAGGCAATGATAACAGAGGTCATCGACATATAGAAGTCTTAACAGTAGTTAACAGCATATATACATATAAGACAAATTTTAAAGAATATGACCCTTTTAAATATGACCTATTATGCAAAACTCACATTTACAATGTGTTTAAACACAGTTGTGTGGCCGCAACTTACTTAACGATTTAAATAATACAATAATAATAATAATTTTTTTTTAAATCGAGCCCAAGTTTTTACATTAAATTAGATTTTAAAGATACAAATATACAAGTACAATTAACAAATACTGTTAACTCATATAAATTTATTTCACCTTGTTTTAACATTTTTTCATTGACAAAACTAAAAGAACTGGTAAGTTAAGTAGTAAATTCCCAGGATTCCATTAAAGCAGACAAAAAGTGTAGTATGTATGTAAAGATTTCTTCCGTTCTGTAATGTGCTACAGCATGGGAAAGGTCAGGAAACGTGTTGAATGCAGGGCTGCAACAACTAATCGATAAATGAAAATAGTTGTCAATGAATGTCATTATCAATAAGTTGGTCAGTGACGTCACATGCTCTTGCACCACCGTTGTTTTGGACAATGGACAAGCTTTTGCTTCATACAGTGCCAGCTCTGCGCTTGTAAAGTCAGGCACATTTCTTCATACAACACAAGCTGTGCGCTCATAAAGTCTGACACATTTTCTTCATACAACACGAGATGTGTGTCAAGTCAGGTGCATTTTCTTCATACAACGCAAGATGTGTTCTTATAAAGTCACATGACAACAGTTAAATAGCGTGATGATTGACAAGACAATGACAAAAGGAAAAGTGCAAAAGAATGCTTGTTAATAAAGGTTTTACTTATTCGTTTAATATAAATTAGTTAGTTTGTCTTTGTTTTATTGTTGTTGGGTTTTCATAATAATAGTTATAAACCACAAATTAAGCATCTGTTTTAAAGTAAGGTGGAAATTTAGGTCTTTTGTTTATTCAAGTCATATCAAGTCATATCAAGGTCTAAATTTGAAGATCAAAATTAGTTTATTAATCTGTGGCAAAATTTCCTCACCAGCACATCCCTAAAGATTACAACTTAATACGTTTTTTTTATTTATATTTTGATGTTTTACTATTTAAAAACATTTTTATTTATTTAAAATATCAAAATTAGAGATAATATTAATAAATCTCTACGTATGGCTTTTTTACACGTACACCTCTACACATAAATACCCTAATTTAGAAGTTTATTTGGTTATAACTAATGATTCATCGATTAATCTAAAAAAAAATAGTCGTCCGATTAATCAATTATAAATATAATCATTAGTTGCAGCCCTAGCTGAATGACAAAATGTATGACCTTCTGATGGGTGGTAGATGACCCATATGAAATGTAAATATAGATTGAGCTGCACGTACAGTCAGCCAAGATCTTGACACATGCAATAGCATAGGCAACTATACAAAGTTTAGTATTTAAATTTTTATCATAATCGGTAAACATTGAATGTTTTATTAGACCACTTACACATATTTAATAAACTTTGCCCTTATGTACTTACATAAAAATTGGCCATTAGCGGATAACCTTTCCAAAAGTTACGTATTTTTAGATTTTAAATGTTATAATAAAATACTTTTTTATATCAATACTATATATTTTATTTACATTACATTTCTATATTAGTAATACCTCAATGTTCACATTAATAGCTGATAGTAGAGTTTGTGCACATCACTAATAAGAGAACAACTTTTGAACTCCAAGCAAACACAAACATTAGATGTTTTTATAATACATTATTTCAGCATTACATATGTAGAAATCTATGCAAATATCGCATATGTTAACCTCAAGTTCATAATATATACAAATAATGTGTAAATTGTCCCTTAAAGGTGACCTATTATGCCTGTTTTTACAAGATGTAAAATAATGTCCCCAGAGTGTGTATGTTAAGTTTTAGCTCAAAATACCCCACAGATAACTTTTTATAGCTTGTTCACAAATGGGTGGGATTTTCTCCCTATGATGACGTCAACATAGGGAGACATTTGGAATCGTGTTCACAAAGACGGATTTTTTTTTTTAAATGAGTGGGTGGACTTTTACGATTATAGGCTGGTTGTTTTTACAAACTGCGGCCACACAACTGTGTTTAAATACCTGTACAGTGGAGACTATCTATCTAGAAAAAACAAAGTGTTGTTTGTTTAATGTTATGAGTGTGAATAAGCAAAATTTTCAGGCAATAAACAACTCATTGTGCGTTCCCAAGGTCTTTAAGAACACGTGTCTCACTCTACAGGGTGATCCCTGTTAATATATCAGACTGAAGAGATTACACAGCCTTATTAACACTTTCAGCAAGCAAAGCTTATTAATTGTTGCTATAGGGAGATGCACGATGTTACGCAAGGGGTCAATTTCCTTTCCTGATACCACAACATTGTACTGACCTGACTCAACATGTCAAGTGCACCCAATAAGGCATGACAAAAAGAACAAAAGAGCCAAAAACATGATTTTCTGACAATTACACAGGTGACAAACTCTTACCTTAACACTCTTTTTTTCATCCGATCCTTCTGTAAGAAGGAATGCCTCATTACCATCAGTTCCCTCCACTCGAAGGAAGCAGTTTGTGGTGTGTCCGATTCCAGATGGCAAAACTTTGTCCCAGAGCATGGCATTAATGACAGAACTTTTTCCATTACTGGTCCTGTACAACAGGAAGTATAAGTAAGGCTGTGCGCTACTCTTGATAGTACATACATTTTGTGTTAATGCTATGACAATAAACAATACGAGAGCACTGTACCTGCCAAAAAAGACCACCTTCATATGCCTGCGAGACAGGACCTCCCCTATCCCTGCCACTTTGGACAAATAACCTCGGACCTCCACCACCTGTTCCTCTGTGGTAACAGGATCCAGTTCTTCATTGCTGTAAGTCTCTATCACAGAAAAGGAAAAAGTTTAACTTTACTACATTTTATAAATTAAAAGTGGTCTGACAGTATTGTTACCATAATATAGGGAAGTAACGTTTACCGGTTAACCTTTATAATAATGTCGAACAGTTAGTATTACCGCGCCATACTTTAATTACCGTTCTTCGTCATTATTCGTGAGTGTTGATTCACGGTTTAACCTGTCAGAATTGAGAGATTATTGCGATTATCTGGTGCACCGTTTACAGCATTGTTACAGCTTTTTTTCACACAGCAGGCATACGGGACCTTTATGTAAATGTTACTAGACCCCTGTTACAGATCTGTTTTTTAATCAATCTCAGAACGGGTTTGCGTTTATACAGAAGGCACTCTGGCTAATTTTACTGCATAGGCTGCAGTCACAGAGCAGCAGTAATTACATTTCATGCCTTATTTGTTTATTTAATATAAAGTTTGTCTTTGTTTTATTAGTATTGTGTTGTCATTGAAATAATAATACACCACAAACAAAATACAAAAATCTTTTGTCTTACAAAAGATGCAAGTAAACCATGTCATCCATCTAATTCGTTTTCTAATAAAAATGGTTTAATATAAGCAAATTTGTCCACTATTTTATCGTTATTGTGTTTGATTTAAAATAACAATGTACCACAAACTTAGCATTTATTTTAAAGTCTTATTACTATATATTTTGAAGAACATATTTTTAAGTAGGGGAAAATCTAAAGATCTTTAATATATTTGTGTTACATCTCGATTATACTGTGCATCAGTCTTATTCGTTTGTTCATTATAAAATTAATTGTTAGATATGAGCAAAATTTTTGTTTTGTGCTATTTTATTGTTATTGTGTTTTAATATTAATAACAATGTACCACAAACTTAGCATTCATTTTGAAGTCTTGTTAATAAGATTAGATGTCTAATATGAGCTGACAACAGCCTTAAATATACACATTTGTCTTATCCTTATTATCTTTATTATTATAATAAAAAATATTACTATTTAACAACATTTAACTGAAAAGACCCCACTGCTCAAAGCAGTAAGACAGAAGAACAGCATGCAACAGTGAGCTCAGAGCTTTGGGCCAGAGGATAAATTGAAACAGTTACCTTCCAGAAATGTTGAGCTCTCTTTAATGTAGGCACCTAGTTGTTCAAAGATACCATTGATCTTTTTCTTGGCAGTGACAAAGTGTTTGAGTGGAGAGGCGTTCACCTCAGCCATGAGTCGCTTGTCCTTCTTACCGATCACACTAGTGTTGGGTGGTGGGAAAACCAGAGACATGTCACTGAAAAGGTAAAGTGAGATAAGAAATTGGGGGAAAAAATTTAGAACCATCTTTCACATTTTGACATTCTCTCTTCTGCCTGCCCATGCAAAACTGTTGGCATGGAAAAACAGCTTCCCCCCAGGTCTCTACAGTAAATTCAATACTTGAGGAAAATATGGTATTATGATTGTAAATGTACTTACAATGACAAACACTTTCACACAAACCGAACACACCCTGAACACTAGAGATCAAGCAGCATTTAGGTACATTGTTGTCTAACCTAACTGCTTAGCTATTGTCTTGGTCCCATAGAAATGCTGGCGATATGCTACATTGCCAAAATTAGTTGAGAGTGAACAACTCACAGTCACAGCCATTTATAATTATACTACAGTTTCCAGATTTGTTTGTTTGTTAACTAAATCGAAATAACAACAACAGTGTTAACATGACCTGCTATGACTGGAGATACGTATATCACATTATTCTTTTAAATTCTCCTAACTGATCTATTGCTAAACCTAGTCTCACACTGTCAAACATTACAAAAAAATTTACCTTTTTGTTTTTATGTATAGAGTCCATTATGCTTGATTAAAAAAACTTACGGGGAGGGAGAATTTTAGAGAACGGGGAATTTTAGAGAATGTAATCTCTTATAAGGTACAGAACAAAAGCATTTTACCTAAATCAAAGCGAAGGGTAAAAAGCATCAAATTTATCCGTGTTTAGGAACATACATGTCTGGATTCAACCTTACTACTTTTTTGTAGGACTATTCAAGTTATGACTACTTTAGTACTTTAGTTTAGTGCTGATTACAGTATTAATCTAAAATTGTATATATAAAATAGTTTTATTATTAAGTTTACCTTTTAATTACCATTTTGGCAACTCTTTACTGGACCTTGCAACATGACAATGACCCAAAACATATCAGTAAATCCACCAAGGACTGACTGTAAAGTAAAAAATGTAGATTTCTAGAATGGCCAAGTTAAAGCCCAGATCTAAATCCTATAGATCCTGTGGGGTGATTCAAAACAAACTGTGCATGTTTATTTCTTTTGTTTAATAAGTGAAAACAAAGTGATTTTTTGTTGTTTACATGAAAATTGCATTACTTTCATCTACTGGTACAAATTAAAACAAGATCAGAAAATAACTTGTTTACATGCATTTATTAATAAAGAATTAAATATTTAATGGGGTGTCCTAATTTTGCATAACCTGTATATGTTTATATAGTTCAAGCTCATTTTACAAACTTAAAGCATGATTGTATCGCATATTGTATAACATTATTTAGCAAGGTTTCGCATTTTCAGACTTTGAAACCTGACACAGCACTACAAATTAGTAAGCATTTGTGACAAATGTTGCCTCAGCCCTCCCCACTATTAACAATCAGTGCTAGTAATTGTCAGGCCAAAATATCCAATGGTATTATATTAAATAGTCTGGACCTTCAGTTGGCAAGTACGTGGTAAATGGAATGTTCAAGTGCTCTAGAAAGTCACCATTAGTGCACAGACTAGGAGCACATAAGCAAGTCAATAGTATCTGGCTGTCTGCACTTATAATAAGGTAACCAGGCCTCAAAGGTTGACCTAACCTAATATCTATCTAGCAAACCAGCTGTTCAACACATAGCAACAATATCAACACGTATTATCTACAGTGTAAGACTCAAGGGTTGTGTGCGGTCTAAAAAGCCAAGAAGATTACAACTGTACTTTAGTATTAAATATTCCTGGTTATATTATTGCTTCACGAGTATAAAACCAGATCTGCCTGGCTAAATAAAAAAGCACCTTTCTTTTTCTTTACAATTAACCACTGGTTTGTGGCTTGTCTTTTCACATCCTGTAGTTTAACTTTACTGCATTAAGTGGGATTTTAATTTCACACAAGGAATTTCTACAGGTGCACATATGACCAACACAGTACAGTCAAAATGCTGACAACAATACCAACAAACTGAAGACTATTTTTAGAACTCACTTTAAAGTATGTACATTTTAATGCAAGTTCCAGATAAGATGATTGGTCACAATGTCTTTTTAATGTTAATTTTGGTCATTTTGTACCCCTTTTTAATTATGTTAAATGTTTTGGCCTGCAGTCATTTAGCTTAATATATAATGTGTGTAACCCGTGTTGAAATATGACATAAATAAGAATAAATAGTTAAAAGCTGTATAAATAAGTTGGAAGTTAAATGATTCATTTAAAATGTAAGTTAATTCATAATTCATCAGTTAATTAAAAATGTTAATACAACAATTTTAATAGTTAAGAGCAAAAAGTGTGCTTACAGAAAATTCACGTCACTGCCCTTTAAGGGACTAGTGATGCTAGACACGGCGCTTCAGTAACGTTGCAGCAGGGAGAAATCGGAGAAAACGAGCTGTGTTAATAGGCAGAGAAAAGTGCGAGAAAGTTGATTTTGCCATGGGAAGAAACATAATTTACCTGGTCAGGAACTGACAGGGATTTTATGAGAACTAAGCCACACCAGTTTTGGTGAGTT
This sequence comes from Beaufortia kweichowensis, assembly GCA_019155185.1. Classification (NCBI taxonomy): domain Eukaryota; kingdom Metazoa; phylum Chordata; class Actinopteri; order Cypriniformes; family Gastromyzontidae; genus Beaufortia; species Beaufortia kweichowensis. The sequence continues at coordinate 14,650,839 of CM032806.1, forward strand.
GAGTTGTTGCCTCACGCATTCTACCGTGTTGTATTTTTTTCCTTTATCTCTGGCAGAAAGCTAACATTAAAACTTAGTTGTTTACAAGGAAATGCTTTGCCATAAACTGTACCCAGTTAATGTTTTTGGGTTTATGAAAATTATGAACGTTATAAAAGTGAATGCTTGTAAATGAAAGATGTGTGCAATAGTTGTGCGGAAAACGGAGCCGTGAGTTAAAATAGACAGCTCACCGCCAATTCAGAGGTGAAAAACACCGTAGCAGTAATGTTACATATCAATGAGACTGTGAAACATTTATTTGTGTAATTTGAGGATTTAAAAGAGTTTATGACCTGTTATACAGGTCAGGTTTTTGCTTGGTTTGAAGCTCGGTCGAGATTGAGGATTGGTCTACAGTGTGCTTGGCGCCATTATGCACGGATCGGATTCAAGATGGCGAGCCAGACCCAGACTTTCAACTCATCTTCTTCAACGCATCAGTGAGGAAATCTCCAGCGTATGCTGACTTGCTGCCAGAGTGGTAGGAGTATCAGAAATTGGTCTTGGACTGAATCGAACTGAGACTTTTCATTGAACTGAATAACTGATCTCACATTTGGACTTTAATTTGAGTTTAAAGTGTTATACTTTTATTTTCATATTGAGTTCATATGTTTAAATGTGATTTGAAATGCTTGTGGTCCACTTTGATGTGGTTGTGTAAATTGAAGGTATTTTCTTACCCGTAAAAGAAAGGGAAGAGAGTTAACTCGAGGAGGAAAATAAGAATTCTAAAATAGGTGTAACCTAGGGAAAGCTGGTTTAACTTAGATTAGCCTAATTAGAATAACTTAGGTGAACTAAAGAACGAAAAGAAGGTTTTTCTTTTCTTTTCTTTTATTTAGTATTAAGAATCTGCAGGGTTTTGTTTTTGTTTTGCGTATTGCATACTCTACATGTCTACTACTTTCAGTAAATTGCCGGCCTTTTGTATATTAAACCCACGGTCTCTGGTGTAATTATTTTCTTTTTGCTCCCCACTCCTTAGAACCTAGAATTGGCCCAGTGGCACAGCAAGTGGTGTGATACCGGTGCTACAAACTTGGCGAGCCAGCCAGGAGTGGCTTAAAGCACTTAAAACTAGAAACCAGAGACCGTATAGTATTGTTATCAGTGATTCATTATGGATGTTATTCAAACGAGTAGTGTGAAAATCCCTAACTCAGTTATAGTTAGTGGTATATCCGGTACAGAAACTGATGAGGAACTATATGATTTCCTGAAACAATATGGTTCCATTCAAAGGGGAATCCAAGTAGATTCCGCTGAACCGGCGTCAGACAAACAGGTTATAGTAGAGTATGTGTATGGTACAGCTATGCAGTCTCTCTTACCTTCATTGCCACACAGACTTAACAGTGAGACTCGGACCGATGTCACTTATCACATTAGGGCCTTAGCCAGTGTCTACACACCTGCAGCTAGCAAAACAGCTACACAGACTTACCTTTCGGAGTTAAGGGACATTGCAAAACTGACTGGCAAAGACTATGCAGCTGTCCTCAGAGAAGAGCTCTCTGTCATCAGTGAGAGTGTCGATCCAGATCAATCAGAAACCCAAGGTGGAGATGAGGAACAAAACTCACCCGATACCCCAGGGCAATATGGCCCTGAAAATGCCGCACAGGAAAGCCTCCGGCCCAGTACGGTCCCAGGGCAGCATGTCCAACATCATTGGTCTCCACCACTATCTAAAGAAAAGACACAGCCTGCCCTAAAACTTTCTGATGTCAACCCACCTGACGTACAAAAAGTAATAGTTGAGCACATAGTGAGAAATGAAGATTCTGCTCTGCAGGTGCACACTTCTTTGAGACTCAGACCCTTCTCTGGGCGTTTCCCCCGATCCAACAATGAAGTGGATTATGAGACATGGCGTTCCAATGTGGAACTTCTCCTTAAAGACACAACACAGTCTGATCTTTACAAGTCACGAAAGCTTCTTGAAAGTCTCTTATCACCCGCTATCGATATTGTGAAGCACCTGACACCTGAATCTCCCCTTAAGGCGTACTTAGAGATCTTGGACTCCGCTTTCGGCACTGTCGAGGACGGAGATGACCTTTTCGCAAAGTATCTTAACACAATGCAAGATAACGGTGAGAAACCCTCAGCTTATCTACAACGGCTGCAGGTGATGCTGAACACCACCCTCAGGAGGGGAGGTGTAACCGCAAGTGACCTTGACCGGGCATCTTCTCAGACAGTTTGTCAGAGGCTGCTGGGACAACATCTTGATAGCTGAACTCCAGCTAGAACAAAAGAAACAGAACCCACCTACCTTTGCTGAACTTCTCCTGTTACTCCGCATTGCAGAAGATAAGCGTACTTCCAAAGCATCCCGCATGAAACGGCACTTCAATATTGCAAAGCCAAGAGTGTCTTCTTATTATCAAGGTATTTATGTGCAGAGTGAAGAAGACTGCAACCCATCTCAGCCAGTTCTTGATCACAGGTCCGAAATCCAAGACCTAAAGAAACAAATAGCTTATTTGCAGTCCCAGCTCACACGTATCACACAGAAAGACAGTGGAAAGGCTAAACCAGCTGCCAGACCAGTAACCCCCCAAACAGCTATCGTTTCAACATCTCAAAAGCTGCACCACAGCCGGACCAAGAAACAACAATACAAGCAATAGGCCAAGGCCCTGGTATTGCTTTAGATGTGGAGAGGACGGACACATTAAGCCTCAGTGTGAAAGTGAGCCGAACCCATCTCTTGTAGCTGAGAAGAGGAAGCAGCTGAGAGAAAAGCAGTTAACATGGGACATTGAAAATGGTGCTTCAAAGCCTAATCATTTAAACTAGACCCAGTTCCGGTTGTGGGACAAACAGGGACTGGAACACAGACAAAGTGTCCCAAAACTAAGTTGCACAGAGCCTGTGTGTACTCTCACACACAAAAACAGACAGTGACCTTGCCAAAAGGGCTGATTGGAGCCAAGTGCACTGCACAAGTGATCATAGGTAACAAAGACTGCAGATGTTTGTTGGATTCAGGCTCTCAAGTAACAACGATCCCCAACTCTTTCTATTTAGAGAACCTGTCTCACTTACCTATGAATTCCTTGAATGACCTGCTTGAAGTGGAAGGAGCCAACGGCCAAAGCGTCCCTTACCTTGGCTATGTTGAGGCCACCATCGGATTCCCAAAGAGCTTGCTTGGAGCGGACATTGAGGTGCCCACACTGGTTCTGGTTGTACCCGACATGCGTTCTACCTTGTCATCGGTGCTTATAGGCACAAATACTTTGGATGTTCTCTATGAAAAGTGTGCAGATATCGCACCCCAGAACTATGAGTCTCTTCCTTACGGCTACAAAGTTGTATTAAAGACCCTTGAAATCAGGAAAAGACAGTCTGTTGATTCCAGTCTAGGAGAGGTGAGGCTTCATAGTAAGGACTTTGAGACTATTGCAGCTGGACAGGCCAAAGTCCTTGAAGGATCAGTGAGCCGCAGGACAACTGATGTTGGGAAGTGGGTGATGGTAGAGTCACCAAAGACATCTTCCTGCCAGGTGGCATCTTGGTGACAGATAGCTTGGTAAGCCTACCACCACGAAATTACCACGCTGCATACCAGTTATGCTCAAGAATGAGTCACATCATGACATCACCCTATCCCCAAAGGCTGTAATAGCAGAGATACACGCAGTCAAGAGTGTTCAATCAATCAAGACCCCTGACTTAGACCTTCCCACAAAACCTGACCAAAGATTAAATCTCAACCTCGACTTCACTGACTCTCCTGTACCCAATGAGTGGAAAGAGAGGATAAATGAGAAATTGAGTTCCATGCCGGAGGTGTTTGCACTGCACGAGCTTGATTTTGGTCGCGACTGACAAAATAAAACACCACATAACCCTCAGTGACAAGACAACATTCAAACATAGACCAAGACCTATACACCCCCAAGATATAGAGGCTGTAATGCGTAACCATCTCCAGCAACTCCTTGATGCGAAGTCATCCGTGAATCGAGTCGCCCTTCTCCTCACCGATTGTCGCCAGCCAGGAAAAAGAATGGCGATGTCAGACTCTGCATAGACTATAGAAAGTTGAACACCCAAACAGTAAAAGATTCATATGCCTTACCTAATCTTGAGGAGTCATTCTCATGCTGATCGGGTCCAGATGGTTCTCAGTGCTCGACCTCAAATCAGGCTTCTATCAAATAGAGATGGAGGAAGCGGACAAACACAAAACCGCATTTGTTTGCCCACTAGGATTCTTCGAGTTCAACAGGATGCCTCAGGGGATCACTAATGCCCCTAGCACGTTCCAGAGGCTTATGGAGCTCTGTATGGGAGAGTTGAACTTGAAGCAAGTCCTAGTTTTTCTTGATGACCTCATCATCTTCTCCTCGACATTGGAGGAACACGAGGAAAGGTTGATGCGCGTGCTCAACCAGTTGAAAGAGTTTGGCTTGAAATTGTCGCCAGAGAAGTGCAAGTTCTTCCAAACTTCTGTAAAGTACCTCGGCCACATCGTGTCTGAAAAGGGCATCGAAACTGATCCTGACAAAGCAGCAGCATTAAAAACCTGGCCAAAACCAAACAACCTGAAAGAGCTAAGAACCTTCCTGGGGTTCTGCGGTTATTACCGCCGGTTCGTAAAAGACTACTCAAAGATTGTGAAGCCACTCAACGAGCTCACTGCTGGCTACCCGCCGCTGAGAAAGCACACTAAAACCACAGGAAACCCTGAGAAATACTACAACCCAAAGGACCACTTTGGTGACAGATGGACGCCTGCTTGCCAGGCAGCGTTCGACACCATAATCGAAAAACTGACAACAGCACCCATCCTTGGGTTTGCTGACCCCAAGGTCCCCTACATTGTACACACAGATGCAAGCGCCTCGGGGCTCGGTGCTGCCCTTTACCAGGAGCAACAGGGACGGAAGCGAGTTGTCGCCTATGCAAGTCGAGGTCTGTCGAGATGTGAGTCCAGGTATCCTGCGCATAAACTGGAATTCCTTGCCCTTAAATGGGCAGTGACAGAGAAATTCCAGGACTACCTATACGGGAATACGTTCCTTGCTGTCACCGATAGCAATCCGTTAACGTACATTCTGACCTCCGCTAAGCTCGACGCCACGAGCTACAGATGGTTAGCCGCTCTGTCGACATTTGATTTCCAGCTACAATACAGAGCCGGCAAGCAAAATCAAGACGCGGACGGGCTGTCCAGGCGTCCCCATAGCAGATTACCTGATGACACATCGTCGCGAAAAGAGTTGGAGAGGATACAACAATTCACAAAGAGACACTTGTCAGAGGCTGATTATGCACACCTAGATGAAAACGTCATCAAAGCTATCTGTGAGAAGCACTTGGTTCGCCAAGTGATCAACAATCACTATGAGGAAACATCACCCAGCACCACCTTGGTTGTGTCACTTGCCCATCACCCAAAGGCTCTCCCACAAAGCTTTGAAGAAGAGGATCAGCTGGGTGGCTTACCTGTCATCCCCTCATTAACACCAGCTGAATTAAGAGACAAGCAAAATGCTGATCCCTGCATCCGTGAAGCACTCAGGCAAGTGGAGTTAGAAGAGAAACCCCCACCATCCTTGAGGAAGGAACTTCCTGAGCTTGGCCTCTTGTTAAGAGAGTGGAGCAAACTTATAGTATTAAATGGTGTCTTGTATCGCAAGCGGCAAGAGGGCTCAGACTCACTACCAGCTTGTGCTCCCAAGTCCTGAGACCCTTAGTCCTCAACAGCCTCCATGACGACATGGGCCACATGGGCGTAGAAGCGTACTCTAGATCTCACCCGAAGCGCTTCTATTGGCCCAAAATGTCAAACGAGGTGGAAACTAAAGTCAAAACCTGCAACCGCTGCATCATGACGTAAGACTATGCCCGAGAAAGCCGCACCACTCGCCAACATCGCCGCTACAAGACCACTCGAGCTGGTGTGCATGGATTTTCTCAGTGTGGAGCCGGACTCCAGTAACACCAAAGACATTCTGGTCATTACCGACCATTTTACAAAATATGCAGTGGCTGTCCCCACCCCGAATCAGAAAGCCAGGACAGTGGCTAAGAGCCTGTGGGACCACTTTTTCGTCCATTATGGCATCCCCGAAAAACTCCACAGTGATCAAGGCCCCGACTTTGAGTCCCGAACAATAAAAGAACTGTGTGAGCTCATTGGTACTCAAAAGATAAGAACCACTCCTTACCATCCGAGAGGGAACCCTGTAGAACGCTTCAACAGGACCTTGCTCAATATGTTGGGAACTCTCGAGAATCAGAAAAAGAGCCACTGGCGGGATTACGTCAAACCATTAGTACATGCTTATAATTGTACTAAAAACGAGACAACTGGTTTTACCCCTTACGAGTTAATGTTCGGGCGTCATCCAAGATTGCCAGTTGACCTGGCCTTTGGCCTACCAGTCAATCACCAGCCAGGCTCACACTCGCAATATGTTCGCAATCTGAAATCCCAACTCGAAGACAGTTACAAAGTAGCAATTGAGAGTGCTAAAAAGACAGCCAGTCGCAACAAAGCGAGGTTCGACAAGCATGTTGTTGACTCCACCTTGAAAGAAGGTGACAGAGTTTTAGTTCGGAACGTCCGCCTTAGAGGCAAGCACAAGTTGGCCGACAGGTGGGAGTCCGATGTGTATGTTGTCCAGAGACAGTCTGGAGATGTCCCAGTGTATGTTGTGAGGCCTGAGGCAAGGGATGGTCCACAAAGAACTCTTCACCGTGACCTTCTGCTGCCATGTGGTTTCCTTTCTGTAACCTCGGTCGAAAGTGAAACTAACCCATCAATGGCAGTGAGACGACCAAGGACCCGCCAACATCCTAAAAATGACAGTCCAGATGGAGCTAATGGGGATGAATTCCAATCTGACACTGAGGAATATTGCTTTGATGGACACAGAAACCTAAGAGTGGAAATACTAGGCTCTGACCCGACCTCTGAACCCGTAGAACACTTACCAGAAAGGATTGAACCGGAACCCTCCAAAGAATTGATTGCTGTTAAGCAAAATCCTTCAGATGTAACCATAGCTTTTCCTGAGGATGTTCCAGTAGAGACTTATGACCTGAACTTACCTGATCCTGAAGAGAGCAGCTCAACCGCTGGACAGGAAACTGGAAACCTACCTGAGGAAGACCTGGATAATGTCCATCCTTCTACTCAACCTGCTCAGGAGGGAAAAGAAAACACAAGTGTTACGGACCAAACTGACATCCAGACAGAAGGTGACTGTCCTAGAAGACCTATCAGAGATAGAAAAGCGACTAAAAGACTGACTTACCCTGAGCTAGGGAACCCGTTAGTTACAATTGTTCAGTCCTTATTTCAAACCTTGAGTGATGTGTTTACAGATTCCCTTGAAGAGCCTAGCTTTCCAAAAGCCCCTAGAGTTATGACGGTATAGATTCAAAATGCACAGGGACGTGCATTAGGTAAAGAGGGGAGGATGTAACCCGTGTTGAAATATGACATAAATAAGAATAAATAGTTAAAAGCTGTATAAATAAGTTGGAAGTTAAATGATTCATTTAAAATGTAAGTTAATTCATAATTCATCAGTTAATTAAAAATGTTAATACAACAATTTTAATAGTTAAGAGCAAAAGTGTGCTTACAGAAAATTCACGTCACTGCCCCTTTAAGGAACTAGTGATGCTAGACACGGCGCTTCAGTAACGTTGCAGCAGGGAGAAATCGGAGAAAACGAGCTGTGTTAATAGGCAGAGAAAAGTGCGAGAAAGTTGATTTTGCCATGGGAAGAAACATAATTTACCTGGTCAGGAACTGACAGGGATTTTATGAGAACTAAGCCACACCAGTTTTGGTGAGTTGAGTTGTTGCCTCGCATTCTACCGTGTTGTATTTTTTTCCTTTATCTCTGGCAGAAAGCTAACATTAAAACTTAGTTGTTTACAAGGAAATGCTTTGCCATAAACTGTACCAGTTAATGTTTTTGGGTTTATGAAAATTATGAATGTTATAAAAGTGAATGCTTGTAAATGAAAGATGTGTGCAATAGTTGTGCGGGAAAGCGGAGCCGTGAGTTAAAATAGACCGGCTCCCGCCAGCCAATTCAGAGGTGAAAAACACCGTAGCAGTAATGTTACATATCAATGAGACTGTGAAACATTTATTTGTGTAATTTGAGGATTTAAAAGAGTTTATGACCTGTTATACAGGTCAGGTTTTTGCTTGGTTTGAAGCTCGGTCGAGGAGAGGATTGGTCTACAGTGTGCGGGCGCACATGCACGGACGGGATTCAAGATGGCGAGCCAGACCCAGACTTTCAACTCATCTTCTTCAACGCATCAGTGAGGAAATCTCCCGCGTATGCTGACTTGCTGCCAGAGTGGTAGGAGTATCAGAAATTGGTCTTGGACTGAATCGAACTGAGACTTTTCATTGAACTGAATAACTGATCTCACATTTGGACTTTAATTTGAGTTTAAAGTGTTATACTTTTTATTTTCATATTGAGTTCATATGTTTAAATGTGATTTGAAATGCTTGTGGTCCACTTTGATGTGGTTGTGTAAATTGAAGGTATTTTCTTACCCGTAAAAGAAAGGGAAGAGAGTTAACTCGAGGAGGAAAATAAGAATTCTAAAATAGGTGTAACCTAGGGAAAGCTGGTTTAACTTAGATTAGCCTAATTAGAATAACTTAGGTGAACTAAAGAACGAAAAGAAGGTTTTTCTTTTCTTTTCTTTTATTTAGTATTAAGAATCTGCAGGGTTTTGTTTTTGTTTTGCGTATTGCATACTCTACATGTCTACTACTTTCAGTAAATTGCCGGCCTTTTGTATATTAAACCCACGGTCTCTGGTGTAATTATTTTCTTTTTGCTCCCCACTCCTTAGAACCTAGAATTGGCCCAGTGGCACAGCAAGTGGTGTGATACCGGTGCTACATGTGCAATATGCAATAAAAATACTAATAAAAACTTGTGCCTGAGTTAAAAAAAATACATGCATACACGATTTTAATCCATGCTTATGACACAATAAAAGGTTATATAACAAAGGTTATATAACAAAAACTGTTTATATTGTAGTTTTATTATTCTGGTACATTTAGTGTATATGTGCTGATCAATTGTATTTTGTGCTATTAATTATATATATATATATATATATATATATATATATATAACTATTGCAATATGCCTATATGCCTCTTACTTCTTACGTTTTGTATTATTGATATTACGTTTCCTGCCTAATAAGATAGGCAAATGACTGCCAATGAAAATTAGCTTTCTGGGCTAACTTGGAAACATTTACATCAGACTAAAAAAAATAAATAAAATAAAATAAAAAAAATGCACCTTATAAATATGCCACAGGCAAATACTTTCTACACATTATGTCTGTACACTACAGTACGTTATTTCCAGCACTCCCTTTACATAAAAAATATTATAACTAGTGCACACTAAAACATTCACAGTCCATCAATAACATATGTTTGATCTTTATATTGTTATCTTAAGGTTTTGAACACACATACAATATACATGTTTCAGTAGGGCAAAAAGGCTAAAAACACGAAATCAGGCTTAATACACGAGATACTGCACAAGTTACCTTACAGTGCGTTCACACATACACATTAATAAAGATGATCAAATCATGTATCAGCTCCCCAGGATTTGATTTTTTCAGTATTCCAGTGACAGATGACCTCTACGTCTCCCAGTAAACTCAATACAGCTATACAGTCCATTACATAAAAACATAATTTGAGACTCACGACTTTCACTACATCAATGTCGATAGCAGCAGCGCACGACTCATGTCCTTGCTCCACGAGACCTAGCCAGAGTTTAACTAAGCTAAACGCGTGAAATAAACCGAAACAAATACCGACGGCACTGTCGGTTTAGTTTCACTAAAGAATTAGAAAGATTGCCATTAGACACGCTTTACACGAAAAGTGGTTGTGCCAAATTATTAGGCGTGCCCAACTTCATACTGCCCTACACAGCTCGCTAGCGAATGACATGGAAGTAGCTTTCGAGTCGCTCTCATTACACGCTACTTTGACATCATACGTTGATCGGTCTGCGCAGCGCCTCCTGTCAAACACACCTTATTGTCAGGGCCTGCGGTAGCAGCTTGTCTGCTTATGTTATACGTAAGTGATTATACACTAACAAGCAGTACGGACATTTATGCTTGATATTATACAAAAGAAAATACATCACATTTACCTAAACCAGTCTGCTGTTTAAAATGCACAGAAAAGAAACAAATAGATATATTCATCAGATCATCTTTTCCATTACCTACACTGATTTATAATTTAATGTATACGTGCCTTTAACATCAAAGCACATTATTCAATTACTATTGCTATACAAAAAATACGAAACAGATCTGCAACAAACAGACATAGCAACAGAATTAAATATTTATGTTTAATATGTTTAAGTATGTAAATATATTGTACAATCATAAAGGTTTACCAGGAAAGGCGAATCGATTATATCATACTCAAGTCCTCAAGCATGCTGATCCAGCAGAGTGTCCTCACAATAAATCCCAATTTCAGGAGATTTTCCAAAGTGAGGTCGATGTCACAAAACCGAAACCAGTTCCTTAGTGATACAGAAATAAATAATCGCGACTGCTCACTGTTGACGGATGAGGCAATGAGGTCGTACAAGCAATGTTGTTAATATTTATAAATTACTCCTCAGACAAAACGCTGTATGTTACATATACAGCTGTATGTTCAATACAAATTCTGGTGTTGGCTTAAAGTTTAATACAAACGTAAAAAGTGCCCTGGTTATCTAACTGCCCAGGCATTATTTGGACACCATTAGCGTTTAAAGTCAGCTGCGTCTGCGTGTGGTACGGCTTCTTCTTCAGTAGACGTTTCAATGGCGGTTGACAAACACCGATTTGATGTATTACCGCCACCAACTGTCATGGAGTGTGGATCAAAATACCAGTTACTCATCTTTATATTTTATATCCTCTCCCACAAATTAGTTATTTTAAAAGGAAACCGCCGACACTTTTATCTTGAGTTATAGGCTACATTAAAATGTTTACTAAATTGATTGTTATTATCTCTGTGAGATTTAAAACGAGAATTCTCCTTTCTGCTCAATTTCTGACAGAGGAAACAGTAGAACATGTTATGCTCCACTATTATGTTTACCTATAGAGTGTACTGTATAATCTTGTATGGCCAAATCTTAACCTTGATAATATTGGCTCATTTCTCCTGTTTTTTCTTGTGCATCTCATATCTCCCACTTGTTTGTATTTTGTAAAACCATCGTCCTTTTCTCTCTTCCTCCTCCCATTGCTTTTCACCACTTCAACCTCTGATAATGCTTTTGACTTCATGCAAGTTCCAGATAAGACGATTGGTCACAATGTCTTTTTAATGTTAGTTTTGGCCATTTTGTACCCCTTTTTAATTCAGTTAAAGTTGTTTGTCCTGCAGTCATTTAGCTTAAAATAATATGTGCAATATGCAATAAAAATACTAATAAAAACGTGTGCCTGAGTAAAAAAAATACATGCACCTTAAATCATGCTTACCATCTGTAAAAAAAAAAAGATCTTAATCCATGCTTATGATACAAAAAAGGTTATATAACAAAGGTCATATAAAAAACTATATAAAAATTGTAGTTATTCTGGTACATTTGGTGTATATGTGCTGATCAATGGTATGGTATTCCTGTTTAACAAGATCAGGCAAAGTGACTGCCAATGAAATTTAGCCTTTTTCGCCACTTAACCTCTTGATAATGCTTTTGACTTCAGTCTTGTTTAGACTTATTAATAAATTGATGTCATTTTTTGTGGCTTCCTTAGCTGCCCTATCTTCCATTTAGTCTTCTTTGACTCCAATATGTGCCGGTTCCCATAAAATACTGCTTTAAGTCACATCTTCTGAATTCTGTATAACTTTACCAAAATTTCTATCAAAATATCTAGTCTACTGCATGGCTGCACTGTAAGCTAGCTATCATTTCTTCTGTGTAGACAGATAACCTTTAAATTCGTTTACCTACAACCAAATATCACATTTAACTGATTTACTTTTCAGCTTTTCACTCTTTCTCTCCTTTTCCCAATACGGCTTTAAGGTGTGTTGGATGCTCTTGACTATGCCCTTTGCTCATTAAATCAGTGACAGTAAGTTGTACTTACATTTAAAGTGTCTGCATGTAATTACATCCTTGACCCTCTAAACCTACCCAAAGTAATACATGCGCAAAATAACCATGTATTAAATGTTTTGACTAATATAAGTAGATATTATTTAAGGGCACCATATACATAGCGTGAAACAATAATCAATAATATCAATAAAACTGAACAAATTACAAAAAAAGATTAGTCTTAATATCAGTTTATGTCCAACAATCAGTTTTTAAACTATCTTTTTATTGTGATTTATTTAAAAACCATAACATGTTGACAAGATAATTAATAAAGGCAAGAAATTTCATTCTAATTCATATTAGGCTGTGACAAATGAATCCTTACCTTTATGTAACAAATTGTTAAAATATTTACACTGGCATATGCACAATTTAAAGCACAGTTTTGACATGTTCAAGCACAAAGTCATGTTGATTATCTTAGCTAGCCCATTTTGTAGAGCTATGCTATCTTTTATATTAACAGTAGATTCAAGTTTTTGATAAAAAGATCTCAACTCAAGGGTCCACAAATGAGACAGCAATGTATCTGACTCCCTCTACAGTAGGCAGGCCCTCGTGGTAATGAGTAAGGCGTCCTGGGTGCATGAGTGCCCAGCCCTTCCTTGGAGCTTTAATCGAGCAGTTGTACCTCAAGAACCGGCATCCACCGCCCTGAACAAAAGAGGATATGTAAATGACCAGAACAAATCTAAACATGCTCCACAGTGCAGTAGTACAGATATTAAGCAGATTAAAAATTACAGTACACTGTTAGACCTTACCAGGCATTTTACACTAAAATACTAACAATGCTGTTGCCAGCCAGTTAATGTAAGTCTTCTTAAAGTAAGCTACTGCAATAGCTGTTGCACTGTAATTTACTCAGAAAATAGCAACAGAAATTTCAACTGAGAGAAGGGTAATGACACTAATTAAAGTTTAAATTATAAAATTTTTTACCTTTAAAGAATTGATGCATTACAGTTTAAACAATTTCATGAGGATTCATAGCAGAAAAATGATGCTTTTAATGTGTAAAAAGACTGCATGTTTCTCGGTCTGACAAACAGTTCAAGGCAGGTCAAGGCATGTTGTAGGCTCTGTGACTGTGTTAACACAATAATTCCAGCACTGTCAGAACAGCATTTTTTTAACTAAAAGATCTCCGACAGCTACCATGAGTATAAATGTGATCCTAAATTACAACAGTGCCAAACACTTTGCAAAAATTTTCATTTTCATAACCAACCCCTCAGTGACAGTGTAGTTCCTGTACCAATTGGCGGAGAAAGTACAATAAGTACAATTACTTTGTTACTGTACATTCTAAAAAAAGGTTGGGTTAATTTAACCCAACGTTGGGTCAAAAATTGACAAACCCAACTGTTGGGTTAAATTAACCAAAAAAAGCCATAGGTTAAAACAAACCAACATTTTGGGTTAAAACATCCTAGGATGGGTTAATTTACCCAACTGTTAGGTTTGTCCATTTTGGGGTTAAAATAACCCAACATTTTTTAGAGTGTATCCACTTAAGTACAGTAACAAAGTATTTGTACTTATTATACTTATAATGCTGGGTAAGTAATAGATTCATGTTGTCCACTTCATATACTATTATAACAGTTTTTAGCAAGATTAAACAAAAAAGTCATTGACTCATTACAGTGATGAAAGGTCTCTGCTTGTTATTTATATACAATTTATTTCTTAATTTGACTAACCGTTTTGGTTTTTATATTACTAAGGAAATTAAAGTGATTCTAAACAGCAACACAATCATTTATGATGATAAATGTTGCTTAGCTTGTTTGGTCTATTAATGGTTTTGTTAATGTATTCTATTAACTGACATAATCATGATTACAAGAAAAATACCATGTATATACTATCGTGAAGTGTAGTTAAATTTTTAGATACTATAGTATTTTTTAACCTTACTACAGTAAATATTTCAGTATATATAGTAAATACTATATATGATTATTGTTTTAATCTTGAAGTTTTTGTACTGAATGACTATTTTAAAATGTATTACATCTGATATGCTGCACTAAGCCACCTCATTTAAAAAAACTTCTAATGCTGCTTTGTCTCTAAATAGGATCTACCTTAAAATTAGTTTTTAACATGCATTTAAAATTACATTCATCTCATAACATTATGGAATTGATTTGTAAATACATTAGAGTCACATTTAAGCTGCATTAAAGAGTGTAAATAAACATAAAGCCATGTCACATTTAGCATTTACAGTGTAAAGATGGCTTTTGTTGATGTTATAAAAACATTTTATTTTTAACAGCTTACAGCATGTCATTATTCTGGTTGAATTAATTATTAAGTTTAAGTGATCGCCATAAAAGACAGTGCACATATATTTATCATGGTAAGTTCACTGGTTCCACTGGTTTAAAAATTTAAAATGGCAGTAATTAATTTTTCATCTAGTGATTATTATGTTTTTATTTCTGTTAAGAGAAAAAAATTCTTCGGTGTCTTATGAAATATCTCCTGTATCACATTATTACATATTAAGTTAAGAATGCTAAAAATGTTTCAGCTCACCTGATAGTCAATCCCAACTTGATTGAGCGCTATATTGATAGTAAAAGTGGAGGCATCATGATGAGGTCTTAGTGCGGGCTGCTCATCAGGTTTATATCGAACTACGAATGCCAGATCAAAGAGTGCCTGCAAAACACACAACAAAACACGACCGATTTTAGTGTATTTCAAACATTTATCAAAAAAAGTGTAATAAAAGCTGTTCTAAACGAAGATCGAGATCGGGAAAAGTACACGTACAACACTGACAAAAAAAATGCTAAACAATACATCACCAAAAGGGTTTCAGTAGTATGCTAAGTAGTAGACTGCTAAGAAAGAAATAATTCCTTTGAAGAGTTCCCGTTGCAGGTAATTCTTTTATGGAGAGCACTGAAACTATATGTCTGAAAAGTTTTTGCTCTTATTGCTCTCATTGTCTCAGGATGTAGTTAGTTACAGCATCTAATGACAAGGTTTAGTATCTGATGAGCTACGCTTGGTTGTCCCCTAACAACGAGGCACCAAGTCACTCACAAAAACATTCACTCATTCTGCTTCGATTTGGTGGAATGAGCTACCAGCCTCCACCCGAACTGCTAAGTCCATCACAACCTTTAAGAAACAGCTGAAAACACAAAAAATAATAATAATCTAATAATAAGCATTTGAGCGACATTGACCATTGGCGACAGGATGTGGCCACATTCTAAAAATGGGAGTAAAGTTACGTCATCCGTCTTTAGTCAGTTAGCGGTGATATGTTCACAACTGTTTCTATGATGACCAGAACCAGAAAAGTTTTAGTTACTCTCTAGTAAACCTGCTAGTGGACAAAATACATTTTTTAGCATTCATCTAGGAATTGAAATGATTGTTTGCCTTTCATAAAAATAGCTGAAACATAGGTTAGAATGTTATGTTTTCACAAAATGTTTTGTGAGCTTGAACTTTTGTGTAAACAAGAAACAGGCATATTATTAATAACATAAAAAAATCACATCTGCTAAGTGAATGAACCCATCAACATTTTTTGATTTCTTTCTGTCCTGATGGTCTTGGGGATGATGAATGCAAAGTTTTGTGCTAATTGGACAAATGGCCTGTGTTTAGTTCCGAAAGTAATTTCTTCAAGTAATTAGAACTGTGGAAAAATATATATATATTTAAGATATAAGATATATATGTCACGTGTGTGTTTCGTTTTTTTTGTGTCTTCTCTGTTTTCCCTGTTCATTGTTCGATTTTTGTCAATTTCATCATTAATTGGCCCGCCTCCATTTCCTTGAATACCTATTATGTCTGGCTTAGTTCACCTGTCTCATGCTTAGTTCTTGGAGTATAATTACCCCTGTTTTAGTTCAGTTCGGTGTCAATTTGCATTTGGTTTTGTTGGATGCTGTGATGTTTATCTGCCTTAGGTTACTACTAACTAAGTCTCGTTTACAGAATTCCTGCTAGTGTTCCAGTTTGTCTGTGTATCTCAACACCAGCAACCGTTACAGAAGGACTGACCAAAACAGTATTTAAATATGGATCTTCCTGCTGTCAAGTTATTCTGCCTGGAACAAGAGGATCACTCTTGAGGACCATACAAAGGGACTTTTTAGATCTGGCCCATCTTACACCATACCCGGACAGCTGCCTGTGCACGTCTTATTATGTGGGACTAAACACCACCAAAAAGGCTAAGCTGTCCCGCATGGTCCTCGAGGAAGTTTCGCTGCATTCGTGGAGTGGGTGCTGGAGCAAAATGGACTGTATATCTACGTCTGTCCTGCTGAGGAGGACATCTCAAGCCCCACTCCAGAACCAGAGCCCAGCCATCATTTTTGTCTCCAGCCCCACTCAGGCGCGAGGATCCTGTCTCCGCCTCCAGCCTCTAAGCTCTGGACTACACCTCGGTCCTTCGACCCATCGGCTCCGCCTTGGTTTCTAGCTTCCTCGACTCAACCATGGCCCGTCAGGCTCCTCCGTCAGGCTCTTACCAGCCTCCACTCACCCATGGACCCTGGTCTCTTCTGGCACTTTTTCACTGCATGGTATGGTACGGCTTACTTTTGGGGGGTTTTCCACTGCATAACATACCTAGTACCTGTTACTTTTTTGGTACCTCGGTTGAGGTTCTAAGCGTACCGTGTCTTTGGTCACTATGTCAAGATTAGTGACAAAAAAAACCCACTATACTCAATAAATTTGAACTGTAAAAAAAAAGTCGATAATCCCACTTCAAGCGGTACTAAAATGCAATGGAAAAGCAACCGTACCGCGCCGTACTGTCCCGTACTATGCAGTGAAAAAGTGTCTTTTGTTTCCGCTCCCACATCCCTTCAGTGCTCCTTTTATGGCGCGTATCAGGAGGGGGGAATAATTTCATGTGTGTGCTTAGATTTTCCCTATTTTCCTTGTTCATTGTTTGATGTCTAATTTGTGTCAATTTCATCATGAATTAGCCCCTCCTCCATTTTCTTGGTTACCCATTGTGTCTGGCTTAGTTCACCTGTCTCTTGCTTAGTTCTTTGAATATAATTACCCCTGTTTTAGATGTCCTTGTTTGCATTTGGTTTTGTTTGGTATGCTGTGGTGTTTATTTGCCTTAGGTTACTTTTAGTCTCAATTCCAGAATTCCTGCTAGTGTTAAAGTTTGTCTGTGTATCACAACACCAGCAACTGTTACAATATGTCTTTATGCTTTAAGCAAATATTCTGAAGAAAGAAAGTTTGATTTTATCATGTTTGTTATGTTATTAACCACTTATAAGGTTATAATTAACCACAACCATAAGGTTGCTGAAAGTTTATGTTTTATGTTGAAGCGCCCCCAAGAAACAGGACAGAATTTCACAAGCGTCCACAAAATATCCTCACGCCTACATGTACCAAGTCTGGTTAAGCTTTGACTTGGCATTCAGAAGATATTTGCTAATAAGTTAAAATGGGCCTCAGATTTAATTGGTTCACATGCTTACACCTGCTAAATTGTTCAGAAAATGTAGAATTTAAAATAATAATAACAATAATACAAAAACTGCTCCCATAACTTAACAGAAAACTCTCAGAAAATCTTTTCAATTCATATTTAACAGGACTAATCAGGGCTTACCGTTGTGTGGTACCCAGGGAACATTTTCTCTGTGACTGGTGCTATAAAATCCAACAGGAACTTTCGCCATTCTTTATCAAAATCCAGCTGATTCATATGAATATCGATTGTGGGGACATTTTCATATCCACCTTGGATTCTAGTATCCTAAACACATACAAAATTAATTTGCTTAAAGAAATAGAAGGCATTAAGACAGCTGGTAAGGGGGTAAAAACATGACATACCACATTTGCACCTCCTGACCACTGGCCAAAATGTTCCATCTCTTCAACAAGATGATTGCAGCCCACTTCAGTGAAAATAGGGAACCAGTAGACATCAGGGCATGGCTACACAGAGAACTCAAAATAAGCAACACTTTAAAGTATAACAACTTTACAAAACACTTGTGCTGTGTCCAAAACCACTCACTCGCTCACTCATTCACTGTTGCCTAAATAGCAAATGATATTTCAGTCTACTTTGGGATAGGAATAAACAAATATGAGTGCACAACCCATATCAATAAAACGCTACTATCTCGTCATTTATTTAACATATGTATTTTTAAAAAGTAGAAAACAATTAGCAATGACAAGTATGGTGAAAATAAAATAAAAACATATGACTGGGACTCACAATAGCTGCCTCAATGTGATTAGACCCCATGACCAAAAATACATCTCAAGTTCGATGAAAATTACTCATTGTATGCCGTAGATATAAGACACTTCCTATTTCCCAGATTTCACCATAAATGCATTGTATCACTATGGCAACAACGTTCGAGATATTAAAAATCTGTTAGCAATTTTGCATATTCAATGTCTTGCCATTATACTGACAAGTTTGGTGATAATCGCATGAATTCCCTTAAGGAGTATATAAAAGTTCGCCACAAATACAAAATGATTAAAATATTCATTAGAAAACAGAAAGTTCATTAATGATTAATAAATATTATTAATTTATTATTGTGTGTATGTCGTGATTAGTTTTTAAAAGTGTTAATAATAAAAAAAATATTGTAGTCTGGACTTACAGTAAACACTTGTGATTGTCCAAAAAAATCTACGTCTGAAAGTTGTATGTTTCAGATATCATGCATTGTAGCACGTTGTGTTATGTGGTTAATATTATTATAAAGGATTTATGTTGTTCACATTCTCACTGTTCTCATAAACATTGTTAAGAAAATAAAATATATTAAGAAAATATTTAGAAAACGTTGCATCTCCATTTTGTTTGAGGGTGAATACTCACTGTTTCTATAAGATCGTCTTTCAAAATCTTTGAATAGTTCTTATGAATGTACCTCTCCTCCCAATCCTGTTCCAGTAAATAGTTAAAGACAGGTTAAATTGTTAAAAAAGACAAAACCAAACAGTGAACTAAACGTTTACACAGGCTAAACCCATTCAGAATATCACAAATAGTATTTAAATGAACAGTGTCTATGAGAATTTAATTTTTATCTTACCAGAGGATTCTCAAAGATTTGCCAGAGATCATTGTGCAAGTGATTTGTTTGGTAATTTTCTGTAGACAACACTCGACCGAAAGTGTGAAGATTTGTTACAAACATGAACACACCCTGGAAATAAAATAAAAACATCAGCCAGAAAGCTCTACATGTCATTGGGTCATATTGACAGCACAGTAAATGGCAGTTGATCTTGTCCGTGCATCATCCACATTTAGTTTAATATTGAGTAGGTTATAATTTGTTGAAGATTCTCTGACCTTATTTCGGATGTTGGCACAGAAGGCCATATCTGGATCAAGTGTTGAAGACAGGTCAGAAGTCTTAAGGTCAGTCCTTAATGTATCTGCTTTCACCAAGAAAATGTGATTCACATACGGCACATTCCACAAGCCCCTATGGAGGTTTCAGAAAATTATTATAAAAAACTGTAAAAAGCTGATGCTGACTTAGAATAAACACTTGTTTTTGTTACATGGTAAAGGCAATTTGTTGCATACTGTATATACTAGAGCTGTCAATTTAACATATGTTAATGCAATAATTCTACAAAACAAACATGAATAAACACATTACAATATCTCTGTACATAAATTCCATAATCGTATAACAATTCTCTTCTTCCATGTGGGTTATTAAGCAGTTTTTAATTTAAAAAGCCCTACAAGGTCACTAAACAACAACAAAAAATGACACACTATATAGACCAAAGTAAGGAGGGTGATATGAGCAAAATCTTATTTCACTCTTTTTATTTTATTTTATTATATTACATTTTTTATTATTTAACAATGATGAGGACTTGAGACAATTCGGTAAATACTATACAAGGAAGACTTCATTTATATGGAATGTAAATCCTGCCAAATTTAAATAAATATTCATTTTCATCACTTAATTTATTTGTTTAAATTTGGCAGGATTTACGTTCCATACATTTAACCTGGTAACTGTTACTGCACATATTGAGCATACACATTAAAATGCACTATCCAACTAAAGTTTTTTAAATTTTAGATATTTTACTTTTTTAGTTTTTAAATTTGAGTTTTTAAAAATATCATTAACATTAACATTTTTTATTATTGTTTGTATTATGTTTATTGTTGAAATGTTTGTATATAGTCTGTCATTATTAGAATAGAATTCAACTATGAAATATTAAAGTGAATAGGAAAGTAACATTGAAGTGTTCCTCCTGAGTAAGAGTGACAGTTAACAGGTTAAATGGTTATTTAAAACTTTTCAAGTAGATCTGTTTAAAGATCCTTTGTGGTGAAAGTAAAAAAAATATTTTGTTCCCTCAAATTTAATAATAACAACACTAAAGCTCACTACAATGAATAAAGGTTTTAACACTAAAGGGAGCATATAAATGAATAAAAAGCGAAACCATAGGAACCTTCCCTGGGGAAGGTGCCGCAGATGTGCCTTAAAGTCGGCCTGTACTTTCAGAAACAAAGGCCCTAAATAATGCACTTACTGCAACACGGCGCTTCCGTCTCTCGTCACATAATTTAAAACTCACGGATGAACGGTTCTGTACAGTTTACAAGATCCATGTTTGGTCCAAAAGAGTTGGCACATAAATATGCATTGACATGCTTAGAACGTTGGTTTAAAAATAAGCAAACAATTTCTCTCAGATTGTTTTCCAAAGCCAGCTACAGCACAGCGTTTGGCTGACATCTTACTGCTATCATAATCCTATTGTGAGTTAAACAAGCCACTCGTTTCTCCAATGCATCCGCTGACCTGCTGTACTTTGAGGACTGCTTGTCTGAATGACAGTGAGCAAAGCCAACGAAGCGATAGTATAAAAGGTGAGGCTCTAGGCAGGGCACTTAATAACAAATCTGTGTGTAGTGTGTGAATGGGAGTGTATTTACATACTTTGATGACGAATAACTGCAATGATTTTGGTAAAGATATCAGCCATATACACTGTTAAAAGAGATCTAAAGGTGGGCGTGCAGCCATAGAATATAGCCACGAATGTGGCATGATCTAACAATCTTGCTGAGACATTTCAATCATTCACAATATAATATTGTAATATCGCACACCCCTACCACATACCTTTCAACAACATCTTTAAGTATTTTCTATAAAATTCCATGGCTTCCCTAAGATATAAACTTACACTCTGCGTTCCTGAACTATGTCCACGTAATCCTCCGACCTGGCATAGTACCCGTCTGCACTGAGCGCACCCCAGAAGTTTGTCCACAGTCGCCCAGGTTTAGTCAACATTGGAGCAATGAAAGGCCTGGAAATAGGATTCACATAAGCAGTTATCACATATAGATTTGACTTACTGCTTTTTTTAGACTTGACTTATCACTAGAAGTGCATCCTCCCAGAAGAATGATTCACCCTCATGACTAGAATTTACAAATAAAAATATATTTTTCTCTAGACAATTAAAGTGCTTTACAAAAGCTATAGTGCTTTAAACATCTTGCATTTGAATTCTTAAACTTTGCTGATTGGCCCACAAGGCATCCATCATAAGTCCATTACTGTGCGCACTTTTTTGTTTGTGTTAACTTTTTTTGTGATATATGCCTAAATGTTGAACCATAAAGCAGGGAATAAAAACACCATGAAATATCACTGAAACCTTTATCTGTCAAGTACTTACCATATTTGAATCATATTTACTTACTTATTGAGCTCAATTAGAATTTTTAGGGTGTCTTCATTCTTTAAAACTACATCCACGTCTATACTGAAGAAGTATTCACAGTGAATGTCATCTCGACACATATCACTACAACAAAAATATAGAAAAAATATAAATTACCAGAGTATTGGGAACAAGCATTTTTAGTAACAATATATAGCTTGGAAAACTAGCTAAAGTCTCTATTGTGAAAGCATTATATTGCTCAAACATTACTTTAATTTGGGTAAATGTAATCAATATATAAACACATTTAAAGACACACTTACAACCCTATGTTACGTGAGGTCACAGGATCTATACCCTCCTCTGGTCCAATCAGCTTCACAGCCTGGTACTCTTCTTCATGATACTCTAGAAATGTTCGAACTTGTTTATCATGTTGCAGTTCCTGCAAAGAAGTAATGTAACATTTAAAATTCAATCATTTTTGTAGGATTTTTATGTAGAATGATTTTATTTAGAAAATAACAAAAAATCGACTTTAGCTGGGTTTTCACAGACTGGGTCACATATTGTTTAGCAGTTTATTGTATCTTTATTGTATAATGTTAAGACAGGAAACTTCACAGAAAAAACTTTACATTATGTTACAGTTTTTAGATTGCAGATGCAGCATTCGCAAAATCAGTCAGTAAGTCAGAAAAATCTAAAACTATATATTCCAACTATTACTGTCATTTTATGTTATGCCTATAAAATCGATTTCAACATTGTCACAATTATAGTATGAATAGTAGAAGGTAACAGGCGCAATATATTTGCAACACAGAATCTTACCTGATTATAAATGAATAATCCGAGCCGTTTCTTGGGATATTTGAGATTGAGCAAGCGCTCAAAAAACACAGTAACAAAGGGAGTGGGCTGTTGAATGAAGACCCCAATGATCACAACAGGATATTCATTTTCCTGCAGACAAACAGCAAAACGTGCTTTTTTACAATTTCCAGTGAAAACTTGGTTATAATTGTGTTTACTATACACATCTGTAAAATGCTCACTGTAAAAAGTAAAACTTTTTTACATTAAGGAGATTTTTGCTTAATTCTTATGTTACCCGAAACTGTTGATTATGTGGTAACATATTAATTGGTGTTATTCAACAAAAGCATTTATTAAGACCAAAAACAGTACAATATACTGCTTGATCAGTCCTTTAGTACTATTTACAAGCTATTGTAATCAGGTTGATTCACTCCAATTAATTAATAGATTAATATAATATTAAATGCTGAGCATTCGTTAAAGCATAACATCACAATTCAACATTTTTTACCAAACGCTTTTTCTAACTCTAAAAAATATTTTATGTAACTTTTAAATTGTTTTAAAATTGACCATTATTTAATAAATCTAAATTAGAAAAGAAAAGAAATTAGTAAAAACAACTTTTTTTCATATGACTGACTCGATTTGTCAGTCTGAACTTGATTATATTAGGTTACACCAATCTGTCACTTTAAAGTCGATTTGGCAAGTCAGTTTGAAGAGTCAGATTAGGCAGTAAGAGAAATAGTAAAAAAGGCAAACCTGGAGTCCAGAAAGAGGCCGAAGGTCCTCATTACAAATCGTACATCCTGTTTCAAATGTCCACACATTTGGAATGTAGTTGCCTAGATAGTTTATCTGGAGCTGAAACAGCATGTAATAAAACATATGAGAATGAAGAAAACTATCTATAGATACAGTGGTTAGGTACAGTTCTGTAAATAAATTGCTTTTAGAGTATGTTATTAAATCATAATAGTACTTTGCTGGGTCCGTTGCCATGGATTATTACAGGAAGTGTGTCATAAAGCACATTTCTGGCTCGCACACGTCCTTCTTCAAACTTCAGAACAACCTCATCTATTCATTCAATACAAAAACAAGAAAAATATTATTCTCTATATTTATGTTATCTGTATAGAATCATAAACATTTAAATGACAAAAGGTTAGTTAAATGACCACAAATATCAAATGACCTATATGGAGAAAAGTTACGCCTAGGATACAGTTTCCTCCACAAATGTTTAGGTGTATCTCTCTTGGGTAAGTGTAATGGATACTTCTGAACTAAAAGAAGGACAGAATAATTAAAAGGATCCTTTTCTAGTATAAAACATTTAAACATAAACATTTAAATAGTTGAGGTTTTGGAAAACCTCTTCAGGTTGATGGGCAAAAGTTAGCCTTCCCTTTCAAGGGAACTCAACGCTGCGCTGCGTCAGCGTTTCACGCTATGGGAACGCCTTTGCGTGATCGCGTCTGAAGCACGTATGTAAAAATCGCCGAATGGCAAGCTGCACGTCACGAGCGGGGTGACGTCAGGACCAGGAAGTGTATAAAGGGACCCTGGGACATTAACACATTAGCTTTTGTGCCTTCAGCTACGCGCGTGTGTGTGTTGTTGTTTGGTAACAGTTTGTGGAATATGCAGTCATTCAAGCCGTGTGTTTCTCCCTGCCCTCGCTACATCACGGATAGGGATACACATGAGTTTTGTGTGGTGTGTTTGGGGGTGGAGCATGCCCGGTCGACGCTCGAAACCCCGACTGTGTGCATTGCGAGGCGTTGCCGCTTCGCACGCTCCGCTCTCGGCAGGCATGCTTTGAGAAGCATAGCCAGCCCTGCGGTTCTCACGGTGGTGCCGCTCCTGCCGAGGCAGTGCGGCAGCTGCCATCGTGGGGATCGCAGATGGACCTTGCGGATGGGCTGGGGACGGGCTCTGCTCTCTCCCCACCCCACTCGGCATCGTCCACTCTCGCTCCCGGCCAGGAAGCCCGCGCTGCGGTTACTTCTGCCCGGGGCTGGAGCCCACGGCTTCACCTGTCTTCCTCCGAGGAGGTGGATGTGGTAAACGTGGAAGGGGGGGACAGCTTCATCAATTAGTCACCATCAAGCAGTTTCAACGGGTTGTGGGTCTCATGGCAGCTGCAGCCAGCATAATACCTCTGGGCTTGCTACACATGAGACCTCTGCAATGGTGGCTGAAGTCGAGGGGAATCCCCTCTGCACCATTCAAGTCACTCACAGGTGTCTGCGGGCATTGATGGTGTGGAGGAAGCCTGGGTTTCTCTCCCAGGGCCCAGCGTTGGGGTCAACATGTCGTCGCGTAACGTTAATGACAGACGCATCCCTGATGGGCTGGGGAGCGGTAATGGAAGACCGTTCTGCCAGAGGCCTATGGAGGGGCCGCCAGCTCGAGTGGCACATAAATTGCCTAGAGATGTTGGCGGTTTGGCTTGCATTGCAGCAGTTCCTTCCTCACCTCAGGAACAACCACGTGTTGGTCTGGACGGACAACACCTCTGTGGTTGCCTACATCAACATCAAGGGGGTCTGCGGTCGCGCCCATTATACAAACTGGCACACCAGATCCTGCTGTGGTCCCAAGGGAAGCTACTCTCTATCAGAGCAGCATTCATCCCGGGACGGTTGAATGTGAGAGCAGACGCCCTGTCGAGACAGGGGCCAAGGCCAGGGGAATGGAGACTTTACCCGGAGGTGGTGAAATTAGTCTGGGATATTTTTCTCCCAGTGGAAGTGGACCTCTTTGCGTCGCTAGACATGACGCACTGTCCATTGTGGTTCTCCCTAATGCCTCCAGCCCCACTGGGGTTGGATGCCCTAGTACATCCGTGGCCGAGGCTACGCCTGTACGCTTTTCCCCTGATCGCTCTGCTCCCGGGAGTCCTGGAGAGGGTGCGCCAGGACAGGGTTCGCCTGTTGCTTTTGGCACTGCTATGGCCGGCCCGAGTATGGTTCTCGGACCTCATTGCACTCCTAGACGGCACCCCTGTTCGGCTGCCAGTCAGGGAAGATCTTCTATCTTAAGCGCAAGGCTCGATCCTTCACCCTTGCCCACAGATGTGGAAATTGCGGGTCTGGCCTCCCGACTCATAGACACAGGTCTTTCGACCGAGGTTGTAGACACCATTCTAAACTCCAGAGCTCCCTCCACGAGGAAGCTGTATGCTTTGAAGTGGGAAGTGTTTACTTCCTGGTGTGCAGGTCACAGTCGAGATCCAGTTAACTGTCCGGTTAGCACAGTACTAGAGTTCTTGCAAGACCGCTTTTCGTCAGGGCTGATGCCCTCGACTATTAAGGTTTATGTGGCAGCTATTTCTGCCTACCATACTCCTGTCAATGGCCAGTCTGTGGGTCGAGACCCACTGGTTAAACGCTTCCTGCGTGGCACACCGAGGCTGAGGCCGGCATTGCGTGCCAGAGTCCCGGCGTGGGACCTGGCAGTGGTACTACAGGTGTTGTCGGCTGCACCGTTTGAACCCATTGAAGCCGTCTCGGCCAAATTCCTAACCATTAAGACAATGTTCTTGTTGGCCATTTCTTCTCTGAAGAGAGTTGGGGATCTCCAAGCTTTCTCAGTCTCCCCTACATGCCTGGAGTTTGCACCAGGCATGGTTAAGGCTTTTCTTTACCCAAGGCAGAGCTATGTGCCTAAAGTACCTACCAACGTGCCGAGGCACGTTACATTGCAGGCCTTCTGTCCTCCTCCCTTCAGGAATACGGACCAGGAAAGATCTAACTTGGTGTGTCCAGTGCGAGCACTGGATGCCTATGTTCACAGGACTGCTTCTTGGAGGAGATCCGAGCAGTTGTTTGTGTGTTTTGGCCCGCTTAACAGAGGGTTACCAGCGACCAAACAGACACTCAGTAGGTGGATAGTCAAGGCTATCTCACTGGCTTATCAAGTCTCCGGACAGTCGTCTCCTCTCACTGTCAGAGCACACTCTACCCGGTATATGGCTGCCTCTAAGGCCTTAGGGTCAGGGGCTACGCTTATGGATGTGTGTAATGCGGCTGGCTGGGCTTCGCCACTCACATTCGTGCGGTTCTATGGCTTGGACCTGGCTTCTACGCCAGGGTCCCATGTACTAGGGCCCTAGTGGGCCTATGATGATTACGGCAGGGGGGCCTACCTTTCAGGGAACCAGGGTTACATAGTAACCTAGACGTTTTCCATTTTCTGTTTCTTTATAGTTTTTTTTAAAGTCTCCTATTGTCTAAATGGATATTTCCCAGTAAAGAAAAACATTGTTTTTGACATTAAAACCAGGCTTTGAAATAGGGACATTCTGTAGACACACTGCTGACACACATTTATGTTCAAAGTGGATTTCCAATAATCCAATAATAATAAATTCTACTTTAACATCATATTGAATTATACTTAATTAAACAAATAGTTTTTTCTATCACCAGAATTTTTTGGGGGTGTTTAGACCTGTTGTATCAGTTCATAATTTAAAATGTAGATTAAAATTCGTACAAACTCATTCATACAAATTCATTCGTACAAACTCATTTGAATAAATACAGCGTGCAACCCCAAACTCACAAAATGGCTGCTTCACAGAAGGGTTTCATAACCCCGGGTAAAATGCAGTGATAACCGCTTCCAAAAACATGTAAAACGTTCCTCTGCCAGGGTTTAAAAGCTGGATTTAGAATGAAGCATCGTGTAAAAAACGTCTCCATTCTCAACCCACAATCTGGTTGTATGTCAAACCTACAGCTGCCAGCCAGGCAGAAACTAAGCCAAAGAGCTTTAGTTCACATGAAATCATTTAGCATTTTTCTCTCAGCAAAGCATTTCACTGAGATTTCTTCATTAGCCAGAACATTTACTGCAAGTGGAAATTTACCAGCAGGTATCAGAAGAGAGGGCAAAAACTTTATTGCAGGTGCAATTTTGAGAGCATGAAACAGGATGTTCTCCTACTGTAAAGAGCTGATGCTAGTAAAATCTGGCCTCCTTAAAGACTTTGAAGATTTTATATAAAAGCTGCACTAACTAAATAAGCAACGCCACAAGAGCAAAGAATTGTATACTTACCATAAGCTCCATGTAAATTTTGGAATAATCTGCATTTGTTGTCTAAAGTTATATTTATAGATTTCTAAAAAGAAAATGACAGAGAAGAAAATAACATTTGATTTATCACACAGCATAACATTTGATTTATCACAGAACAAGGCAATAACGTTTTATGAAACCATATCCAAGGTAGAACTACGGAGAAACACTCACCCTTTTGTCTGGGTTGATGTATATTTTGGTGTAAAAGAGTTGGTCACTGTCATTATCTGTTCCTGACCAGTCAGAAATCATTTCTTTAAGATTGGGTGCATAGCCAATGAAGCCTGGAAATAAACAGCCAGTGTTCAAATGGAAACATATAGAACAAATAGACACATAAGTCATTGTCGTTTGGTTTAGGTCTGTAAACAGGTCAATTAAATGGTTTAATAAAATAGTTACAGTGTGATGTGTTTCTCTACCAGGGGGCCAGGGTCCCCTAGGGGGCCTTAACAAACTTCCAAGGGGGCCTTAAGATTACTTAAAATATACTTTTTTGTAATTGAATATTCATTATTTTAGTTACTTCAAGATCTAGAATATTTTATTGGTAAGAAATTGTTTGTGGGGAATCTTTAAATGTGGACAATGCGGGGTTGTTAAAGTCAAAAAGGTCCTGATTATCCCAGCTTTTAGCCTCTTGCGTGATCTCATAAACGTAATTGTTTCTAAAAAGATTTCCTATATAGTAAAACAGGACAAAAGTTTATTTTAAATATATCAAAACTTTGGACCATGAATGTAACCATCCACAAAGAAAAAATATTAGCTAATTCAAATTTTCCAACCTCCTGCTCCGAGAAACCTCTTCCCTTCCTTGACGTGAGGATGTTTGTCTTCCAGGTAGCGGTCTGGCCAGATAAGAGTTTCAGAAGAGAATACAACTTTGTGCCTGGTCTGCTGAAACTTCTTCAGCAGCTCTTTTGGACCAGAAGAAAAGATCACATCATAGCTGTGAAAAACCAAAACATAAATTACTGTTACAATCAAAATGTATGACTTACAGTTTTCAGGTATATTTACCAGTAGGATTTTACTGGTTTAAAGAGATAACTACCTATCCACGAACAAAATTATTTTGTTGTCTTCTGTTATCTCATCCAAAGCAGACTTCAGTAGGCGCACTTTTTGTCCCCCACCTGGAGGGGACATGTAATCTCCACCCTTCCATGTTTCACCCCTTCCGAGTACCTAAAAACATTCAAATTAAAAATTTGTTTGGTGATAAAAGAAGTACGAATAAAGATTAAAAGGAAATGAATGCCGTTCCCATTACTGTGATGAAAAATAATTATATTATATAATTTTTATACCATTTATTTTTTCTTATGTCTCCCTTTGCAACTTTCTTATGTGCTTTGAAACAATGCAAAATTGTGAATAGCATTACAATAAATATAAAAACATTCTGATTAAATTGGAATTTATATTATAAAACATTTGTTTTAATATAATTTGTTAACTGTAAGCATGTAACTGTAATTCATGTCAGCATATGTTGTATTATAGTATATTTACGTTAACTGCTGATTTTACTTTATTTAAATAATGTTTGAACAGAACAGTTTAATGAATTTTACCCAAAGACAAAAAGTATTTGCGACAAAAGAAAACTTTTAACTTTACCTTAACAGTGTAATTAAAATGCCGTGCAGATCTCATGAAACGTCTAAATCCATCAGTCTCCTGTGTGGCAACAGTCAGCACTAGAAAGTCTCCTAAGTGAAAAAAAACACAAGTAGATGCAAGCCAATGTTTGTCAAACATCTCCACAGCTGTTCTGCTCCTCTGCCTACGTGCCAGGAAACACTGGAATGGGTATTTCACATCCGTTACTCAACTCTATGGATCGGACAGCACAACGTGATTATTAAAATACGCCTATGAATTTTTTTAAACCTGGTATTCAGGGGATTAATATTATGTATACACGACTTAAAATCTAAAATCAATCTGGGCTGTGTTTAAAACACTTACACATGTCTGTGATTGAACGTTTTTGTACATGCAGTTAACGCCGTTACAGATTGAGACGTTTAACTTTTGGTTTGCGCTGTTTTGTAGCCACACCATTATTAACTGAGAAATGTGTTGCTGGATTGAGTGATTCTACTTTGATATCAAAATCTGCACGAATAGTCCACGTCAGCGGACATGCGACAGTCTTAACGCCCGACTAACTTGTGCGTAATGCCTATAAGGATTTAATAAACAGATAACATTGCGGTCGTAAAATGCATTATTACTTATAGCAGTGGATTTGTTTGATTATTTGAGACGACAAGCTGAAAAAACTGCCTTACCCTCGGGAATCGACTCTAGCTGGTTACAGTAAAGCGGAGAAAATAACGCAAACAAACAAAAAACAAAGATGAAAACTGTTCCTCTCATTTTTGATCCGCTATTCTTCAACCCTCCGGGATAACGGCGACTGATAAAATAAAAGAGTTTTACTCGAGAGAAAGTTGCAAACTGCCGTCTAATAACGCCAGCCCACTGTATTTCCCCGCCCCTCGACTCTCACCCGCACAGCGCAACCCGAACCGGACCAATGCATGTACAGTACCAGTTGAATGTTTGAACACACGGATCTCCTTTAAAGGTTTTTCTTTACTTTATATTTTCAACATTGTACAATAGTACTAAAGACGTCGAAACTATAAAGAACATGTGGAATTATGTAGTAAACAATAAAGGGACCCATGTTTTATGTTTTAGATTGCCCAGAGCATTTAGCTTTGAGACACCATGGCACACTCATGCCATTCTCTCATCAGATCACAACGTAGTCACCTGGAATGGATTCAAATTAATAGCAGAACAACCATTGAATAAGTAGGTGTGTCCAGGTTGGACTGAGTGTATCTCCAAAACATGATTTTAATTAAAATAGGAAATTTCTTAGTTTTGCCTTAAGTTAACATAAACGTAACATAAAGGTTTGTCAGCATATGAAGCAAAAAACAAAATAATAACATGGATGTACTGCAATACAAGTTATACAACATCTTAAAACAATGCTGTTAAACACAAAGGTATGGTAGCTTTGCAGCGTTCTCATGGGGGGAAATTTTTGTTCTCTAAAGAACCTTTTAGTAGGTCTGAGGTTCTTAAAAAAAACCTTTTCTTATTTTTATAGTATGAAGAAACAGCAAATAAAATGTACCTTTTATGCAACAAAACGATTCTGTGGATGTTAAAGGTTCTTTATAGAACCATATAGCAAAAGAAAGAAAGTTTTATAACCTTAAGTGTGGAGTAGCCAAGTATATATGAAATAGTGACTTTTAGTGACATTTGAGAATCGTGCTTTTGAAATGAGTCACGATATATGCATTCATTCACTATGGTACCATACTGGTAAACATATTATATTTTAGTTGTATATAAAGAGATTAAAGACCCTAAACAATTTAATATCAATATATCTTCATATAATAAGGAATGTTTTTTTATGTAATTAAATCTTAAAGATGTTCCTTAAACATTTTAATTCCGTTGTAAATGTTATGTTGGTTGTATTTTGTTTTTACATTTGTGTAAACTAAGACAGGAAATGCTTGTATACCAGTGCAGTTTACGTTTTTTAAAATGGTCTATAGTCCAATTGTTGCAAGCTCAAACAGTGCTTCATTTTCAGAAAACTGAGAAATTAAATTAATTGTCATTTTAAGCTACTTATATATTATATCCAACCAACAAGTTTAAACTATGTGACAGCCAAAAAAATAAATATGCTGTTGTTTCAATTTCTGTCTCACAAAAAGAGTTTACAGTTATTATAATCAATGTTTCTATAAAGAAGTTTTTTATTTAGGTAAATTTTGTCAAAAAATTGTAAAGTGTACTTACTTGGGTTTGGGAGGTATAGGAAAGAAATGCGGTTCTTAACTTATTAATAGAGCTCTTTGTTAAAGCACAAAGTTGAAGCACATTTAATTGACCATTTATCCTGGGTTAAAAAAGGTTCACATTCATTTGTTTGGTAATTCTTTTTCTTCTTTAGGTTTAATTGCGGGTGGCAAACCAGCTTAAAGTGCAATACCGCCACCTACTGGGTTGGAGTGTGAAGCCTCAATGAGCGGAAGGAAAGAAAAAGTAATCATAATAATATCATAGTAAAAAAATAATAAAAAAAAAAAAAAATAACCAAATACAGTTATATCCTGTTTATTACACCTGAATCTCTCAAATTTTTTTAAAACATAATCATACACCTTTGTTTCTGTGCATTTTGAAATATATTTTTAAAAGAAACATCACTAATTTCCATCTCTCTTAGCTTTCCAACCAGCTAATTCCTCTCTCTTCTATATGCTTCACAGTGCAATAATACATGTTCAACAGTTTCTGTTCTTCCGCAGTAACTGCAGTACTCACATTTATATATAATATACATGGAATAATTAAGATTGAGTGCCCTATACGTAGCCTAGTTATAACTGTGTCTTCTCTTCTGTTTCCATATTCCTTTCTTTCTTTTCCCACTTTTGGCTGAATGTTAAATAGATGTTTTCATTTTGACTCTTTATTCCAGTCATCTTGCCATAGACTTACAACTGCTTTGATAATACTTTTTACTTCTGTTTTGCAATTTCTATATGAACCTCCTCTTCTCAGTGCTGTTTTGACCAACTTATCCACCACCTCATTCCCTTTTACCCCTACATGGACAGGGATCCATAGAAATTCTACATTTACTCCTGTTTGATTGATTCTATACATACTCTGCAAAATTCCAGTATATATTTCAATATATATATATATATGGCTGCTGCTGTGTATCCACTGTCTGGATTCTTTGACCCGTCTATATATATTTGAATACTTTTAAAAATATTTTTGATTCAAATACTAATGCACTATTATATACACCTATTTTTATCATTGATTTTACCATGCAACTGAAGATCTATTAATGGCATTTGAAACAGCCAAGGAGGTATAACAGGTATTACTACTGTGGGACTTTTCTTGGTTTTCTTGGCCTCTATATCCACATTCCATCCAAAACTCCTATACTTTGGATTCTTATGTTCCCAGCATTTTTGTAAAACTTCTTTGACTGGATGAGTATCTACATGCCTCCTTATAGAGCTCCAATATGCCATCTTTAATTTGAGTCTCCTAAATTTTAATGGCAGCTCTGCCAGTTCCACCTGCTATCTGTATCCACTTCCTATCCGTAATGCTTGAGACTGAATAGCACTAACTTTCTTTAGCAAAGATTCTGAAGCCGAGCTATAAACTATATTACCATAATAATCTATTATTGGTCTTATCATTGCACAATATACACTTTGCAATGCTTGTCGGGTTGCACCGCAATCTACCCCTGCCAAACATCTTAAGATTCCTTTTTTACATTTTTCTTGTACTTTCTTTACATGGTTTGGTAATTCTAATAAAATCCTGCCTATTTATATTAAAACATGGTCGATGAAGAGCTACAGTTACACGTATAGCGTTTAATACAAACAGCTGCTAATACCGCATAGTCATAGATATCTATGAGAACAGCGACGTGCTTGAACCACGACACTTCCGGTGTTTTACGGCAGCCTGGTTTCCTTCCGCAAACATGAGAGATGTCAGCTGCTTGAGAGAGATGATAGAAACACACCGAAAATTTACAACTGCAGACAAACAACAGGCTACGCGAGCGTCGGAAAATAAATCTTAAAGAGTCAACGTGAGTCGGGAACAGAAATCTGTTGACTATTTGGCTGATAGGAAAACAACAGAAACTGCAGCACAGACATGCAAACAAAGTCATAACAGAAGAATGTGGATCATTTTTATGTGTTCGGAATCACAGAATCGACAAACCTAAGAGACTGAAGACCCTGAAGCCGAGAAATATGTTTAATATCTTTTGTGGCACGAAATAGATTTACGTCAGTAACTTTCCTTAACATAGTTGCCTATTTCAGCAGCCTGTCGCTCTTGTTTGTTGTTTTCAAGTTAAGTTTGTTAACTTGTTTGTAAGTTAATACTGATATGCCTGTCTAAACTGTTTGCCACTCCTTGAATTCACTACTGACAGGAAGTCACTGATGCACGTTATCGCTGAGTGAGACATCAGTAGTTTATGAGTAATCTATTAAAGATAGTTTGGAGCAAAAGACAGATCATGTGGTTGCAACAGAGATTAAAAGGCCTGCCTGGCTTGCTTTCGAGCAGCTGGGCTCGCCGTGTTTTAGTTGGATTTCTGCTCTTTCTAATTTTTTACTGGTACTTGAGCTCTGATGGGATACTGAAGTTTCTGAGCTTCTCCGGGGAACCTGGGGGAGCTGCAGGAGTGTGTTTGCAAACTGATATTCACAGGTGGGCGTCCCTGGTTGAAAGGGGGGAAGGAGTGGTTTTAACCCCTCAGACTAAAGAATCTGTACCATTTGTGGTCGGTAATGGACATTTTTTAGTTGATGTGGACTCTAACAAACTCTGGGTAGCTTCATCTTCACAGCCCGGGTCTGCACCAGTTCACCAAACAGAGTACTCTGCAATTGTGAGGCTGCAGATGCCAGGAACACAATTGGAGGCGAGGGCTATGATGCTTTGGTATAGAAAAGGCTCTGTGTTATCTTCTAGATGCATTTTGACAGGTAATTCTCAGTCATCTCGAGACTGTGTCATTATACGAGAGGAGTTTGTAGCCCATCGCAGTCGACCCAATGTTTATCTTCAGAGGATTCACATATCAAATCCTACAGATCATGTGGTTTCACTGGATGTGTCCATGGAGACTCCTTCGTTTAGGAGCACACTGGAAAAGATGGAAGATAAAGAATTCACGCTGTCCTCGGGTAGGGTGCTTACAGAAAAGAAAGATATTGTGTTTGTGGTGGTAGCTACGAAGAGACTGAGTACAAAGATTCAAATCCCTGCCAAATCTGAGTACTCAGAAAATGTGGTGAGCGTGATTCACACCTCGGAGCCCATGGAGGGGGCGAAACTGGACGAGACCCTTGGCAAGCTGAGAGAACGAGTCAAGAGAGAGATGGTGGATGTTCTCCGACCTAATGTGGAGGAATTAATGCAAGAACACCAACAAGCATGGGTGGATCTTTTCATATCTGGCAAGTTTTTTTTCCCCAATATGTTTGTTTGAGTTTTCCTTATGATATCTGGCAAGTTAACAGTGTTGAATACATTAAAACATGACATTATGTCAGAGATGTTCAGAAATTAGGTGATCATTAGGTGTTCAGAAATTTGACCTGCCCGCATTTAAAACAATTGAAAGTCCAGTATTTAATTATTTTACAATTTAATTTTTAAATCTGTAGTATTTTAATGAAATAGAAAACAAATATATTTTTTTTACTAGAAAAATTTGAGAACAGTTTCTTGTAGTTTTGAACTTTTTTTCTATCATATGTAGTTAATGGCTGAACTCAAACACGTCAAACCTAGTTACTCTTAATAGTTACTCTTTCTTTGTTCTGTTTGCCGTTTTACAGGTGTGGAGATCAGAAAGATAACAGACACACACACTCCGTCCAGTCACACAGTCAACAACACCCTCTACTACATTCTCTCAACCTCCACAGCTCCCCTGCTGGATCGCAGTCTTACCGCAGAAGAGCATGAGAAGCTGGAGTCAAGTCTCAACTATGCTGACCACTGCTTTAGTGGTCATGCTACCATGCATGCTGAGAACCTGTGGCCAGAACGCCTGACTAATGTCGCTCAGATTCTGCAGCTTGTCAACCTCTGGAACTTGACTTTCCAGAAAAGAGGCTGCAAGGTACTTGTGGCAGCGGGCGCTCACGGTATGATGCAGGGCATGGTACTTAGTTTCGGAGGTCTGCAGTTCACCGAAAACCATCTCCAGTTTCAGGCTGACCCAGACGTTCTTCACAACAGCTACTCTTTGAGAGGTATCCATTACAATAAAGACCTCATCAATCTGGCCGTGTTGCAGGATACCGAAGGAAAACCCTTTCTCCACTTGTCTGTCAAGCCCCAAGAGAAACCCGTAAAGTTGTATGCCTGTGAAGCCGGGTGCATGAACGAGCCCGTGGAGCTGACCTCGGAGCTGCGAGGTCACACGTTTCCTGTAATGGTGACCCAACCCATAACGCCCTTACTGTACATTTCCACTGATCTCACTCACCTGCAGGACCTCAGGCACACCATGCACGTTAAAGCCATCTTGGCTCACGAGGACCACATGGCCAAACAGTACCCGGGGCTGCCATTCCTTTTTTGGTTCAGTGTGGCATCCCTCATCACACTATTCCACCTCTTCCTATTCAAACTCATTTACAATGAGTACTGTGGGCCGGGAGCCAAGCCACTCTTCAGAAGTAAGGTATAGATGGCCAGAGCAAGACTAATAATTCTTTGGTATTTGTGGTGTGTGGGAATCTCTACATTTTCTACTTGCTCTTATTTTGTGCAACTAAATTCTGCCCTGCAAGATATTCATATTTCCGGACAGTAAGCATCTTTCAATCTGCTTTAATTGGTGTGTAAGGCATGTCCTCTTCAAGTTTTCTGCCTTTTTCAGTTTGGGTAATTTCTGCTGCCTATAATCAAACATTTTAATAAACTGAAAGCACCAGTGCTGTAGAGACAGTAGTAAGCTACCCTTGATTTTTCCTTGTTTACAACATAATGGGGATGGATTTGTGTCATAAATTAAAATGTATTTATTTTAATGTTAAATATTGGAAGAACCATTTGCAAAGTAAGATTGAGGTAAAGTTATTTTTCTGGCTTTTTGCCTTTTTTAATTATAGGACAGGAAGGAGAGAGGGTAGCAGGAAAAAATAGTTTGAATGTAATTTCAAACTCCCATGAATTCAAGCAGACTATCTTTTATATGTAGACTTTTTACTGCTAAAAAATTGTTTGCAGTATTTAATTTCATTTTGATGTGATACCGAGTCAGGATTAAATGTGTATAAACTTTTCACTGGTGCCTTCAAGTCTTTCTTCTTCCAATTTGGTTTAAACGGGGTTTTGTTTCAGTTTATGCTGCTTTTCCTTTGTCTGTTTTGTTTTACATTCTGCATTTTATTAAACAGGGTCTCACATGTCCTTTAAGTGTACATTTTGAACTTGGAATATTTTGTTGACATGGGTTGCTGCTTTTGAAAATTTAACCTAAATCAATTCCATTAAGCATTTGTAAAGAAACTCCAGATAGCATTGTTCTGTAGTTAGACTGAGAAATAGAGAACACTTGCAAAACCTGTCAAGATATTGTCCAGTTCACGTTGGATAATAAAACAAAATAAATAAAAAAATACTATTTTGCTAAAGAAAATGAAGCCTTTTTATTTTAAGTCATTATCTGCCTTTTAAAATAATTCTCAGTATTACACGTTATACACACACATACACGTATATGTTATTAAAATTAGTAGGCTGTAAGTATCATGAAAGCATTTGTTTTACCAACTTTATGCTTATTTTAGTAACTGTGTAATTATAATTTAGGTATCACAACGATTAAAGGTTCTAAAAACAGGCTTTCTTTTCTTTATGCAAAATGTAATTTGTTTAAATTAGTCTTTGCGCTATTTGATATTCACACAGTCAAATCTATTCATGTTTGTGTATATATGTAAAATGGGGAGACATGGTAAGTTTGTGTGATTGTCCTTTAATCTTCTGGATATGTCATGTCAGTTTACTATTTAAAGTACAAGTATTTTAAAGGACATTTAAAAAGGAACTTTGTCACTATTAATAAACAAGTAGCAACAATGTTGACATTTATAAATATTTATGTTATATACAATTTCATTTAAAATCCAGTTTTATTTGCTATTTGTTAGTGTGAAGGTTCTGTGTTTGCAGTGTAGATCACAATGTTTTCAATGTTGAAGTGCAGAAGTGATATAAATGTATACTTTGTACAAATTAGTACAAATTTAAATATAATTTTTTAAAGTGTTGCATTCTGTTTATATATTGCTTTAGTTTGATTAAGTTAACAAATCAACATCATTGCAGCAACATTGATTTATTGTGTAATGGCACTACTGTCACCAAACAGAATTGTAAAATGTTTCCAAATGGGTTTAACATTCCCCATGTTTTTCATTGTTCCAAAAGACATTGTCCCAACCCAGACTTAAGCTGTTGGGTGTGTGATATGCCAGACTGGCCAGGTTGCCTAAACATAAAGAGCAATGTTATTATAAATACTGGTGCTATACTTCTGCATTATAAACTGAGATAGGACAAGAATTACTGGGATTACAAAGTTGATTGTTACAAAGACAGTTTCCTTTCGAGGCAACCTGATGTTCATGCTTTCAGGCCGCAACAGTACCTAAGCAAAAATCACGCTAATTTATAAGCAATGACAAGGTCAGGTGACATAGCATTGTATGCCACGAAGACTGTAAAGGCGCCAGCATTAACCGTCATCAGCTTCTGTGTCTTCTGGAAGCTGTTTGTCTGTGTGCTTTGTGTATGGTGAGTTTGGCCATTTCTCTGTGCTGACAAATTAAAATCTCTGTTTGTGCTGTGCTTTGTGTGTGATTTCATCAGTAAAGTTAAAGATGCAGTTAAAGATGCTTCACACCTGCATGGTTCTCTGTAACAATTATGGTTGCCAGGCATATGCACCCCACGGTAAGGGTTTTGCGTTTGCTGAGGCAGTGCAGCGGCTTGGATTGTGGGGATTGCATGTCGACTTGGTCAAGGAACACCACAGACAGGCATGCACCATCTCTCACCCTCTCTACTCACACTTGCTTTGTTTTGGGAAGCTTAATTACTCCAGATCCAAACAAGGAATTAATGTTGTGTGCCTCATATAAAGATCCTGATTCAGGCATACAGGCAGTTGTTGATGTAAAGCAGCATTCTCAGTCTGCTGCTTTATAGGAGCTGCTTGAGGTGGTTACTTGCACTGTTAAACTTGGATAGGCCAGAACAAGTCATTTGCAGCAGCAGGACAGACTGTTCAGCAGACTTACCAGGCTGACATGTTTTAAGTCCTGGATCTTGGTGGATTACACCCTGAGGGGGTATAGATCTCCACCAGGCCACAGAGCAAACAGCCTTTGCTATTGGATGTTCAATGGCCCCAGTTGTTGCCACTGAGAGGCATTTGTGGCTCAATCCTACAAGGATTACAAATAGAGACAAAGGTTTCCTCATGGACTATCCAGTCTTGCCCCTTGGCCTGTTGGTTTTGTTGTTAATACCATTGTTTATAGGTATCAGGAGATGCAAAATCTCATATAGCATCACCACTAATGCCCTAAAATACAGTGTTAGTTGTTGCAATTACTAATTTGTTTAAGATTGGAAAAGGCATCCCAGAGAAGGAAAGTGATTTTACACAATGTATTTTGTCAAGAGCACGATTGCCCCCCCCCTTCCTACTCCCCCTGCTAGACCTGCTTTCATACTGTACTTGTTAAGATACGGACCCAGACACGCTTTCGGCATTACAGCGCGGCTGTATGGAATAAAACCGGAAGAAACACGCCTCTCACAACACAATGGAGTCCATCCAAGTTTTAAGTTTGTGGATTGCTTTTTCACATAATTTGTTGCACGGTGACATTCTCACATGCGAATATTGGTCCATCGATCTGTCGCTTAGAAATGTTAATGCAGTCGTGATGCACATATCAAAATCTTTTTTTATATAGGCAGCAGATGCATAAATGCATAATCTGTATGTGTATGTTTATTTCTTCTGTGTTTCTTTGTGACATTGCTGTGTGTGCTTTTGTTTGACAAACAAATTTGGTCTGTTCTTCAAATTATAACAATTCCCTAAATTTGGTTATTTGGCACATTTCTTAAGTCAGTTTATAATTTGAAATTTAAAATTAGTTTTGTGCCCTAAATTGACATTTTTGTATTATTTCAGCAGGATGATGTCACTGCTTGAAGCCTAATCCAATGTGTGCAGGGACATTACATATGACCCTATCTCTGGATCTTCTCTCAGGATTGATTTCAACATGGGTGCAGGGAAAATGAAAATGTTGATTATCTGTTTTTTCTTTAATTAATACTTGTAATTGTTGTCCATTTATTTGAATAGCTAAAGTTCAAGTTTGAACATTCATTTAGGAGTTTGATTAATTTTTAAATTAATGATAAAATATAATAATTATGAAGGATTTGGTTTTTAAATGGTTTTTAATTCATTCTTGTAGCTTATAATCACAACCGTAAAATCCATACCAGGAAAGTATATATATAACTGATATATAGCTGATGTCCTAATCATCAAATCTCTGCATTGATTTTGTTCCATTTACTATCACCTGCTGTAAAGTGAATTGATTGACAGCTTTGGGCACTTTGAACTCTACTAATGTTCTTCTGAAGTAGTAATTGTATAAGAATGTAGCTTTATCTAAACTCAACTAATCTCGTCAGAGACTTGGAAAGGCACAGCTAAATCTGTGGGGTTGGAAAAAGCATCTCAGAAGACATTTTACACAGTGTAAAAGTGAAACATTTAATTGATTTTTCAAATCAATCTTAGTCATAATGGGAATTGGAGGTAGGTGTCAAAATTTCTGAAGAATACTTTACTTATTACAAAAACGTTGACCCATGAGGTGATACAAATATATTAAACTGGAAAATTTTGGGGGTAAATGTATGTGGAAAAGTCACTCTACATTCAAGACTCTCACAGGCAGAAAAAGTTATACAGAAAGTTATTTAGCTTAGTTGTTTAACTAAACTGACCATACTGAGAACTGCGTTCGAAACTGCTGCTTAGATTAAAATTCAAGTAATTAAAAATAAACTTTCCTTCTTCAGTGTATTGTGTTGTTCTTCTCTTTTTTTTCGTTTGTCAACATAGTAACACTAAATTCTGTTTATTATTAGCTGATGTCAGGACTTAATGTTTTAAGAATAAAATTGAGTAATAATTAAAGGTAACTTAGGAAAAACTTAAAACATTCAAAGGCACATGAAAACGTTTTTAGACACTCTTCACGTGAAAAATGCATGTTTGCCATGTTTTATAAAAACTATGGATAAAATAGGCTTAAATGTTGACAATACCTAATAATAATACATGTATTTAATTGTTTACTTACATTATTTACTTATCTTGCTAATTAATGTTAACAAATACAGCCTTATTGTAATGTAAACATTTCATAAACTGAGCGTGTCTCTTTAAATAGAGAGTAGATTGGAGGAGGTGGGGTGGGCCTTCCTCGCTGCACAACACAGCAACAACACAGTGCTGGAGCTGTGCGAAATCTTTGCTGGCTTGCGCTGTATCTGCAGCTTTGCATCGAAAGTGAGATGCTACAGTTGAACGACAGTGTGGATCCTGAAAGCCCAGTTGCGGCTGTTTTACACACGGCGGACTGTGATGATGCAGCGGCCCTGGCTGGAGCTTCAGTGGCCTGCTGCACCCCGCTACAAACACTCAAGCCTTTCCATGTCCACAACCCAACCATAGGAGGTAAAGTCAAAGATTACTTCGTCTTTAGGGTAAGTATACCTGCAGAGGAATTTGGGCAATATCAGAGCCGTGACGTAAGGACGTCTATTTTGTTTTGGTCTGAAATAGACATGTATCTGGCCTCACTGGGCTTTAATACACAACCATTTAACGCCCCTTTGAGCCTCTTCTTAGCTGAAATAATAGTGGAGACATAAAACAATTTACAGTTTATTATTATTTATTTTTGGTCTAATATGAATATATATATATATATATATATATATATATATATATATATAGACACACACATATACATATAGTGTAAACAGCGTACATCAGTATACATGTCCATATTTTACAAAGCCCAGCTTTTGGGTAATGGTTAGGTTTATTCCTGTACTACCCAAACGTACGTTTCATGTGATTATGTGGCCTGTGTACATATTTGATCTATACAGCATTTATTTGAATGATATCTGCCACATCAGAATATATTTATTACTTTTTAAAAATAATGCTTCCAACATGTAATGTTTGTTTGCTTTAGACAGGAACCATAGAGCAGGCAGTCAATGACATTCGCACGGTTGCCTTGCCTTCGGAAGATGGAGAAGTTCTTAGTGTGTGGCTCCTGGCAGAGTAAGCCTGTTGCACAACTTTGCCTTTCTTAGCAAAAAACTCTTAGCAAACATTCTTGCAGAATTTGCTTTTAATAATAATTGACAAATAGTGTCAGTTTAACCAGGTAATAATGGAAATGCTTTATGTATTTCCATAGAATTGATCACTGGAACAATGACAAAGAGAGATTGGTACTCATAACTGAGAGGTCAGTCAATATACTGTAGGGAAAATCATTTTATACATGAGCAATTTAAGCAGTAAGTCCTGAATGAGCTGTTGCTATGTTCCAGGTCTTTGTTGGTATGCAAATATGACTTCATAAAGCTTCAGTGTCTGCAAGTGATCAGAATTACCTTAAATGCTGTGGACACAATCTCTGTTGGCGAGTTTGAGTTTCCTCCAAAATCCTTAAACAAGTAAGACATTTTTGTTCATTTTAAAGATTGTTGGTGTGTGATATATTGTACAGTATACAGTACTGTATGCGTGCCTACATCTGCTGTCCATTTAGAAAAATGTGTCAGGGGTTGTTTCATTGTTACATCTGACATTACCAAACCCTCTTGTTTTTCAACCATTTCCCTTTTTTAAACCATTTACCTTTCATGATCCAGTGGTGAATAAAATCCACCATACAAAAGTCGGTTGTGATGAATGCTGTTTTATGCTAACTTTAATTACTCATGCATATTGGTGTAGATGCATATGTTAATAAATATTATTGCAGGATTCTGTTGTCAGATGTATATTTTTTAATGTTTTTGTTTGTTTTATGTTTGTAAGGAGAGAGGGAACTGGTATTCGTGTGCAGTGGGATAAGCGACCAAGAGCTTCATTCGTGAATCGCTGGAACCCGTGGTCCACTGAAGTACCCTATGCTACCTTCACTGA
Source organism: Beaufortia kweichowensis (assembly GCA_019155185.1). Lineage (NCBI taxonomy): Eukaryota > Metazoa > Chordata > Actinopteri > Cypriniformes > Gastromyzontidae > Beaufortia > Beaufortia kweichowensis. The sequence continues at coordinate 14,693,646 of CM032806.1, forward strand.
ACACCCCATGGCACATGCAGATGAAAAAGTGGCTTCCATTTGCCAGGTAAATGTTTCTGCTTAAATTACCATTATTAATAATTAATAATAATAATTAATTAAAGACAAAGTGGATCACTTGGTATTTCTTGCGAAAAAATAAAACACATACCCTAAAAAGGCTGTTAATAAATAAATCTGATAATTACAGAAACAAATTCATTCCACATATATAAAGTACTGCAAAAACATAATTTTTTGCAAATTAAAAATAATTGCAAAATATACAGCAAGAAATTATTGCAAAAAACTATGATTGCTGTTAAAGAAGTTTAAAAACTTTGACCCTGTTTTTTGGTTATCTATGTAGAGTACTTTAACCAACATGCTGTAAAATCTATTCAATTATATTTTGCACTTGTAATTTATAAATGTCTTAATCCACTAAACTCCGTTGTGGATAGTAGTAAGGTTTATTAAAGGGGGGATTCACATTTCTCTTAAGCTTTTGACATGAAAGAGGTTGTGGTGTCACTAATACATCCTTACAAGTTTTATAGATTAAACCATCATCCTTATGAATAATGAAAGCATTGATTGAGTTGTTCTCTGAAAAATTGACAGCAGTGTTACTGTTTATGCCTGAGAGATAAAGCTGTGTTTATAAAGGGTGGGATTTTTCTGGAACATGCTCTATGCAAGGGCACAACCGAGTGAGAAAGCTTGCAGATATGGTAAGGGGAGAGACTTTTCAACACACGCTGTATGCTGGTGACCAATCAGAACAGACTGGGCCAGCTTGACCAAAGCTGATCAAAGCACTTTGGAGGAGGGCGCTTCATAGACACCGGAAGAAATCAGATCATTTGGCAGAGCCCAGGAGATTGGCGTTGCAATAATGTAAAATATCAAAAAAAAAATTTTTATTTTTTGCTCTTTTTTCATAGTTTGCAACTTTCTATTTTTGTTTTTATGTATGTATGTTTTTATGTATTTAAATATATGTAACATGGATTAGATTTCACCTTTAACTGTTTGTAATTTAGACTACTCACAGATGCTATGAAAGATTTCAAACCAGTGAAATTTCTAGATGTCTTTTATCAAGAGAAAGTTTGTAATGCTCAGTCCAAGTAGCACTAAAAAACAGTTTAGCAATACAAGGTTTGGCTGTAGAACAAAGCAGTGGGGAAACATATTCAAGTATTATTAAGAAAATTTTGACCAGTCAGCATGTGTGTCGTTTTTCAGCTCAAAAACTTCAAAACACAGCTCGTGCAGGCAGTGAAGAAGGCCCATAAAGAGTTCCCTATCCCAGGACGAGCCAATGGCGTGCTGATATTGGAGCGCCCACTTCTCATTGAAACTTACCTGGGCATCATGTCTTTAATAAACAATGAAGCCAAACTGGGCTACTCCATGACAAGGGGGAAAATTGGGTTCTAACTACTGTTGTTTAATTGAGTACTGTTAATGAGTGATACTGGGACTGTATGTAAGCTGTGGTATGTGAGATATGCTCACTGCAACAGGATGTGCCTGGAAGCACCGAAAGCCAATCTATGTGCCCTATTCCTCAAACCCATTCTTCTCATGTAAAGCCATTCTAATGTGGCTGAATGGTTTGGTGGTACAGTTTGTGTGTGTGACCTTGACTATTACAATGACTGAATTTACTGATTACGTTGTTACTGCATGCTTTGTCAACAGTTTTTAACATTTTACCAAAATACTATGCTCCCAGGTCCATAGTATTTTGTAACCTAAAGTAACTTGATAACCTTAAGCAAGTTGTTTGGATGGGGAAGAACAGGACATCTGTACAGGATTTGTAGGTTATTTTTTGGTTGGTTTTCACTAGATACTAGTGCCATTTGGTAATTTATCAGTTTAAAATAACTCATAAAAGTATTAAGCTATTAAAAAGAGAAAACAGCACAGCTTCTGAAAAGTAGCTAGAATAAAATGTACTAAGGACAAGTTCTGTAAAATGTAAACTTCTTCATTGTACTTTACAAAATAGGCTATTGTTCAGCTGTTCTCATATCTGATATCATCCTTGTGCTGTTTGTGTTACCCCATCATGAGTTAGGAATGAGTTCAGAATACCATTTATTTTTAGGCAAGGCAAATTTCTTACATGAAGTAACTTGTTCAGTACTGAATTAAAAACATAATTTTTCAAATGATGCCCAGACGCTTTGGACAAAAGTTTCTGCAGAATGCTTATAATGTAATGTAATGGTGGGCATTTTCATGCCCAAAATGCCCAAAACGGCCATTGTCAGATGAGATCTTCTGAATTGTCTTGTTGTGTGTAAAAATATTAGATATTGTTCTACTACATTTCTCAATTGCTAAATTTGCCAATTTTATTTTTTGAAAGTTATTACAAATGTATGTACTTGAGCTTACTGGATGCTATAGTTCTTTAAAGCAAATTTTAGCTTCAGTGTTTACTTAAGGAAAACAGCTCATATGTTTGTGATGATACAGTGTCATACTGTTATTTTCTCAGGTCAAGTTGGTCTTGCTTTAACCTGTTTGCTTATGAATGCACAATAAATATAAGATTCTGTAAAGAATTTCCAACTGTTTTTTGATTATGGATTCTGAAATGTTCTATTCATGCCTATTTTTTGGCTAATGTCTTTTGCTTTTTCTATACATGAAACAATACATGGCATTATTGCAATTTTCTTAAAACAATGTACAGTCAAAAAACTTAACTGAAATTGTCTAAATTTGACAGTTGTATTTGCAGTGCTAGTAAGCGCTGTTTCAAATTTACATGGGTTGCACTGTATTTTTAGTAGTACTAACTGTAATATTGGCTGTAAGATTATAATCGATTTCTACAAAGAAAGATAACAAATACATAAAGTTTTAGTCTGTTACTGTTCATCCCAAAGTCAAACAAAATAAAAATGCAATGTTTAGAGAATGAAATATTTACCTCCTTACAATTGTTTAGAGCAGTGGTTCCCAAACTTTCTTTATTCAAGACCAACACAAACAGGTATATATCTCAAAACCCATTTTAAATGGAAATACTGGGAAGGAAACGCCTTTATTCTCATTTAGTTCAGTTTATATTTTTCCTGTCGTTGTATGAATAAATGTAGTGCAATAGCAATGCCACACTTAAGGTAAGATACTATTACCATGGTAATTGCTAGTCATTAATTGGACTTTTTTGTGCCATTCAACACAAAAGCCAAAAGGTTTTTTTGACTCTTAAGCGCTGTGTGACCCACAGTTTGAAACCCTAGATATAAAGTGAAAATATATATTGAATATGCATACTGTATATATTTGTTTGTACTGTACTGTATATAGTATTTTGGCGCATGTATGTATGATTGTTATGACTGCACACTGAATGCAAAAGACATAAGACATATTTCACCTCCAATTACCATTACTATAATATGAAAAAACGTGTGCTAAAAGAACTGAAAGGAGACATAAATGTAAAAGGCTTTATTTTAAATTGTATGAAATCCTATAAAAATAAATCTGATCAATTTTACACAGGAAAAGCAAATACAACACAGACATTAGTGACATGAAGAAAAAGCTTCCCATTCACAATTCAAATTCATTTAAAAAAGTACAGCTACAAAATCATTGTGTATTTCAAGTGTCATAAATTGGATCAATTTTTTAAGATGATACAGTGTGTTTGGTCTCTCATTTATAACAGCTATGTCTAAAGGCCTTAAGAAGCAGATCTGAGTGATGCTCAGGTCAGTTCACATACACTGCACTGGTGCTGTATACTTAGAATACAATCGCAGTACATACTACAATTTATAGTTTTACTCCTAATGACACACTCATTTTGAGTTTACATTTTATGAAGTTCCCTACAGTTAAAACAAAACAATCCAGTAAAAAAGTGTTGAGGTATAATTCCAAGCACAATGTATTCACTAGTGTTCTTTAGTCACCATCTTTTCGACGAGTCTCACATGAGAGCAGATCATTTGGATTTTTGGAAACTGGTCCTATATTGCAAAACCACTCTCAGAAGTATTGATGAATTGCTTTAGTCTATTTCTATTCCTCAGAGTCCACGTAACACAGACAGAGCTGCTCCTTTGACAACAGGATCAGTGTGTTGCCACTGCAGTGCCAAAACAAAGACTGAACCTGAAAACTTCCTGTGTAAAAACACAGTTAGAACCATGAACTACATCACTGGATGGACATATCAATTCAATACGTGAATCATATATCTTGATGATTTTGGCCCATTATATGTTGCTTTGCAACCACAAACTACATTTAGGCTAATGGACTAAATTAATTTGTGGAAGTATTTTAATTTTTATTAATAATAGATCAGAACAGAACAGAACATTGGGGCCATTACGTAATTTTATCATTGCAATTTTACTACAGTTATAGGTATCAACATCTGTTTATCAGAGGTTTATCCACAAATCTCAAGTCAACTTTCTTTTTATTATTTCCACAAAATTTCAATTTGTGACACACCTAACTTTAAATTATAAATAAATTCATTGTCTTATGAATTCATTCTTCATCATCTTATGACTAGTTGTAATAAGTTTAAGTTAAAAGCTCATAAAGTGTCATAAACTGTGTTGCATAAAGTAAACAAATTCATAAGCAATAGTGTAGTTTAATGTAATGCTGTAATTACTGTGGTGAGTTTGGTGCTATACCTTCCACTGGTACATTCACAGACACACAACCAGCTGGTGACCAGAGATAGACTTTGCTGTTTCCGGTGCAAAGAGCCAGACGGGGTCTACGTGGGTCCCAGTGAAAGCAGCGTACCGGAGCTGTCTGTTCTAGCACAGCCAGTAGACTGAGTCTCTGCATGTCCCACACCCACAAGTTGTGAGGCATGTTATCTGATGGCAATGTGACAGCAATGTCAGCATCTCAACAAACAACACCCTCGCAGACACACAACTGACCTAAAGTCTACGAAGCAGACAGCTGTCAGGACACCTAAATAAGTAGTATAAGCTCCTCTTTGTATTAAATAAGGGGATTTCCCAGGAAGCAATGTGCCAAATGGTTCAGATGATCTGATCCCATTTAGCAGACTGTAATGCTTTTCATAGCCACTGCTGTTGCCAAATAGTGCAAGAGGAATGTGGTGAGAAAAAAGATGCAGCTAGGTGGAGCTGTTTGTTTCTTGACTCACATTAATATATTTTACAACATTGTATTTTGTATTCTCTTCTAATTTCACACATTTAATAAAACTTTAACCTAACATACAAGTCTACTGTATGCATGTATTATGTATATGTATTCTTTTTTCCAGCATTATTTGTAAATGTTTGGGGCACTTTGTGTAACCCAAGAAACAAGAAAATATATATCCTTAATATTTAAATTAGATGCTATTACAGTTTGTTAAATTATACAAACCTTTGGACCCTTCTGCATATTTTAGACACAGTCTTACCATTTTTTGTAGCCAGGTAGCGATTATCTGCACTGAAGGCCATAGTAGAGATGCCGATTTTAGGATTGGCACGGTCTAGATCAGGCTTTATCAATGGCACCTGGACTGGCAGATGTGTTATCTCGTCTGTAATAAAGTATTGCTGTCCATTAGATTAAACGCTAAAACTGGTTCTGATTTAAGTTTAACAGTTGTTTGCATTAATACTGAAGAATTACTATATAATACATTTATAACAGTTTTACTTAAAGTCATTATTTTATAAGACATAAACATATAGATGATATAGTTAAAAAAACAAAAAAATAATAAGAACCTTAGAAACCTATTAGTTATTAAAAAAAACAACTATTACAGAAATGAGACCTAACAGTTAACAGTTTACCTTGCAAGAACATTAGACTTCTCAGCTATACAGAAGATTAATAAAACTTACATTTGCTCTGTGTGCTGAAGAGTGAGTTACCCACAGCCAGCTGATGAATAGAAAGATCATCTCTTCCTGCAACAGCATTTTTCTCCACTTCCTTAAATACCACCTAGAACAAAGCAACAATCACCTCACCAAACTTTTCGACCAGGAAGAAATTAGAATGACTGACTTTTTTAGGTGTGACATGTAACAATGTACCTAAACTGAACAATTTATAAACTGCACACTTTAAATAAAGCCTAAGTTGCTTTGGATGAAAGCCAACAATAATAAAAACCTACATAGACCCAATTTTGGCCAACAAAATTTACACTAAAAAGGCCCTTTTTGGTTTCAGGTGAAGGAGAAGATCAGACTAAAATTATGGAAAAATATAAACAAAACACTAATTTACCCCCATTAGATGACAAAAAGAATTTTTATCTTATTTTAATTTCAAACTAATGTTGTAACCAACTTACTTTTCCACTGTGTAATGACTAGGTAACAACTGAAACCAGCCTTACACATATTAAGTACTGTGAGTGCACATGCTATAAAATGATGAAAAATAGTTTAATGAAAATAACAGATCAAAACACTTACCGCTTTGGAGTTGCTTATAGTTCCTGGATGGTCAAACTCTGTGATCTTTTTCCAGGTGATATGATTCAGGATCCGAATCTGGAGGGCAAGTCCATCAAAACTCTGTTACAGTGAGCTAAATATTTTATATTAATAACTTGCACAGTTTTTGCAAATTTATACATTATGTTTTGGGCTTGGAAACCTTTTCATCATAACTGCCAATGACCAGGAACTGGCTGCTGGGACTCCATGTGACAGACTTTATGCCGAGAGACCACTCGTAAGCACTGTAGGAGGACAAAAGACGGCCGTCCAGCGAATACAATAATACTTTATACTGGGGAAATAAAGACAGAATCATACTTGTCATTAAAAATTCTAGTACATTCTTAGTTATTGTTAAAACCTGTCATTACACAGCATTTCACTGTGATTCCATTTTAATAAAAGCAATCTATAAAAATGAGGAAACAGTGCACAGATTTTTATCAGATTTTCTTTTTAATGACTTATCATCATACATTAATATAATGACTGAAGGAGTATGCCATCATAAAACCATAATAAATTGGTTGTAGGACTATACGTTCCTGATAACAGAAAACATACGACAAAGAAAAACGAGGCGGCTCACCTCGAGACAGCTGTCCCACACTGCAAGCACACAGCCGTTAGGAGACCACTCCAGCCCTGCCAGATCTTGAGTTTCACTCTCAAAATGCTTAAATGTGATAACATGTAATTAAATATCACAATAATAATTTATAATTTTTCAAAGTGTGTCCCATTTAACTGCATCTCCGACATAAGCAAGGCCCAATGCACCTTCAGCCTGTGTGTTAACTAATGACACTGAACAGAACTTACTCTGAGAAGATGCCAGTCATCACATACAAATACACTGATGTAGTCTTTACATTCGCGTCGCTCTGCCAGAGCCATATAACGGCCATCCGATGTAAAATCCATCCCTGAAACAACAGATTTATGCATTTAAAGCTATACACATCCAAATGTATTTTCTATATAACCTATTTTTAGGTGATTTGTAGAAACAGTCATCTGAGGGCATCAAGCACCAAAGGACAAATCATCATAAAAGTAGCTAATATGACGTTTTTATGTGTAGTATGTGTGAGGAACAGGCTGTTGCAGGCTATTTTTAATTGAAAGCTCTTCAACTATTCTGCCCGTTCAAACCATTTTTTATTGCTCAACACTGTTCTAAGGATTCTAACATACTACTAATTTTACATACTATATAGTGTAGTTGGGAAGTAGACATATTTAGGCTCAGGGACTGAAGACATGCAGTGTTGGGGGTTCTTCGAGACCAAGATTGGGAATACCTAATTTAGTTTATAATGGTTGTATAAACCCAATGTCTCCTTCCATGCACTCACCTTTTTGGCAAGCTTTAGGATACTTAATGTAGGATACAGCTTTTGTGCACAGGGACCAGACAGTTATTCTCAACTGTGAAGATAAAGCAGAAACATATTTAGATAAATTCCTATTTGAATTAAACACATCATAAATTCTTTATTACAAAGCTGGTTAGACAAAAAACAGTGTGTTAACATAGAAGCACAAACAATATATTCATCAAGTATTCAGTATTCAACAATTAGAAATGTATTTCTAAATTGAAATAAAAATAGAGAAGTAGCAAAATAAACCTGTTTAATTATGAAGATGAAAAGTAAAACTGGTTTTTGATGCAAGTAAGAAGTATAGAATATAGTCTATTTTCATAATGCAATTGGGCATTACGGAATGATTATTGTTGTTTATGCATCCAGCAAAGTGTGGCCCTCGTAAGTAGTTAAAGGAGTACCCTGTTGTGATCTTCAGCCATCTGACTGAGCACTTAATAGTCAAAATCAAATAAAATAGTAGTCTATGTGTTGACACTATCACTAGACATCTATATGCAGTCAAAATACACTGTGTTTCACTTGGTCTGTGGTCAGTTTTCACACAACCATAACCAGACAGAAATAAGTGTTTCACATATTTAAAGTAATTATGTTCATAATCCCTGTTGAGTAAAAATGAAAACTATAATTGTTTATAAGGAAATACTGTTAATTATTATTGTATTGTATTGTATATTACTGTATACAATATTAGTAAATATATTTAGCAGTAGTATATGTGTAGCAAAAATGATACCATATGTTGTGTTACTTTAATGCATGACCTGTTGCTTTTGTAAAAACCAAATGTGTTATCTTGAATGCATTTGGCAGATGCTTTTTAATTGAAAGCAACTACCAGTGTTTTATATCTTTCATTTTTATGAGTATGTGCAATTCCTAACCATGACCTTGACATTGCTAGTGCAATTCTCTTACCAGAAAGCAGGAAAGTTTAAACTGAGATGTTGGAAATATGAAAACAGACTGTCGGCTAGGATCATTTACCCTCAGCCACTCTGGCTCAGCCAAGAATTCCACAGACAAACAGAACGACACATCATTCAAAGTTCATGGAGAGAACACACACACACACACACAGCTGTCCTTCATTTCAATACCTGTCAGTGAGTGTGAGAGAGAGCGAGAGAGCGAGAGAGAGAGCGAGAGACTTACATGGAACTCAGTGGTGTTAAGTATATGACGCCCGTCAGGACTCCAGCGTGATGAGACGAGTCCAATTGAACCCTCGTCTATCTTACAATGCCAGTCCGGCTGCTCTAGTGACCACACCTGAAAATAAGACACATAAACACAGCTACTGTTTTCACAAACATATTTGACTCAAGTTGACCTCCTATTGGCTCAGCATGAAAGTTTATATTTATAATTTGTTTTCAAAAAATTAAAAGATTACAATTAATTTAGCCTGTAGATAAAGGTTTTATGACAAGTTAGGCAAGATGCCGCGGAGGCTTTTTCAATCAGATGGGGGTCATGTAAAATTCTGGCAAAAATTAGTAAATTCAGATAGCGCCAAAAATACCAAAAATTGACTTTACATACACATTGTGCCTCGAATGACAAAAAAAGATCTAAAACCACTACTGTTGCAAAAATAAACATAATAAGTAATGTAATAAAGAAGCAATATAATAAGTAAAATCAGGATACCTGAACTAATCCTCTCTTGTACATGGCACAAAGGATGAATAGAGAGTCGGAGGACCACTCCATGTGCATCACTTGGTCCAGACATGAGTATAGGTGCACAATCTGAAGGGTGTTGATATCCCGCACCATCAGACGGTACTGAACACACGTGGCCTACATGTCCAGATTGAACAGGATAAATAGGTAGGAAACAAAACCACTTTATGCGTATAGAATTCTATCTTGCATGTGAGAATTTTAAGGACAGTCCCAGTACAGATTTATTGATGCTTTATTTGCACTGTGCCCTTAAAACACCATAACATTGATCTGCATTAGTTTACTTCAATTAGCTAGGTTTAGAATTGTATTTTAGCTACCTGCATAATGTGACTTATACCCTGGATTCTTGTTATTATGTTTTGAGCACAAAATCTGATGCGACAGTAAGTGTATAATAATGGAGATTAGTCTTAAACCATAAAGAAACTGTGCTTAATATCAGAAACAGTCAGAGCAGTATGGTACTATGCCATTCTAAACATGTCAAAGTGTTTATTGGGATGATATTGGTGGTGATATTCCAAAAAAATCTTACCAAATATTTTCCATCTGGAGAAACTTTGCACAATTGATTGGACTGTTTGAAGACCTCTGAGAAATTCATGGTACAGGAAGCTGCAGTAAATTACTCTGCGCCTAAAAGAACAAATCATCTGATTACCGCACAGATGGACAAAATGCAATACAAATGTATAAAATATTCTAGTTCGCCACTGCAGGTTGATGCATATTTTAAAACGCAGACAGGTAACGTCTTGGTTACGACTGTACCCTTTATCCTTGCTGGAAGCAACGAGACATTGTGTCGCTGGTATGAAAGGAAGATGGCATACTCTACTAATTCAACTTTTGTGCTGAGGTTCACAGCAATCAAGTCTTGTTGCCTCCATATGGGAAGAGAGGTTACAGTCGTAACAGAGACGTTTCCTTTCTGTTACTCACTCAACCTTGTGCTAATGACATAATGCCAGGGGTCTCTAAATGCCATAATACCTTGATTGCGCCATGAGGTACGCTAAAGCGAGCACAGGCAAGCCTCAACGTGCCTCGCAGTGAGCGTTCTAAAACATTGTAACGTTTCAGTGTATGAAGTCTATATAGACTCATCATGCAGGGAATATGCATGTGAGGAAGTCCCTACTGTGCAGAACCACATCATCTGCACTTATAGAGCACTTAAAGAGGCAATGGTCGAGCCATGCTCTAACGAGAGGAAAACATGGGGTTCACCAACAGGGGAACCTGTTTAGTGGAGAAATCATACAAGATTACCAAGGGCCATACGCACAAGTATCATGCCTGGTGGAAAAGCCCCTCCACAGAGCTTACACTGAAAAGTGCGTTTAGAGTCTGCATTTAGAGAGGGTAAAAGTTATGTCAAGCAATACATCCGGCATGCCATTTGGCCTTACCTGTGGTACATGTGTAAAACTTAAGCTGACATCTGCTCTACTTAAAAGGTTATAAAACCTTGAAAAGTGTTGAATGTAGCCCAACTTGCTGCTCTGCAAATGTCTGTCAGAGAGTACCCAAAAGGACACTTCCTCTGGTTTAGTGTGCATGATCTCCAAAACGACACAGTAGATCTTGGGACTGGTATGCCAGAATGATGGGATCCATAATCCAATGCACCAGCCTCTGTTTGGAGACACCATTGCCCTTCTGCTGACCTCCAAAACAGATAAAGAGCTGCTCAGAGCATCTGAAGCTCTGCGTGTGGTCCAAGTACAAACATAACACAACAGGGTGCAAAAAGGCGCTACTTCAGTGCACTAAGCTACTGCATTGAGAAAGCTTTAACGTGAGTGACGGTCTACCACTGCTGGTGTCAGGTCGGCTAAATTCCTTGGTTCCCTGAATGGGATTTCAGGGGCCAAATGTGGAGATTCCAGAAGTCCGGCCATGGGTGCCACACTGTGCCCTTTCATGGAAAAAGAAGGTCTTTCATCAGGTGAATTGGCCAGGGGGAGTTGTTGTCAGGAACATTAGCTCCGAGAACCAAGTCTGGATGGTCCAGTAGTGTGCAACTAGCAGGACTCCTGCCAAACTGGATTGCATAGCTTTAAAGCCGCTGATATACTTCAAATAAAATTGAAGAACGAAATGGTCTGATGTCATTTCTAAAATAATTTGCCCAAAATAAAGCCACGTGAACTTTGTTACTAGTTTGAAACAGCTCAACTTTATGAAAAAGTTCGCTCTGACTGGTAAACACCTTTGATCTGCCATTGGTCAATGACCATTGCATAGTAAAGTGGGTGTGTTCTGTGTGTTATGTGTTATGCCTTCTTTGACATCACCAGTTTACACAAAATGCGTTTCTCCATTCAGATGCGCTACTTTTTCATAGTTTTTCCATGCAAACACACGTCAGACAGACTCCCATACTTATCTTTTGCATCGTCTCGTGCATGAGCACCATGTAAAGAATTTCAGCTTTTACAAGCTGCTCATCAATGTCAGTTCCTGAACAGCAGACCAATCAGGAAACCCCAAAAGAGGTGCAAACATATCTGGCTCTTGTTTACAGTAGCAAGTTGGTATGAAAACTGCTTCATTTGACGGCAACATGGTGGATGAGGCGCTCATAGTGGCTGTAACAAGATCCAATGCCATTGCCAATGTAATTATTTTCTTTATGTCCACGTAGTAGCTATCTATACTGCTGTTTGGTTATTTCCGTTGTTGCGTCACATCTCAAAAGCAGGTTGAGCCATTTGCGCTCTGAGTTGCGTTTTAAACCTTACATTACCCTCCTTACGCTAAAATTATTTTGATTTCAGATGTGTTAAATGACCTTACGCATTCATCATATTTTCCGCTTGATGTTAAAATACTCACAAAATAAACAAATTATTATGTAATAATTTATTAACACACATCACTTTCAGTTACTTTTCAAATAACATATATACATTATATTATATTATATTATATCTATTATATAGAGTATTTTTTTCTGCAGTAGCCTACAGTATATAAATCTTAAACATTAAAAATGCCTTTAAACTACTGACGTAGTCCAAATAGATGTATAATAATAATGTACTTTGCTTATTAAGAAATTATAAAGCAGAGTTTACCTAAAAATAAATTTGTAATGACGAAATACTGTACATACACTTATTTTTTCATTCTATTCACAATTTGCTTCACAATTTTTTATATAAAACACAACAAAAAGTGCCGATAAGAGTACTTAGTAAGAGTTAAACTTGTTGCAGCGGTCAGACATAGAACAACATGTAGAACAACAACAATATATGGGCAACATGAATACTACACTGGATTGTCTTGCAGAGCAAAGATTCATGAAATGCAACAGTAACAAAGGTTGATGTTAACATAATATCTAACGATATTAAAGTTTGGATTAATAAATAAACGTATTTATTTTAGCATTCCGGATTTCTAATGGTGCTTTTCTATTGCATGATACGACACAGTACAGGTCAGTATGGCACGGTTCGGCTTGCTTTTCCACTGCATTTTAGTACCGCTTCAAAGTGGCTGGGATTATTAGAATCGGTACGGTACGCTTCAAACCTCAGCCGAGGTGGTACTAAACAAATTAACAGGTACGAGGTACCGAGCCGTACCATGCAGTGGAAAAGCGTCATAATAACACACACCCGCACAGTCTAATGGTAATATCTGCTTTGTGGATCCTCATGTTACAAGAGAAACACCAGTAACACTTGCCTACTCAGTACACCAGAAATTATGACAAGTAGTATTATAAAGTTTACTAAACAAAATTCTCATCTTCACAGGACGATAGGGATGATGAAACCTTGTCTGCTGACACAGAGAGGCCTACAGAGGTAATACACATCATGCAGTTTACACACTCACATTTCTTCACATTTTTGTGGTGTAGCCCATACACTCTTAACCCGGATTAGTTGACATTACTAGAAAATTGCGTGGAAACCCGTTGCACTAAACAATTTTAGTTTTTACACGGGATGAAACTAAACAGGTTAAGTTGTATGAACATAGAATTTTAAGCGGTGCAGTAGACAAATCAAGTTTACATTAGTAGTCTTTACTGAAATTCATTAGTTCACATTATTAATGTTTTTGAGCATACGTTTTATAAAATAACTATTAAGTTAAACAAATGATTTTAAGTAGAAATAAATTTTATATTTAAGTAATGTCTTATAATTTAAATTATACTACTTGGACTGAATTAATAAATAAAATCTCAAAGAAATTAAACAACATTTCAATTTTTTTATTTTTTATTATTATTGTTTACAAAACACAGGTAACACTGCAATGTACTCAACCTCTTAAACTTGCCAAACTTTTTGCATGTTAACAATTGTAAATTGTTTAGAGGAACCTACATTATTAACAACATGCAGACAAGCATTAAACTGGATGAACAACACATGCACACATTCCTGCACAAACTGTTGACAACTTTTGAGTTGACAACTGTTAACTTGTATCAATAGAGCAACAATATGCAGTTTTAACATACAGAACACTTCCACTGCATCTTCAAAAGCACCTGTGAAAACAGAGCAGAAGAAAACTTTTAGATTAGCAAATCACTTGCAGATACAATTCCACTGTTCCTGAACATCTGCTAATGACTACATCTTTTAAACAGTTTAAGTTACTACTATAAACAAACAAACAAAAATATTAAGTTTCAAAAGAAACTTTATGAAATATTTTTGAACGGTTATCTTAATACAAGACACATATGCTAGCGTTAGCGACAAGTATATGTAAATGCATACACACACTGTTATATAAAAAAAACCTTATGCCAACGAAATACAAACGTTGTAGGTAAACTGTGAACATGTAGAAACACACTGGCTAACCTTGTAAAATTTGACCTGACAGAAATAGCTCATTTAAATGCTAAACTGTGAACCGACAGAAAAGAAAAAAAACTAGCATCAATCGTCACATTAACACTACATTAACTTATTAACGATTAACTTATTAACGTTTAACTAACAACTGTTTTAAGGTAATTATTTTTGTCATAAAGATTTCTATAGATTAGACACTCACCGTTTCAAGCTGCTTTCAAAACTCCAGGTTTTGCGCGCCAAAGACCAGCACTCTTCAGACAGCGCTCTGCTGGTCACGTCACGACCTGTTTCAATAGGCCCCTAACATACTACGTTGTCTCTACTTAACATGATCATTGCACTCAATATTTCACCTGAATAGTGCAAACAACTAATTAGATTTAGTAGTGACAACGTTTTTTTTTTTTTAAAAAACGACAAAGAATGAGTAATGACCACTTAAAATGTTTCATTAATACAAAATCTGGGTTTAGAGTGTAGCAGTGTTTCCCAAACCAGTTCTACACAGCACCCCTCCCAGGATGTTTTAGATGTCTTCCTATATAAAACATATTCACCTTATCAGCTTGTTAGTGTGTTAATTAGGGAGACGTGTACTACATTCTGGGAGAAAGCTCATGAGCTGAATCAAGTCTTTCATATAGGGAAGTGCCGTGCAGGACTGGATTGGGAAACACTGGCCTATAGAGTGCAGGTTAAATATATATGTAAAGTATATTCTGAGTCAAAATCTGTAGTATCCATGAAGAAATAAAAAATGCAACCTTAATCTTGTGTATTTTCAGTTCCCAGTTAAGGAAATTTAAAGAAACTTCCATATAAAAAAGAACAGTGAAGAATCTGTACTGTACAGTACAGTATGTGCACTGCCACTTTGTCAGATGCTTCTCATGTAAAGATGGAAGAGATTACAGATATGTCCGATTGACTATAAAAAAAAACCGGTACCTCACAAATAAAAAAGCATCTGTATATAGCAACATATTCACCCTCACAATTCTCTTGCAACATAAACGTAATTCATTGTTAATGCAGCCTCTTTATCTACAGGATTCTCCATAAACTGGCATGCCATTTTATTCACTTGTCTTAATGATGAAAATGTGCTCAATGATTAAATTTATAAAATGAACGAACAAGACATTTAAACACCGCTTTGCGCTTTAAAAAGACTGAGGAGACCAAAATAAACTCATCCCCCATTTTAGGTTTAACATACTTAGAGTTTTCACTACACCTTACTGAAACGGGTGCCCGGTAGGCTGTTAACTGGTAAACAGTAGTGGATGTTTTATCCAGTACTAAAATACGCTATTAAAGTACATGTTGGGGTGCGAATAGTATGACGACTTTCTAAAATCTGACATCTTAGAAACGACTAAACCAAATAATGATTGAACATTTGCCAGAGATTTGAGACGTCAACGGCTTCGTATCACAGAAATGAATAAAGTCAGCACGTTGAACAAGTATCTAATGTCGGAGAAACAGAAAACTCGGAATATGCAGTTGAACATATAAAGTTTACCTCTTTATGCTGAAGGAGTTTATCGATCAGTTATTAAAGATCTGTCGTATCAAACAAAGCTATTCATTCCGTCCAAGAACCAACTGTCTTAACCTAATACACTTTTGTTTCGGATGTGACGTACGCGAAAACGTCTTACATGTGGAGACAGCATCCAATCAGCGCCGCGCCCTGTTGTCGCTGGCACACGGGAGTTATGGGAAATGTAGTTAGTCTATTTTCTATGTATACGCTACATCAAAATATAAATAAGGTATACCACGTTTAGACTAAACAAATTTAAGACATTTATTTTCACATTGCTCCGTTAAAGTCGTAAATGTATTTTCAAAAACAATGCAAAACATTTGTCGTGCTGTCACGAGACACATGTCGATAAAATTATGGATGTTGTTTGGTAGGTCTCTGTACGATCAAAAGCAATTGTCACTTTTTAAGCACATCATCATTTCGTAATACGTAAATAGAAATGTTAGGCTTTGATCGCATTTTAGCGGCCACTTCATAAGGGATTAGTGTTTCCCGCTCGTGTGCACCCAAACGGCGGCTAACGCCTCCTCCTGTCCCCCCCATTTCCCCAACCCAACCCTCCACAGCCAAGTGCACACACACTCAGTGAGCCTATTTACCCTATACCTGCATAATCAGCCTCATCTGCCTCTTAGCCTTATCTTGCTGTTTAACTAGAGCAAGTGATTCAATGTGCGTTTTCTTTTTAAATGGCTTAATTCTTAGTCCATTTCCTACATGACTAGGCTGTAGGGTCAGAATCTGGGTCCGTTACAGGTCAAGGAAACTGATTTGGAAAAGAGGGAACATCGTTTTTCCAAGCCAGCAAAATACCTTGATTGGTAAGTAACTATAATACATAATACATACTGTGTTTTTTGTTTTATGGGTTACATCGAAATCAGTGTAGTGTTCGTCACAGTTAAAAGTCAGCAATAGTGGAGTGTTACGTTTAAAAAGTGGTCACATAGCCATGTTTGTAAACCCACCCACAAAATGTTGGTAAAGCGCTCCTCATGTTTTCATCATCCACCCCATTACAGTTTATTAAAAATGACTCTATAACATGGCGAACTATCTATATTGTTATTCAGTATTGTTACAAGTGATAGAAATACTTTGTATATACGATTATATATATATATATATATATATATATATATATATATATATATATATATATATATTATTGCCCGTGACGATATTTGTTGATATTTGTAAAAATGTCTTAGCTTTTTAAACAGTCAGTTTGAAAATCGATTTTGCCCCGCAAAGGTGTCACAGTGGTCAGAGTTCACTATGATAATTGTCTGTCAACAAGTACAGTATAGGCTAAGTCTTATCCCTGGTAAGACTTGATAAGAAAGAGAGCGCTTGTGCTTTTTCTGTGGTCACAACTTCATTAACCACAAGCAATGTTGCACATTTGGTTTTGTTTTTTCTTGGTCTTCCGTTAAAAACTGATTTTATAATGCATGTAATATGGCAATGCAAAGCAATGCAATGACCTTAGAAAACGATTCAATCAACATATCATGTCATATCACGTCATATCATGTATTGCATTGTATTGTATTGTATCATTTCGTGCTATTATATAATATTAATATAACATAAATATTTAGTTATTATTGTTATTATTTTTTATTATTATTATTCAACATATTTAAGGCAAATATCCACCATCGTTTGTAAGTCGGTTTGGATGAGAGAATGTATAAATGTGAATTTATTAATATTATTATTAATATTATTATTCATATTATTATTATTATTATTATTATTATTATTGTTGTTGTTTTTGTTATTACATTTTATAAACATATGCACATATAGCCCGTATATTATAGAAATATAAGAATATATTTTTGTTTATAGAAACATAATAATATTAATAATAATGATAAGTATTATTATAATAACGTAATACAATAATAATATAATAATAATAATATAATAAAATATTTAATAATACATTTAAAATAATTTTTAGAAAGTCAGCTTTAATTGTTTTTATAGACATAAACGAAAATAATGGCATTTCCTAACATTAATAACATAATGAAGCGTATAATGAGAGACTGTTAAGAGTGCTGGTGTTAGAATGAAGGCAGGGTATGTGTGACGGGTTTTTGTAATTCGTTGTCAAGGGTGCTGCTATACGCTAACAGTAGTTATGATCGCTCAAACGTCCATGTTCTCTGTAGAAATTTTTTTTAAAATATTTTTCGTTTGCTTTTGGTCTAATCTGAAACAACAATTGTTACATATCGACGCCTGGTCTTAAATTAAACCGTACAGACAGAATTGTGCTGTTTATTTCCATGACGCCTTACTTCTGGCGGATATGGCTGATCCTTTTTGTGCTGTTCAGTTTGAGCTTCGGTAAGCTGTTGCTTTATTAGTTGTAAAATGAAAACGAAGGCCTTTGTCAGGCGATAATTCAATTCTACGCCTGAATCCCCTGTTGTCTTTGTATAATTGCTGGAAGAGCTTTAACTCCTCTCAAGGTGGCATCTACCACGGGAATACAGGTCGCATTTAGTAAACACGTTGTTACTTCATAAATGTATAGTAAAAACTTGCCATTTGTTTAAAATGAACGCTATGTTTGCCATGTCATTGAAATTATTTGTTGCATTTGCTTCTTAATGTTGAATTTATTTGTTTTAATTTATACAATGTTAATTATGAAGAGTATATTTAAAACAGATTAGAAACGATTTCAAGATTTTAAACAGATAAATTAGAAATCTAAAGCATTTTAGTGTTTAATGTTGTGGTTTTATATTTTCACGTTTTTTTTTATTTGTTTTTAAAGTACAGTGGTTCTGTAGAATTTTGTTTATTTGAGTTAACTTTATTGTGGCATTTGCACTTGACAGATGAAGGCAGTATTTGGCATTCGGGGTTACCGAGGGAACAGACGCGACTCAAGAGTTGCACGCTAGTAATGTGTTGTGAGTGAACATATTCTTTCTTTTACTTAAAGACTTTAGATAATTTTTATTAATATTTAAAAAAATCTGTTTTATTATAGTTTAAGCTTGTTTGTTGTCCTTTCATGGGTTTTTCTTAGAAATAAAATGTTTTATCACTTTGGCGACTTTCTTGTACTACTTACAAAGAAGCATTCCTCACATTTGTTTACGTCTATTTTACATTTAAAATTTAACATTAGTAAATATAACATGTTTGTATTTATATTTAAACTATTGTTAAATATAAATACAGGGAGTTAAAATACTGGATTTTTAATCTTTAAGTTTTGCTATTTTTAAACAAATAAAAAAATGTAAAAAAGCATTAGTTTAGCTACAAACTCATTTGTTCTGTTCTGATATTGTTTAGTTACTCTATACATGTATAGACCTTATTCCTTATTTATTAAGCGGGATGTATGTGGTCTACAGTGGAACAGTGCCAGGCAGGCTTGGGCACGTCAAGTCTGGCATCTTTATTCTGAATTTGTGCATCAAGCCTCCAGATCTGCTGGGATTCAAACTTCAGAAACTAGGCATCAGGGTGGAAATTACTTTTAGATCAAATCCTCTGTGTGTTTTTTACTTATAAAAAACATACTTATACATTATAATAAATGTGAATTAGGTATTATACATCATTTTATCCATTGTTCTAATATTAATTATGTTCAGTTGTTTTTCAAGCAAATATTAGCCTTGATTAGAAGGCTAGACTCAAAATGAATGTATATTGGTCTGAATTTGGATATATATTGTATGTCTCTGAGCAATTTTACTGCCATATTACAGGATCTTATGCCCGATCGACAAGTAACTCCTGTTTGGCTTTTACAGAGTGTGATCTACCCAGTAGTGGATTTTTCAACATCCAAGATGTCCCAGTCATCCACTGCTGATGAGGGTTCAACTTTCGAACACTTGTGGAGTACCCTGTGAGTTTATTTGACAACATTTTTTAGCTTCAGCATGTAACAAATTGTTTGTTCGTTTTTATGATCATTACCCCCTGTTATATCAGCTACTGCTACTGCTGTTTATTTTCAGTGAAATATCATGTGAATCAAAAAGACAGATAAATCTGGTCACTTTTGGTGCTTTTTTGATCCAGCTATTATTCGTCGACCTTTTGTTGTTTTATAGTGAGCCAGACAGCACATATTTTGAGCTTCCTCACCCAGGACACTCAGGGGACAGGGTGGCTACTAACAGCCTACCCAGCAACCGCGCTGAAGTCTGCATGGATGTTTACCACATGAGAGACATGAATGACAATGTGATGGTAAGAAAAAAGTTGTATTGTATTGTATTGCAACTAATAATAGAAATACATATGCAATCCATCATTTGAAAACAAATGCATTCTCAATTGAAGTTGATTTTTTTATCTTATTTTATTAAACAAAATCAGATTCAGTAACTCTAAACAAGATTTATGTGGATGGTTTTCCCTCCTTATCCATCAGGATTCCCTCCATAGTCCCTGGTTTCCCTCTCTTGTGCAGATTTTTCCCTCCCTTCAGGCTCTGCAGTAGGTCAGAGTATATTAGTGGAGGGTGTAGTGGGAGGCAGTGATGTCTTAATTAGAGAGAAAAGCCAAGCCAGGAAAATGACACCTGCTACTACCTCCCATCTGGGGCACTCGTGCCGAGAAATAGATAGATGGACACATAGGATAGCTGTGTTAATCTTACCAAAACATATCCATGTCACATTTTACCCCAAAACAAAAAATCGGTATCTTAATAAGACAATTTAAGAAGCATATTTTTTTGGAAAATAATTATTATTTTATTGTATTTGTAGAACGTTATTCTTCAAGAGACTCCTTTCCTCTTGTTTCTGTTACTGAAATGTGTCTGAACGTTATTTTAAAATTCCCATAAATTTATAATGCTTCTTATTAGAATCCCATTAAAATACAAAAGTACTGTAAGATATTTAGAAGAACATAGATAAATAAGAGAATGTAATATGTAATATAGGTTATACATTATTTGAAGTGAAATATGACTTGGACATGTTCTTAACAGGTTGTGTGAGAACAAAAATACTTTCTAATATAGTGAGTTAAGTTATTATTTCATTCATTTCCTTGCAGTGTGTATATTTTGACTCAATAGTTTTTAATGGTCAATCCCTCTGCATTACCTGTTCTAAGCCATATTCTTTTTAGATGTTCACTTTAGCCTTGGATTTAAAGAACATATTGCTTAAAAGTGTGTTCTTGTCTAAGCGTCTTTTACTAGTTGTGTGCGCTCATCAAAATTATTCACTTGACACTTTGAAATTGCTCCAGACGCCTGGTAATCTCTTTAAAAAGGAAAAGAAAATAACTTAACTCTCCAGTCTTGTCGATGATTAATAATTCAGTTGGAAATGCAAGGCAAACTAGCCGTCCCCTTGAAGCCAAAAATGGGTTAGTCTAAAAGACATGGGCAAGTCTAGACCTGCTTTTTTATTTAATGAATAATCATGAGGCCAAAAAGTGGGAGGGCCAAGGATTTCTTCTTGGCTGCATCTAAAAGCTGACAGGGCAAGACGAACTGTTGGAAAATCAGAAAAAGCATCTTACAGTCTGTTATCTTATCTGAAGTTGTTGTTGTTTATAGTTAGTTTCACTTAGATCATCTAAAGTGAAGAATTAAGACTTGCAATACTCACCTGTTTACGCTGTGAGGTCACATGACCAGACCAGTGGGAGAATCTCCCCTGTCTGTTGCCTGCCTTGCGGGATTGCTACAATGCTGTGTGTCAGTGATCTGCCTCATTACTACAGCACGGTAGGTGAGCAGTTTCAAGGATTTAATTCAATGATTTTTCAAGAGCTATATCGTTTTTTTTAGATTATGGACACTTGTTGACAAGTTTCACCGTATTTGTTATTTTAGAGAGAGCAAAGTAATTTTGTTTGAGCTGTTTCTTAATATGTTGATTTTTCCGCATCAATGCATGTCCTATTGCTGTAACATATAATTGTTATATGAACTTTAATTTGATTTATTATTTATTATTCATGTTTTCAATTCTTTCAAGGCTATTTAGTGCTGGGTTTATTTTCAGTTATACTTGGAAAAATAAATTCCATGGTAGTTACAAACTACAAAAATGCTATTATGAATGATGCATGAAAAGATGACTTTCATGTGAAATTATATTAAAAAAATTAAAGGGGGTGCTCTAGCTACAGTTCAACTTTCAGACAGACACCTGTTGATCAACATTAGTTTTGATGAGTCGAATTGGGAGAAATTCAAATCAATTTTTGTGAATTAACTAACATATAATTATTGGTTTAGTTTTTAATTCAGATTGTTGAAACTTAATGTGTGTTTTTTTTTAATCAATTTTGTAAAACTTTCTTTTCAATTTGTATTATCATTTTAATTGGTTATATGAAGATATACAGCAAATTGAATTCACACCTATTGACAGAGTCTAAGCAAATGTATTTACAGTAGATTAACAGAATTTGAAAACTTTATAACAAGAGTAATGCTAAATAGGCATGGCATAAATCTAACTTTATTATCATACATATAATATGCATTGCTTGCTGTATGCAGCAGAGGGTGCCGTTTTATTAAGTTAGCATGTAAAATGTTGCTAACAGGATCAGTGCTGCTTACCACAAATTTAAAAGAAAGTGCAATTTACAGAGATTTATCTGATTTGAAATCATTTAAAATGTTTAAGTTAGAGCTCTTATTCTTTTGTATCTTAAACATGATGTAAAGTGCAGAAAGTTGCTTTTGCCTTTTAATAGTTTGTGAATTTCTGAATTTTGAACTATTTTTAAGCATTTTAAACTTAGCTTGATTATATGTTTACTTTATTATTGCTTTTTTATTTTACAATATTTTTTGTGATGGCAAATGAAAAAGTGCACACATGCTCTCTCTCTCTCTCTCTCTCTCTCTCTCTCTCTCTCACACACACACACACACACACACACACACACACAAACACACACGCACAAACAATAATGCTTCGGTTCTGTTTCAGCTCGTCACAGTGCATG
Source organism: Beaufortia kweichowensis (assembly GCA_019155185.1). Lineage (NCBI taxonomy): Eukaryota > Metazoa > Chordata > Actinopteri > Cypriniformes > Gastromyzontidae > Beaufortia > Beaufortia kweichowensis. The sequence continues at coordinate 14,716,591 of CM032806.1, forward strand.
TTTAGACTTAGTAATGCAATTCTGAACATTGTTCTCACATCTACTAGCCAATTTTAAGAGGGGCAAAACTTTAATCTATTGTAATGGTAAAGGCCTACATGCAAACACTGGCATCATTATTACTAATGCTCATTATTAGGATTATGTAAACAACCCGCTACCCTGATCATTAGGCTTTGGTGAATAATGAACTATAAACATGAATCATATTTTATAGGGAATGGCTTGTTAAGGAGAGGCATGATATTAGTTTTCTTAGTGCTTGGACGTAATGGTTTTTGCCTTTTGGATGATAAAACTGGTGAGAAAGTCCAACAGACTTGCATTGAAAGAATGACCCAATCATAGCAACTGATGGACTCGTTTGACTTGGGCCAGCAACAGCCTGAAAGCCACCAAGAACAATTTATTATAGTGATGTTATTATGTTTTCTATAAGTTTTAAAGTACTATGGTGCAGGCAGGGTCTTAACAAAATATTCCTCAGCAAGTCTGTGTTGTTGTCTGCACTTGCCATAATCATTGAAATATGTGGTTTCTGTCCCTTTGGACTCTACCTTCTCTCATTCACTGTGTCCACAAGGATCATGATCAAATCAATGAGGTTTATTATTGTACAGAATTATTTAACAGCTCAGAGACATTTAATGCTTTCCTTTTGGACAATATACTATGTAAAAAAGAAGGTATAGCAGCTCTTTCTTGTTATGTGACGAGCATTATTCATTCATGTTTTCTAATAAACATGATTCACTTTTTTGGTATACAATACCCATCAAGCAAGTCCACTCCTTGAATCCATGATATATCTGATATAATGTTTTTCTCATTCAATTTTTGCAATGTTAATTTTTGCTTGTGTTATATCACAGTCAATATCACAGATTTCTTTCAAAAGTAAAAGCACACCTCTGACGTATCTTTCATGTTCATAGCAAAATTAGTACACAGTCATAAAAGTACTGCTCCTCGATTTTTCAAAACACAAGTAATAAAAATAGTCACATTTCCAAACCCTTCTGGTGATGTTTCTGGAAATGTTGCATCCCACAGTTTTCAGTTGCAGTGATATTAAATAATAAACAGTGAACAAATAGTAATCAAATCCAGCAGAAATGTACATCTGAGAATGTTGTCCCTGAAGCAAAAGCCATAACATTCAAAACTCTGGTATAAGTGCATTTGTAATGTTATCACAGTAATGTTTGTAATGTTACCATTATTGTAGTAAGAGTTTTAAAACTGAAAAGAATGAAAGATAATGACAAATTTGGATCTGTTTGTCCACATTTGCCCAGCTTGAACTGATGTGACACTGCTGAAGCACTATAATTTATGAGTAGTGGGTATGATTTGTGAGTTTATAGGGTAGACAAGAGAATGGCAGGCAATTAGACATAAGACAGATTACAGTTGTGTTTTACAACCTAACCTTCACCTGAAGGCATGGCTCTTTCCCACATACATCCCAAAAAAGTGTAACTAGAGCTCCAGAGAAAGAGTGGATGGTCACAAAATCAGCTTGTGTCTTATCTCCTCCCTCTTTCCTTTAATGACAAATCTTTTCCTCCCTCTTTCACCTTTTCCCCTCCCACTCCTTTACCTGTCTCACCTACCTTTTCTTTCTCTCGTCCAATTCAGTCTCAGTACAGCCTACTGAGCAGCAGCATGGAACAAAGTTTGGGGAACAGAGCAGCTTCGACCAGCCCGTACAGCTCAGAGAACACCTCCAATGTGCCAACGCCATCGCCCTACTCTCAGCCAAACTCTACTTTCGAAGCTATGTCTCCAGCCCCGGCCATCCCCTCCAACACTGACTACCCCGGGTCTCACAACTTTGAGGTCACCTTCCAGCAGTCTAGCACTGCCAAATCAGCCACCTGGACGGTGAGTAGAGCGTCTTGTAGGGTCTTGTTTCAAAAACTGCATGCAGAACCTTATGCCAAACTACTTGGCATATAGTTCTATCTATTGTTAACCTTACATACACACTACCATCACTAAAATGTTTTTCACAACTGGTCATTTTAGCATTTGGCCTAGAATTTGTTAAAATGTTCTCTTGGCATTTTATTAGCCATTTTCTTGATGGGATGCTTCTTAAATATTTAATTCTGGGCTCTTATTGGCTGTTTTTCTTTATTATTTAGTCCAAATCCTTCGTTTCAAAAACACTTTTATTAAAACAACTTTTTAGTTTTGTATTGAAAGCAACTTATAACTTTGCACAATTAACATTTAAGCATACACCTTCAGATCAAAGGGTTTGCTAAGTTAAGAGAAACATTTCACTCAAGTAACCCAAAACTTAAATGGTAGAGTATGTTGGCATAAAGTTAACATAAAGTTTGAATTCTTCAGTGCAAGTAATATGGGAATTGTTTTTGCAAACGTCTTGTTCAGTAACATTTTGAGGAATGAAATTCAGCAAGTGTTCTTTGTTTTTCAGATACTGACAAACGTTCTTTGTTAGTCAAGGGAAGTGATTTCTCATTGTACAGTAGCTCTTCAGAATCAAACCATGTTAAATTCAGTTGCAATGTAAAAAGTGCTTTTTTTGTTGAGGTGCAACTGGGTGGTTGCTAGTGTGTTGCTAATACTTGTAGCTGGGTCTAGGTTGTTACTAAATGGAAATCCTGAATAGAAATAGCTTTTCTGTAGCTCAGTAAGCAGTCATCATGGCACTAGCAACACCAATGTCATCATGGGTTTGATCCCAGGGATTTCACATACTCAAAGTACAAAGTACAATTTAATGCAATTTAAAAGCGTTTGCCAAATGTAAATTAAAAACCAAATTTTAAAAACCACATTTATAAGTCTTTATGATCATGGGTTCTCGTTTCTCATTCAGTGTACGTCTATGGAAATTTTACCTGTTTTAACTCCAACAACACGTATGCCAGATTGCTTAGAAAAACAATAGCACATGTCTCTGTTAAGCGCTTAAGGGTGAGAAAAAGTAATAACGATGTTTGCATTTGCAAGCGCAATGTGTGGTGTACACAGAGGAAAAGAAATCATAGTAATGCCAATCACAGAAGCTTGAAACCAGAGGAGTCAGTGTTTTCCCTAAAGTCTAGTGTCACCGTGCAGAAAGGTGCTACATCAGTTTGTCGTGGAGTTGACCCCCTGAAACAAGAGATGGGTCTTTTTCTTGTGTCATGTGGCTTTTAGGTTGTTTGTGGGATGAAGTCAAGCGTGAGGCTTGCTCTCTGACTTTTCGTAGAAGTGTAAGGTGATAGCACAACCAGGAAGGTGATGCTATGGCCATCACTCAGTGCCTGCCTGTGAAGACCACCACCTTTGGCACACCACGTTCCGCTCTATTCGCAAAGACTAGGTCTGTGTTAACCCTAATAACAAGAGAGGAAGCTTCTGAGATGGACCTGAGCAGAGTTTTAAGCAGGGATTGCTGTTTACATTTTAGGATAAGATAAACAGGATAAGCATATGCTAATTATAGGTGAAGGCTAACAATAAGTGCAGGCTACATAAGAATACAAGTAGGACCTGAGCTAGTGAAAAATACACAAATTAGAGAATAGAGTTAGACATTTTTGACAATGATTTGGTCCTACGTTTTAATGGAACAATGAGACATTTGTAAATAGTGAGAGGGGACCTGTTGTGAGATTTCTGTCTAAAAATATTCATAGCAGAATATTCTCATTTCTGATCAAAGTATTTGCTGTACTTTAAAGTGTTTTTTTATGATGATCATTTTATATGACAGTTTTGTGACATTTAACAATGAGGCTATATGCATTAGGGATCTTAAACTAACAATGAAAATGATTTCTCTGCATTTATACATGTTGGTTAATTTAAATCTGTAAATATACTATTGATCTATTACTTTATAATAATTCATGAGATATAAAGCTTTTATTGTTAAAACATTTTTAGTATATATGGAAGTTAACATGTTACAAGAAATACATAATATTTAATATTTTTTAATGTTAACATATACAACTTACTGTAATTGTATATGGCAAAAATGTTGTGTCATGCAGTGGTTGTTATTGTCGAGCTTTAAAAAGTAAAAATTATTTTAAAAGTATCATAAAGGTTTTCATGCATTATATTCCAAGTCTTTCTTAAAACATTTAGGCTATGTAAGATATTTAAGTTCACAGAAACTCTTCCCAACACTGCTGTCCAATATCCAGTATCTAATGTCCAATAATTCATGATGGGATAGGCTTAGCCTCCGTTCTGAAGCAGTGACTGTGGATTTAGTGTGCACTTTAGCATTTTTAAGACATGGGACTTTCCTGCGCACTTACTTCCTGTCGTGTGGACTTGCTCTTAAGACCACAAATGTGGGTATTTCAACAAGCCTTTTCCTTTGCAACCTGGGAAAAAAGGTCACATTTTGAGGGACAACCTTTCTGGCATTTTGTCGCGCTGCTCTGACGTATTGGATTTTGAAATGCAGCCTTCAGAGAATCTCCAGGATTTTGCGATCACAGAATGTGAATCAAGCAATCTCTGTAATATTTGCAGAAGCTTGCAGTATTTAAAAATTGTGGCAGACTGTCTGCAGTCTTGATTTATTACTCAAATGTAGGCAGTGTGAGGAAGCCGAAAACTGGTTTACAGTTTGTGTCCATGGCAATGAGTGAACTCATCTGCTATGATCAAGAAAGATACAGAGAGAAAGAGATTAACAGTTGTCTTAATAATTTGAAGTGACATAATTAAATTTATAATTAAAGCTTTTCATAATACTTGTTTGCATCCTGTTATATAACTATATAACTTAATATTGTTTGTATGTTGTAAAATTATTAAATGACTTCTGTTAAATAAATAAATGAAATGCAAAAGACAAATCACTATTGATGAATTGCTGTAATTTAGAAGAAAGTTGAAATTGCTTGAATTACTTAAATGCATTAACGGAATATAAAATATGTTGCCACGACTTAATGATAATATCAATGTAGTTGAGGATGATAAATGACATGGATTCTAATGGGGTGGGTGAGAAAAGGTTAATACCTGAATGACTAGAAATGGCTGTAATGAATTCTGCTTTGGTTACTGAAGACTGACAGTTTCATAAACCAATAGGAAAAGTAAATAATGTTGTAAATGTAGAGAAAGTGCAAAGGTTTTTGGAGTAGCAGTGCCTCCGCTGTGAGACATGTGGTTTGGGTACATTAGAAATGGAAGTTATGGGAAAGAACATAAAAAGAGCAGAAAGAAGAGACAGAGAGTGAAAGAGTCACTCTCAAGAGTCACCAATTAATTAAAAGATGACAATGCGATGGAGATATATTACATATAAAACGCATGAGTTATTCCTCACAGATATGACTCAATGGTCCATCAAAATGTCCATCACAAGTAGACAAGAAGCTGCATGTTACATATTTTGCTACAGCTTTTATTTTCACTCTTTCACCCACTCTAAAGACCATTAAACTGTTTACTTAAAGAAGCCAGAGGAAAAGTATAAAGTATTGGCTTCTATACTCAAATTTAGGGAATTTCCAGGTAAATTACAAAAGCTTGCAAGGATATTTGGGATTAGTGTGTTGGCGGTAGGTGACTCATTCTGTGGCAGTCTGATGTTCTGAATAAGTTTGTTATGGTGCTTTGGGGTTTGTGTAGCATCATGCTGCTTTGGGATAGGCATGAGGGCCTACTGATTGCAATCTGCTTAATGCGTTATGTGTTTCTCACTGATACCATTCCTCTCAATTAACCTCATAGACAAACCACTTGTTCAAAATGGGAATATTGCACATCTACTGTGTAGACCCACCATCCTCAGTGCTCCCTATATGTTTTTGATGTTTGGCTTTAACTGTGTTTGTATTTTTTTTAAATCACAACATGTATGGAAAGCTTTCTGAACCTATGATAAAAACACAATGCTAATTCCAAAATCAAAATGACAAGTCACCAAGTGCACCTTCGTGTGGAATAAGTTGTGTTAGTTTACACAAAAAATACAATAAAATGTGTCATCATTTGCTTACTTTTATGACTTTCTCTCCGCTGTGGAGCACAAAATCTTTCATTAAAGTAATTTGAGTGGGTTGAATAAGCTACCTACAGTGCATTCAAGGTATAAAATATACTAGTATAGAGTATGTAATCCCTGAGATCAAACCCATGATCATTATGCTGGTGACGCAATGCTTTTGTCATACAATAGACTTGATGTGGAGATGCAAGTTTCCAAATTATGTCATTTCCTGTTTCCATTCCTCTCTATTGTCCTCTACTATTTAATTAAAAGGCAAAAAGTAATACGATTATTAAAGTTTATATCTTAAAGTAATCTAATCTAGTTAAATTCAGATCCAGCCTGATAGGATTTAGTGACCATGTCTCTGTCCAAGGTTCTGAACCTATTTATTTTATGTCGCTGTGTATATGTTTTTCAAATGACTTTATACTGAGCTCCTAAAAGATGGTCTTTCTTACTTTCTGAAACAAAAAGATTTGAGATGATAAAAGACAGAAGACAAAATTCTGTCATGGTCATTTATGTGTTGCTTCTTGAATCATGTCTGTTTCTGCCTAGGCCTTTGGCTGTGTGTTTTCAAAGCACCAATTATGAGATGATATCACTGAGTGAATTATAAAAATAAGTTGTGCATCAGGGATAACTATTTTAAAGCTCACTCTCAGACACACATTATAGAGGCTGAAAGCAAGAGCTATCATGCGGGATGAAAATGAGTTCTGACACCTCAGCTTTTCCAATAAAGACCCCAACACTTTTTTCATTGCTGGCATATAAGTAGGGCAAGTCTGAGCATGTCTTTGCTTCTGGGGTATTTGAGGCTGCTCTTCCTAGATTTTACCCTCATAGTCAGTGTGGCGGGTCCAAACACGCCCCAAAGCCAGCGCATCCTTCCTCCCAAAATAAAACCTATAAGTGCAACTGATGAGAGGAATTTCATAAAAATGCTCAGACATGTGCTGCATGCAGTTTTGCTTATATATGTAAGAACATATTTTTGCACTCATTCGTCTAGTTGATTTGTGCCTTATTTGGTACAAAAAGTTTACTTACCATCACTTTGACTGTTTTCTAACAGTAAAAAGAAAGTAGAGAAAACGGTTAATGCTAACAAATATTTAAGTTTACACAACATTTAGGCCATTTAGTAGAACTAACTCAATTTACTGGCTAATGTCTTAACTTCACTACAAATAAGAATCCGTTGAACCAGCTAAAGTTAATTAGGCAAATTAACTGAAAGACATTTAGTTTGATTTTTCAAAAACAAAACAAAATTAAAAAGTTATATTTTTTATTATATACATACTGTACTTTACTTGACAATCAATATACATCATTAAATTAAAAACAACTGTAAAGCAACAGATTAAGAACTAACTAAGACAACAACAACAACAAGAGCAGCACACATAAAAGCAACAAACACTAAGACATTAATCATTTTAATAATATAAACCCCATAATGTAATCTGCTGCAATGCATGCTAGAAACCTTTACATGTAAACTAGTTTGGACAAACATTCAAGTAACAGCCTTACTAAAACTCTTTGTTTATTACCATTATTAATCCATTATTTAAACCATTATTAAGTTTATTACCTCTGTTGGGAGAACATTTTTAAGTTTTTTTTTTTTTTTTTACAGTCTGTACATGCATGTCTGTATTTTGGACCTTATCAGTTCAGAGACTACAAGTAATATTTGTAGTTTTAAAATTTAAGTGAACTTTCACTTTAGTTACAATTTGAAAACGAATGTGTCTTTTGGTTCTTAATGTTAACATTTTAACTAAGCAAGAATCGATTTGAAGAAAGGCTGCCCCTTGTTACGGTATAAAAAAAATACTTGTTTCCACATGTCAGGAAACATTTGCAGTCTAAAGTCAAAGACTATTAAAATACATTACCTTTGATGAGGCTCTTTCAAACTTTAGGTGAATATTAAAAACTATAAATTTGATCAGTTTGCTGTTAACTAAATATATAATTTTACAACAAAATATTTAGTACCAGCAAATGATATTGAATAATGCATATTATTGAGTCAAATTAATAAGCAATTCATTAATTTATTATACTTTATTTTGAGAAAGGTAAGGAAATACAGAAATGTAACAGCAAATTTACTTATGCTTTACTTAACAACCGTAAGAAAGAAATCGCCAATGAATGACATACAATGAATTACTCAGTTTTTTAATACAATATGTTTTTTCTTAATTATACTTTCACTGGTTTCTGTCAATTATTTTTACATACATTTAATAAAATCGGACAAAATTCTTCTCGCAGCATATATCAGGAGAGAAACTGGTAAAGTTGCCTATGTGATGCTAGCTGCAATTTCACAGCTGTTAGCACAAGCAGCACATTTGTGAATTTATTGACAGAATTTGTGGGTGGCTGAATTTGTGGGTGGCATGCTGAAACATGTCCATCAGGCTGTCAGACTCATCATTATCACTTAGGCCACTGAGCCTGCCCAAACGTGCACTTTTTCAAAGCTCACCTTTCTCTGTCATATTATTCCACCTTTAACACTTTTTTCAAGCGCATGTACTTCTATAGAAAATATAAAGCTCTATGTGAAACTTAAAGACATCAGACTGTAAAACATTTTTGGTTTCTGGTCCCTAAACTAAATCTCCCAGCCAGACAGAATGGCATGATACCCGTGGTTCCCATCTTCAGTCATGGGGACCCAAATACTGCACTTTTTGTATATCTCTCTTATTTAAAGTCAGTTTATCCCTGCTAAAAAGCTTAAAAAGAACATTAAAAATGTTCTGTGATAAACCGTTATTTTTTAGCAGCATCATTCTATTAGCTTTGTCTCTTTCCCTTTATTCTAGTGTCAACATTTACACATTTGGCAGGCTCTTATTCAAAGCAACACACAGTGCATTCAAGACTGTGTCTTAGCAATCGAACCCATGACCTTGCGTCTGCCAGCTGAGCCACAGCAATGAATCACACATTAATGTGTAAAGTAATTATTTTACATTTATCAACCAAAAATATAATATATTATGAATGTATTCAAAGAATATATCAGTTCAGTTCAAAACAATAGGAAGATGTTCTGAATAAGTTTGTTAGATGGGCGTGTAGAGACATGACATCTATACTCAATGATTTATGCAGCTTTATCCAACACTCCTATTTATGCATGTGTATGCGTGTAAGAGAGAGTTTGCTTTTCTCATACATAATCTCTCAGTGAAAGTGTGTAAGAAGTGATGTTGAATAAACTCTCACAAACGTGAAAATATATATAAGGACTATAACTTTTACTGAAGATCTACAGATCATACATTTACTATATGAGCTCAAGATTATAAAAAAAGATTATAGGTCATATATGTAGATGGTTTGATTTACCTTTAATGAGTTATAGTTCATTATGTTATTTATAGAGTGCAAACAGTGTTAATAGCGTTTATACTGCTATAACACCTGGCCTACAATTTATTTTTCATAAAATCTGAATGTCATTAATACAAGTCCACACAAAGCAGGCTTGTACATTTGGTTTTTAGAGGGAATATTTGGGATGTCTTTATAGTTTTCGACAAGCTCTGACATGTGGTGTATGTATGAGTGTGTGTGAGAGTTAGAGAGAAGTCTCATCTGATGATGAGCTTGTCTTTATATGCCTGGAGGTCTAACTGTATTTGGTTTTATGCGGTAAAAATCTGTAAAATTACATCAGTCCTTCCCTGTTTTATCAGTAGATTTCAGCTGCTTATGTACAGCCATAAGCATGACTCTATTCCTTTGATTATGATTTATTCCTTTTTTCCGCAGTACTCGCCGTTGCTCAAGAAACTGTACTGTCAGATCGCCAAGACCTGTCCAATTCAGATCAAACTGGCTTCCACCCCTCCTAATGGCAGTGTGATACGAGCCATGCCTATATACAAGAAGGCTGAACATGTCACAGAAGTGGTCAAGCGTTGCCCCAACCACGAACTTGGACGGGACTTCAATGAAAGTAAATAAATAAAATGTTGGAATTATGTGACTTTGAACTACCTGTAATTTTTACCTTTAAATCATAATCATGTAATAAAACATTAAATCAGACATTAAATTATCAAAGGCATTTGAATTGGTTAACAATTTCATTTAAAGAAATTAATTATAATAAATTGTTTTGTTCTGAAAATAAATTCCTCATTCATTGTCGCTTCATAGAAAATTGGTTAACAGGGTATTGTATTTATAGCCATAGACCATCTCAAAGGTGTAGAAATCTCAGCAGCAGACAATTTGTGATATACAAATATATTTATTAACAGGTATAAATCTCTTTTCTCCTCTATTTTTCTCTAGGTCAAACAGCACCTGCAAGTCACTTGATACGAGTGGAGGGCAATAATTTGTGTCAATATGTAGATGACCCCGTGACTGGTCGACAGAGTGTTCTAGTTCCATATGAAACTCCTCAGGTTAGTTTTGGTGTCTCTTGTGAAACATTGTTACACAATTCTCACACAAATTCACTAATTTATATTATTTCTCACAGTAACATTTCAAAGCAAGCAATGATTGTTCAGTTCAGTGCTGTTCAACATGTTCTGACTGGGTATGAATAGCCCAGGGATTATTCTCAGCAACAATAACTATAGTAATCCTGTAATACCTTTGACACAGTTGATTCACTTCTTTTAAATATTAATCTGTTAGCGCCACCTAAAGGCTCATGTGTTCATGTGTTTTTTCAAGGTTCAATGTTTAAGAATTAGTGTCTGCAGTCTTGCAGTAGTGTTATGTCTGATTTAGTCTTTTAAATGAATGTTTTCATTGTTTTGTTGAATTGTTATTGAATTGTTCATTGTTATTAAATGAACAATCAGTAAATCATTTTAATCAAACTGATTTAATGACCTTCTGACACTATTCAGGAGGTCTTCTGAATATTGTAGTTTTATTAGGTATGTACAGTATAACGTACATTATATGATCACATGCTTTGTGCATTGTGAAGTAATTACACTAAAAAATGCAATGAAAACTGCATATTCATGCTTTCTCTCTGTATCTCTGTTTTTCTCAAGGTGGGGACTGAGTTCACAACAATTCTGTATAATTTTATGTGCAACAGCAGTTGTGTTGGTGGAATGAACCGCAGACCTATCCTCATCATAATCACGCTGGAGACACGAGAGTGAGTGCTTTAGCTTGTCATTCCATATTAAATCCAATGTGGTGTGTGTGACAAAGAAAGTACAAATATTCCAGAAACTACAAGCATAATAATTATAAAAAAAGTAAAATGCTTTAGATGAAGTGTCACATTTCACAGTGTCACAGTCTGTAGGACACTGTCATGTAATGTCACCTGCAGTGAAGTCAAAGCTGAACTTTAGCATTTCTCCACAGTGGACAGGTCCTGGGTAGGCGTTCGTTTGAGGGTCGGATTTGTGCGTGCCCGGGTCGAGATCGCAAAGCAGACGAGGATCATTTCAGAGAACAACAGGCTCTCAATGAGAGTGTGGCCAAAAACGGAAACGCTAATAAACGCAGTGAGCCATGCATTTTTTTACATCGACTTAATCTAAGATTTTAATGTTGGATGTCAAGAATGTAAAATCGACTTTTTGAGGAGATCAGAGAAATTTTGTTCCATGTGAAAAAGTTATATTCAAAAAGGTTAAATCCTAACTACTCACTTAAACATTCACAATATTTAAGTCTCTATTTGTGACTTTATAGACTTCAAACAGACTCCAGCCAGTATATCAGGCCCTTCTATTAACATCAAGAAGAGGCGACATGGAGAAGAGGAGATGTTTTACATTCCGGTGAGTATGGAAACGTTTTCATTCCAAACGCATGTTGCATGTGTCATTTTTATCCCTTTTTGGTTGTTACAGAGGACTTTGCTACATTATTCGTATAAACTTTTTATGGTTGTGAAGGTGCGTGGCCGGGAAAACTTTGACATCCTTATGAAGATAAAGGACAGTTTGGAACTTGTGGAGTTTGTACCACAACAGTTAGTGGACTCCTACAGACAACAGCAACAACAACTCATACAGAGACAGTGAGTGCTTGTATATATAAATATAGTTAGTCCAGGTTATGAATCATAATTACACTCATAATGTATTTTTGATGACCTTCCATTTTTCACACTTACAGTCATATGATCATGTGTTATGAGGTTATAATATGATTATTTCTAAACAGCCCCTTTTTTCAGCTTACTTTCTATAACTAATCTTGTGCGACTGTATGTTGTGCATGTTGAGTCTGCATTCTTACAACAAATTCAAGATAAATGCTGTTTTCAATTTGCCACCCTCATCATGTTTAATTATCTTTGTTTTTGTTGTTTAAGTGGAACTGTTCTTTTAAAACACACATATTTTGACATATTTGATAAATATTTTTTTAATACTGATTTTAATTGACTTATGTGATTCACAGGGGTCATGTTGCCTCTCCGTCAACTTATGGCACACTCAATAACATGAATAAAATTCATGGGCCCATCGGCAAGCTTCCATCAGTCAACCAGCTTGTTGCACAGCAGAATCAGCAGAAGGCAGGGCCATCTGCATCCATGTCACATATGGGTAAGTTGTAGATTGAGCAATAAGGATAATTTTTGTACTATATTAAATTTTTAATAAATAACCATATTTAATAAAAAAATATTGTTGCATGAGTTAGATTTGGTTAAATGTAATGGTACTACAGTGGTACTTCTATGAATTATATTTTTGATATGTATCACAGGCAATGAATCTTTTGAGGAAATATATATAGCTTTAAGATATACTGTAAATACTGTAAAAATTTAAGATAATGAGTAAATAATATTAGCACACATATTAATTTAATTTACTCATTATCTTTTAATGTTCTCCATTCCTCTGTTATCTTTCACTGGGAATATAAATGTTTTATTAAATTAAAATAAAAAATAATAATAATTAAATTAAAATAAAAAAATTTTATTTAAAACTGGCAACAGTTTTTATAGTCTTTTGATTAAACCCTTCTAATAAAAAAAGTAATACATCTCGATCAATGTTTTGATGAAAATGTTGTATTAAATGTTGTATGTTGTGTTTGTAGAATGACACATCTGATGTGTGAATTTTTTCAGGTACGAACATGCTGGGTGGCCATCACATGCAGTCTAATGGTGATGTGAATGGAGGTCACATGTCCCAGTCTATAGTGTCCACCTCTCACTGTAGCCCTCCCCCACCCTACAATCCCGACCCCAGCCTTGTCAGGTACTTTACCCTGCAGTAGCACCTACTGTACCTGCCTCTCTCTCTCTCTCTCTTACACACACTCATACTGTACATACAGATTGTACTTGATGTATAGCTTGTCTTTAAATTGTCTTTAAAGATTTAAATATCAGGTAATATGAATTCCTTCTGGAGTTCTCCTTTTCAGTTGTAATTAATACTACTCAAAAATATTTGTATGTATTTAATGTATTTTATTAACAGTAGCTACAGATTGTCATTCAAATATGCCCCATTATTTCCAAAACCATTCTGACTTAATCATTTTTTATAAACTCCCCTGTCAATAATTTGATTTCTACCAGTAATGTTTCAATTACGCTTACTGTGTGGTGCAGAATAAAATTACAAATACATAAAAGACACACACAAAAGAGACACACATTAAAAAACTCAACAGTATGAGACATTTTTGGCAACAAAACCAAATATATATACTTTTCTGTTTAAAAGTTTGTGTCTCTGTTTTTGTATGCAGTGTCAGTCTATTTTTACACCAAAGCACCACATATTTGATTAAACTACATAACATTAAATTGGATGCAGTGACAATTAAGCCACAACACATTTTAATTACACAGTTTTGTAAGTTTTGTTTTTATTTCAGTTGGCCACTCTACTTTTTTCTACATTCACGCTTTTATCCAAAGCGACTTGCAGTACAGTGCATTATAACATACATTTTTTTGAATGTACATTTTTCTGATTAATGTGTATTTGCTACATTTTGTCAGTATTTTTTATTGTATCAAGAAAATGGTTTTTCATGGTGAATTATTTATAATAAAAGGATCAATGCATTAAAAAAGTTGTTATGCATCATTAATGTAATTGCATGTTCTTAATTGCGTTGTTTTAATTAAAAAAAAAACATTGCATGTAAAGTGTATGTGACTGCACTGCATTTGGGGGTTTTTTGTATTTGTATTGTGACAATTTTTGTTACATCTTCATTTAATCATTCAGGATTTTTTTTAAAGCTAAAACCATTTTTTAACATTTTTTAACGTTCCATTAGTAAAAAATATTGTAAGCTGCAAATGCCGTGGTGCTTTGCTTGTTATGTTCTCCATGGGTGAATATGTAATTCACAGGACGCAGCGCCTTGGTCTCAGTGGGATTCCTTTTCTCTCTGAACAGTTTCTTAACCAGCCTGGGATGCCAAAACTGTATCGACTACTTCACAGCACAGGGACTCCAGAGTGTTTACCACCTTCAGACACTTACCATGGAGGTAAATTAACAGTTCAGTCAATACATTCATCCAGGCAACTGAATTTCTACCATTTCTTTGCTACTTTCATGTCCCTTTCCTGTCCCATTGTTGTCCTTTAATTTATTCGACAGGTAATTTAGTAATTAGGGTCTTTTTTATAATTGGGATACTATTCAAGTATTCAAACATCATCTGAGGTGTTAAAAGCCATTTTTATATAAAATTCAAGCACATACAAAATTCATGGTGGGTTCTCTGAGACTTGTATGTTTGGAAATCAACTTTTGATATTTGGATGATTAATTCAGGCATGCATTCATTTTGTATGATTCATACAATATGTGTCAGAACATATGTAAATCAACTATTGTCAAATATATACTTCTTGCCTAGCTGTTTCATGTTTGTTTGAACAAAGCAGTAAATTTTCTTTCTCGCAGGATCTTGGAGCCTTGAAAATCCCTGAGCAGTTCCGATTGGCGATCTGGAGGGGCCTGCAAGAAATGAAGCAGGGCCACGATTATGGCCAGCAGCTTATTCGCTCCAGCAGTAACATGGCCACTATGGCCATCGGCCCAGGTGGAGAGCTGCAGCGTCAGCGTGTAATGGAGGCTGTGCACTTTAGAGTGCGTCACACTATTACCATCCCAAACCGTGGAGGGTCTACTGGAGGCGAGGAATGGGCGGACTTTGGTTTTGACATGCCAGACTGCAGGATACAAAAGCACCCGATTAAAGAAGAGTTTGCAGAAAGTGATGTTCGCTGAGAAGGAACGATGATCCGCGGAGACGGTGTCTTTAGTTTATCCTGCATTTTATATTGTCCGGATGTTTGCAATCCAATGGACAGTTTATATTTGTGTGTGCATGTGTGTGTGTGTGTGTTTCTTCACACGGTAGCACTTCCATATTTATGAGAAATTATTTGACCGGTACAATGAATTATGGAAAACAGTTGCCGGTGCGTTGTAGAGGCTCTATAGACCTTCACAAGCACATTTACCAGGCATGAGTTAGTAGTGCTTCATTGTGCTGCTAATAAATTCTAAGGGATCAAATGTACAGTAATGGTTTTTTTTTCTATCAGTTGTGGCCTTAATCTAATGTTACATCACATCAAAACACACGACTTATTAAATAAACTTATCTGAGCAACACCATATTGCCGTTGTACATGGTAAGAACCACTGCATGATTCGAGAACATTGCCTTAGTTATTTTTCGCTTGGTGTAAAAAATGTGCACAGGAAGTACTGCCCATAGATAAAGTGGATTTTCCTGAAATCATATTTTGAGTTATTTTTATAATTACAGGTTTATTAAAATTACAAATACAAGAATGCATGTACAAAACAACTTAGATGCATTTAACTTACACATTTAATTACAATGTGCATTCTTAAGAAAACAAACTATTTACTTTGATATTGTTAGTGCCATGCAGGAAAATTGAAAGAAAATTTACTAGGTTTTTCTCTATTTACAAAATCCATCAATGTCATATAGTAGCCTACCTAATAATTAACCATGTAATTTTAAATGAAAATGATGAAGTCACAGTAATATACTGTACAAGAACATAAATGTCATAACTAAAAGATAAGTCTAAAGCTTTTAATGTTTCCTTTTTAATGAGGCAGATGTAAAAAAAATATATTATACTTAGGTGGTGCTTTACCCTGCATTCTTTTAATCTTACATGCATTTTCTGTTAGATATTGTGTTGTTGATGGGAATATCAACGTTTTTTTGTTCACTGGGACTTTAAAGTACCCTCTTTTGTATTATTGGCCTTGCAGGACAAGGTTTTATTTATCATGCTATACTATAATAAAGTGTATAGTTTGCATTTGTTACTCAGTACAAGCACATACTTAAGCACACTATAGTCTTTTTTGTTTAATTTTTATTGTTTTAATTGACTTTGTTTTAATGATGTTATATCAGTTAGCAAATCTATGCCTTACTTGAGAAAAGCCAAGGTATTGAGTGAAAACATGCCCAGTTTAGATATTAGATAAAAATAAACACATCCATTGTAGTAATTATTATGTAATATATTGTGTAAATTACATTAATGAATTTTCTGTAATTTTCTTGTCATGTAAAGAACGTTACAATCCAACACATTTTAATGGGTTCTTATTTGTGCAAAACTAACTCTTTGCATATTTATTTTTACATTGGTGTGAAATATGACATGTTCATAACAGTTTTGTTTGAGATTCAACGAATAATGTTCATTAATTTTTTTAAAAGGGAACAGCTGACCCACAAACCTATTATCATATGAACCCATCAAAACATATTATGGTGTTTTGTAGATGGAAAGTGATGCAAGGAAGCAAATTATGGAAAAGTATTTCAGACATAAATATTTGTCCAGTCTTGAATGTGTATATATTCTGTGATAATCAATTTAGTATTTTCTAGAAAGTTTATTTACGCATCATAGCAGGAAATCATTGTATAAAACTGAACTATGGGCCATGCTCAGTCCTAACCATTAATAAAGTGGATTGTATGTAGTCAAAAGTACATTTGTAATTTTAAATCAATCTGTAAATAACTAGTGTTAACTCATCGTTACCTCACATACATAATTGTTCATGTAAAAAACACAACTTTTTCAATTGGATGATATAAATTAATAGTCCCTGGCAATGTCAATTAAGGAAAAATATGTTTTTTTATAAATTGGAAAAGATGGTTAAATGCCATCATACACATCAAGGCACTTTATGGCTTTAGGATATTGTAAACAATGTTATATTCACAGTTAATGCCAGTCAGTATTATGTCATGCTCTCATTTTGGCAACTACAGATTTTAGAAATGTTTTAAGAGTTAATGACTTGTGCTTTCTTCAAAGAGCTCCAACGCTGTTCTTTTTTATATCACCATGTTTGAATTATGTAAGTGATTTCTTTTCAAAATAAATGCTTAAGTGTGCAAGAATGAATGGTTTTTATGATGATTTTACTTATTATTATCTTAATACTTTTATTTATTTATTATTTATATTTACTTTTATTATTTATTTATGTCCGAAAACCAGTTAACCTGACAACGCTTACAATCACTGGAATTCTATTCTACTAACCACCCGCTAGAGGAAAAGTTTACCCCCTGTCTATCCCAGAGCGCAAGGTCATGGAAGAGTATATCAGGGAGGCTCTTATGCAATGATTTGCATATTTCTACCATCGATTCATCCACCATCATACTGCCCCTCTTACTACACTGCTCCGTAAACAACCAAAGTCTCTGTCCTGGAACCCGAAGCCCTCATCTCCTTCAATAACCTCAAAGAAGCCTTCTACACCACTCTGATCCTTAAGAACACAGATCCACAGCTTCCCTTCAATGTGGAGGACAACACTTCAATCACTGACCAGAGTGATGTTTTATTTATTTTATCCATGCGCCTTTTATTCCAAGAAGCTCACCCCAGCGGAGCACAATTACGACATCGGAAACAGAGAACTTCTAGCTGTCAGGTTAGCCCTTGAGGAATGGATACATTGGCTGGAGGGAGACAAACAGCCATTTACAGTGATCACTGACCATACGAATCTAGAATATCTCCAGAACGTTAAATGCCTGTTGGGCATTATTTTTCACAAGATTCAACTTCTTCATTACCTACAGACCTGGTACCAAAAATGTCAAAGCTAATTCACTCTTCAGAATCTAGATAGTCCTACATCCCCTGAACCCATACTACCTGCAGTCATCAAAGTCAGCCCTATTCTATCTATTCACAAATAAATTTTCCTTGCCACCCACAACAAACCTGCTCCGCTGGGAGCTCCAGAAGGTAAAACGTACTCACCTCTCTTCACCAAAACCTTCTGTTGATCGTTTCTCAAACACATGTAAACTAATATCCCTTAAGGGTCTCCCTACCTTTTTTAAAACTACCGAACTAATATTCCAACATGTGTTCAGTAACTTTGGCATCCCTGAAGACATTGTCTACATAGGCCCCTGAAGTCTGCACAAGGCCTTTTTACAGGATGCCATTATAGATGGCAGTAGTACAACACCAGGATTGGTTTGTAGTAATAGACCTAAAGGCACATACCTTACCATACATGTATCGATCCATACCAGTCCTGTGCTTTGCCATTAAGGGAAGGCCACACCAGTACAAGGTCCTTCTTTTCGGTCTCTCCCTGTCAAATGGAAGAAGGCAGTCCCCCTAAAAATTATGGGCCACAGGGTATCCTCGGCAGTGGTTGTTCCTCTCTCGGGTTGATACACATAAGACGCCTCCAGCACTGGCTGCAGACTCTGGGGAGAGGTAGCCACAGGTTGTCGTTTTTCTCTCAGTAAAGCTAGCAAGGTTGTTTACAGGCACCAAAAAGAACAATGGGGACCATGACCAGAGGGAGAACACTACAGAGGCCACATCCTGCCTGTAGGGTGGTATGTGACTACAGCATGTATGATCTCATCTACTGGAGAGAGCCAATAAGGGTAATTCAGTGCCTATATTCAGGTTCCAGTCAATGAGTGTGCCCGCAAACCAAATGGTCCACACCAGATCTTTGGATGGATGATGGTGTCTATGATAAAGTGCATCTCTGGTTGAAGAAAGCCCTCCCATTCTGCTGACATCCAAAGCAAACAAAGAGCTGCTTACAGCATCTGAAGCTCTGTGTGCTGTCCAAGTTATCCCTTATCCAAACCCACCCCCCAAAAAAAGTTTTTCCACCAAATAAGAATCTATTACCTTAGTGCTTAAGATGGCATCTAACTCTCCCTTCCTAAAAAATACTTTTATTATATTTTGTTTAAAAAGGTAAACTTTTTAAGCAGGTGTTTTTAAGCTTTTTAAGCAGGTGTTTTAGCATCCATATGTGTTCCTTTTAGGTAAAAATTCTAAGAAATATGAAAAATATATGTTCATTTTTTTAATTATAACATTACAATGAACAAATGGAAGTGATAAATAAAACATCTGGACAGATTGACAGACAAAGAGATAGGACAGGGAACACAAAATGACACATGGTTAGTACGCCAGATAGATTCAAGACATGAATGTTAACTTGTGTAAATGTTAACAACATCTAGAATACATTATAAAAAATTAGCTTGTTTTGGGGTCCTTTTTATGGACTTTACAATTTCTCCATCTGGTGTACTATTGCATTTCTTCTGACAGATTTTTAAAAGAAAAAATAATTATTTAATTATGCATGGTATTTAAGCATGGTAGATTAAAGGTTATCTACAAGCTAATTTGCTTCAAAACAACGAAAGGTACCCCAAGGATAAAGACTTTAGTAGATTCATAGATTAACATTGTTATGGCTATATAATAGCACTAATGTGTAGGGCACTAATTATGTAGTGATTTTTACACAGGGGGAGGAAAACCTTATCTGAGACCAGTTACAGGCGTTTCAAAAATATAGGATAATATTTGGCAAAAATACAAATATTTGAAAATCTGGAATCTAAAATAAAAAAAATCTAAATATTGAGAAAATTCCCTTTAGTTGTCCAAGTTGTCCAAACGAAGTCTTGATATATTTACGATAAAAAATTTACAAAATATCTTAATGAAACATGATCTTTACATAATATACTAATGATTTTTAGCATAAAAAGTCTATAATTTTGACCCAATGTATTTTTGGCTATTGATACAAATGTGCTACCTTTGACTGATTTTGTCATCCAGGGTCACATATCATTTAATAAATCATTATTTCGTTAAAATTACTCATGTTTGCTAATGGCGAATGTTTTCATGTTTAACCCTTAAATGCATACCTCGGGTCTTTAGTGACCCAGGACATCATTCACTACCCTCCCCCTCATTTAATTTTTGAAGGTAAATTTCTATTTCTCAATCTATGTCTTTTCAACAATTCAACATACATGAAACACAGAAATGTAAAATAATATCTGTTATACATTTAATTTTGGGTAAAAAGTGTATAGGGTCACTAAAGACCCAAGGTATGTAATAGTGTAAGTTAATTTTTTCATCATTCTGGAATAGGACAGTTTTGTACTAACAATAAAATATTAGGACAGTTTTGTACTATTGAGGCAGTTTAGAGATCCAAACGTGTTAGAAAAATATCCCATGTCATTAAAAAACAGAATATGCAACGATTGGGAAAACACTCCTGCATTTAAAGAGTTAACAACTGCACTTATATTTTTTTTAACCTGTCGGTCTAACACATTTTATATTAACCATCGGTCTAACACGAACACATGTTTGTATGGCTTTAAGGTAAATTATTACGCTTGACTGAGTTGTAATTGTAATGGGGCAAACTGCAATGTGGTTATTTTTCCACGTTGATGGGTTGTAAGTTGTCTGAGCTCGACTGATCAGGTCTGACTCATCAGAGAAACACTGACGTGTACACAGAGTAGCACAGCGACGCGCGGATCGGTAGCGTAGCATAGAGTGACACAGCGGCAGAACCGGGTAAGAGAAATTTCTCCTGTCATCTCAAACATAATGATAACCGGACCAGAGGGCTCGATACCACGAATACGCTGATGTCTTAATTTAAATTTTCTTTTATGGCACGACAATGATAAAATTATGCTATGTGTAATACATAATATTAGTAAGTGCTAGCAAAGTTTACCTCTAGCGTTCGGATTTCCCCGGAAGTGAGTTGTCCTCTTTTCTGCCTGTCTGTTGGTATTTGTAGTTCGTTCGTAATGTCTCGCACTTAGACTTTAATTGCATATGCACATATAAAAACTACAATCAGTTTATTTCCGCCTGTGCTTAACCGTGTCGTAAAGAGCTAAGGGTAATGTAGTTTATCATCCAGCCGTCCTTGCTTATTGTCAGCGCAAGAGAACCTTTGCAGAAAACTACAGAAACCAGCATGCTTTGCGCCCTAAAGTATCGCGCACCTACGGCTAAACCAATGCTAATAGCAAATTAGCTGGAAATGTTAGATCATTACGCTTTAAATTACATTATGAGCAAGTTTATGACAATACGTGGTACGTGCTGAATGGCAAATCTGTCTTTGTTGTTCTCTGGTAAAAAACAGACGTGTACAGGAACTGAAATTTTTTTTCTGCCCATATTCTTTAGCATGCACTGTCCTATTCGAGTTAACCTCAGATACAAGACTAGTATCTGAATGAAAATATTAGGTTCGGCAATGTTTTGCATAAAAATGAGTGCGTGACCACCCCCCAAAATAAAACCAACATGTTACACAGGCACACGAAAGCAGCAATTGAACCACGAGGAAATGGTTTAAGACTTTAGCGTTTAAGAGATGCACCATACTGGCCCTTTATTTGTCTTTGTTCAAATTATCTTACAGATCTTTTACTTATTTTACTTACTGTTTTCTTAATATAACCTCTTGGTCATTGACATGGTCTTTTGGACCATGTCTGTAAATGAACAGGAAGTAAATTCAGGAAATCATATTATTTGTATGTTATCATTGACAAAAATATCTTGCAAACCACTAAATTAAAAAAAATAATGTATAATAAGAAATAAGGAATTGTCATTGTGTCAACACACAAACAGTTTGTTATAAGCTGTCTGATTATGAAATCAGCTACCAATATAAATAAGACCACCTCCGAGCCATATATGGAGCCTCCTTATATGGCTTTAGACCGACACCTTTCCACATGTTTTGTATACAGGCAGTATACAAAAAAAGTCAGTTTACGGAAGTCAGTTTACTCCACCGCCATATTTGCAACGCCTCCTAACAAGACCATCAAGACATCAGTCCCCTCCCCTAAAGAAACGTTAGTCTTTATCGATTTGTGATTGGTTCTTTTTATTGAAAGGCGGAACCTCCGTCGCTAAAGTGGCCATATTGAGCGTTGCAATCAGTCAATTGTTGCATTCATAGTAACGGCAGTGGCGTTAATATTAAGTATCTTTGATACAGGTAGTAAAGCAAGAAGAGAGCGGTGGGGTGGCAGGGCTTGACATTAAGTGTTGTCATGTGGTTGCCCTTCAGACAAGTAAATTTGTCTCATTACTCATATAATAATTGGTTTTTACTGTTTAAATACTTTTTAAACGTGATAGGCATGGTACTAGATAACTAAGATAATCAGATGAATACTTTGATGATGATTTTTTGTAGTGATAAGTAATAAAATTGATTCAAATGTACAATAGCCTTTAAAATGACTTAAAATCCAAGATGCATTGATCTAACTGGGGAAAATGGACACAGTGTATTAGTACTTTATGGATTTCTCAGTTTCTTTCCAGTCAAGACCGCATATTATTGTATCCACCACATAAATAACTAATACAAAAACGTGCACGTCTGGTGTGTGATGCAAGTTTTCTAGTGTCTAGTGTATTAACAGAAATTACAAAATTGCTCACATTTTATGTGTTTAACATTAACAGAGGTAAGATATGGAAGCTAGCGCCAGGCACTTTGCTGTAGAGCAGTAGCTCATTATCATTTAAAGAGACATGAATTGAAACGGATCACTGGGAACAGAGCTGTTTGAGCATCTGATGTCTGCTTTAAGACATTATTCTAATACATCCCGTTGTCAGTATGAGAGAATTGTACTCAAAGCACCAAATTTGAACTGCTCTAATACAAGATACACAAGTTTGTATGGTCCTGTCAAGCAGACAAAAACATGAACATGATGAATAGGACATGTGGCTTTACATGGTTAAACGACGTACCGTCGTTATCACTAAGGGTGTACTCACTTTTGTTGCCAGCTATTTTGACAATAATAGTTAAGTTATTTGCAGAATGTGAGGGGTGTACTTACTTTTGTGAGTTACTGTAACTAGCATAGGACAACAAACACAGGCATGGTCAACTTTGAGATGTCCTTGTTGAGAACTGCAGCAATTGTCGAAAATCTGGTTGGTCACCTCTGTGCAACTCGTTCGCAACCTTCGGGTTCAACTTTTTAACCATTAGGCGACAACTGCCCCAAACTTTTCTGTATAAAATTATGTTTACGGCTAGAGTTGTTGTTATAAAATTATACAATTCTCGTAGTCACATTATAAATGGAAATCGTTTTGTATTGCTTCAAATTCACAGACAGAATGCCAGAAGGAGACAGTACTGGTGAGTCCATCCATGGGAAACCATCAGCGATTGGAAGCTTCTTTAAACGGCTCGGACAGGTGCACGTTTTTGATGTGTAAGCAAGATTCTACGCCATACTTATTAAAATGATAATGAGGAATGACCGTGCTTTTTCTTTATTAATTGCAGGTTTATCAGTCATGGCTGGACAAGTCAACACCATTCTCAACTGTCCGATGGGCGCTCACTCTTTTTCTAACGCTCATATATATGATCAGAGTATATATTTTACAGGTAAAAACATTCATTGTTGTTGGTTATGAAAATTTGTAAAATGTATCATTTCTGCTTTTATTTCATTTAAATATTGAAATACTATAGTTATCACGCATGAATAGGCTGTTTTGCTAATTTCAGCCATATTAGCTAATCTTACCTTAAACCTTTACAATTTTGTAAGTATTTAAAAAGCTGTGTGTCTATGGATAGTTTTGAATGTTTCAGACTACAAAGATTAATCTAGAGTGTATATTTATTATTACTTTTCTTAGGAATTGCATACTTTGGTATAAACGTTGATTACATTTACATTACATTACATTTAGGCATTTAGCTGACGCTTTTATGCAAAGCGACTTACAAGTATTAGGAGACAAGTGATGCTGTGATGTGTCAGCCATGATTTCCATGGTTTAAAATACAAGATGTTTTAATTAATTATTATGAAACGTAATAATTTTTTTTGTCTATTTGTGTTTTTTATTAGGGGTGGTACATAGTCACATATGCTCTTGGGATCTACCACCTTAACCTCTTCATCGCTTTTCTCTCACCAAAAGTGGATCCGTCATTGCTGGATGATCCAGGTAAACTCAGAATTGAATGTTTGTATTTAATATATTTGGTCAAATTTTCCTCATCAACTGAACTGAACTCCTCAGCCTTTAATTGTTATGATTGCTGGTATTTAATGATTTTTGAGGTCATATTTTGTTTTATATTCAGATGAGGGTCCAGCACTACCCACAAAACAGAATGAAGAGTTTCGGCCATTCATCAGGAGATTGCCAGAATTCAAGTTCTGGTGAGTTGTCTCGTGATGTTTTAAAAGACCTGTTTGGACGAGACATATTAAAGCACCACAAAAGTTTTGTTGCTTTTTACAAAATGTAACATTTATGTTGTTATTGTAAAAAAGACTTCATTTTAAAGGATTGCCAATGAATACATTGATATAATGTTGTAAAAACATTGTGCTCTGATATCTACATAGAAGGTATGTGGCTTTATTAAGTGAAAAAATTAATAGGCTGGCCTAGAGCATGAGCGGGCATACACAAATACCAGGGGCGTACATACCAATGTCAAAGTCGGTGTTAGGTTGGGATTGGCCTCTTTTTCAGTGGTCTTTTGCATGCACAAGATTTACAGAAGGAGGAAACAATAGTGTTTGAGGCTCATGATATGTCATTTCCATGTACAGACCTCTTATTATTCATCTATGCTTAGGTAAATACAGTTTTCCAGTCTATGGCACTTTTAAATCCTAACTTGATTAGGAAGTTTAAGTGAATATATTAAGTTGTTTATGCACTTTTGATATCCAGTACTATTGATATACTAATTAATATGTGTTGATTTTGATTGATATTTCAGGCATTCAGCAACAAAAGGCATCGTCATCGCTATGATTTGCACATTCTTTGACGCCTTTGACGTGCCAGTGTTCTGGCCCATTCTTGTAATGTATTTCATAATGCTGTTCTGCATCACCATGAAACGGCAGATCAAGGTTTGGCATAAAAATATTGTGATAAATTTTTAGTTCAATTTATATCTGATTTAACATATTGATCCAAAACAGCCCTAGTGCAATATTTTTATTCAGGAGTATAGTTACAGAAACGATTTCTTGTCAAACCTGGAAGATTTACATCAAAGTTTTAAGATTGTTTTGTGTTCTCTCTACAGCACATGATCAAGTATAGATACCTACCCTTCACACATGGGAAGAGGACTTACAGAGGCAAGGAAGACACAGGGAAAACCTTTGCTAGTTAAAATTCCCTCTCCTGAAATTAAAGTTATTGATGAAGAATGGTGCGTAAAAAAGGGTTGAAGGTTTCCCCCTTTTTTCTTTAATTTTTTGAGTAAGAAAAATAGGGGCCTACTGAAACATGTTCTGCATTATATTGTTTTTCGGGCTCCAGTAATTCTTTGGGGTTTGTGCTGTTGAATGCCTGTCCACAAATAAGATTAGGCAATTCAGAAACATAAAAATTAAGTCTGAGATTTGTCTGAATTTTTTTTTTTGCTCTGTGGTCCCCATTCTTCTCCAGACTCAAGAAATTCGAACATTACATTCTCCAACAGATTTTAAAGGAATAAATCACCCAAAATGAAAAAATTCTGTCATAGTTTATTTGGATTTATGTTGTTTAAATGACTTTCTTACTTGTGAAACAAGTAAAAAGAATACATAAAATTATATTTAGAATTTTTGAGCTACTTTGTCTGTTATTTTTGGGAAGCTGTTTAAGCCACTAAGATTCCATCATTATTTGACCTGATCTGGTGACAGGAATACGATTTAACATCCTCAAATCTTTAATGTATATTGTGTCCTTCATAAAACTGACATTAGATTCAGTATTCTCATTCAAAAAACTTCCAGGAGAGGGGAAATGCTAGTGATTGTAGACATTTAGTGGTGTTCCATTTTGCCACATGTTATAAAATTTGCCTTTTATGAACAATTGTAATTCTTTAAATGTGCTGTACATTATTATTAGTTTTTAATGTTTGTACATAGTTCCCCTTGATAATCACATTTTGGTCTAAGTTATTCTTCTATATGGTAACCTTTTAAACCTCCTAACCTTGTACGTCATTTTATTTTTTAAGCGAACACGCATTCCATTATATAGTTTAAGAGAAAATATTGGTTACATGTTGTTACTTTTCATTCCCAATAAAAAAATGTTCTCTTTTTTTCTTTTACAGACGAAACATAAAGTTGAGTGCTTTAACTATTACAAATGGATGGAGAGGGTTGAAGATTTTTGTTGTGCTGGGCTCTAACAACTAGTGTAGATTTTTAAATAGAAAGAATTTCAGTAACTTTAGCACTGGACATGAAGATAAATCTGTTTCAAAAGTGCTGTTTTTTGGAGGGGGAGAACTCTATATATAAATATGTTTAATTTTTTTAATTGTTAGCATGTTTGAGGTTTTTTTTTGAGTCTTTCTTTCTGACAATGCCATTTTTACTGTTAAATTAATCTTCATTGAAAACAGAATCATTAAATGTTTGTTAATTGATGAATAAACACATTTGCATGTTTTAGGTTTTCTTGTGCTGCCGTTTAAAAGAAAACACGATCATTTTAATAATTAAGTGTACATTTTTCACTCCAGATGCGATTAAAAGGCTGTGTTCCTTTATGCCTCGTGACTGTATTTCTCCAATTTATTTAGCTACTCAACAATAACCAAATAATAATGACAATAAATAAAATAATAATTATACAGTGGATAAAATAAGGCTACACACCCCTAGTAAAATGATTCAGGTTTTTGTGATGTGAATTTGTAAATGAGGTTTGTTAAATTATTGCTATTTAGAGGAAATTGGCTGTGATATGTTGGTATACGGCTAAATGTTAATGAATTCTCTCTCTCTTTGAAACTGTGGGCAAGTGTAAGCTAGGTTGAGTCGTTGCATCATTTAATCACTCATGGCGAGTTATGAATTCTTGATATAAACAAGTTCATTTGCACGAGTTAAAATTAACAACAATTGCAACAATATAATTTTATGAGTGAAAATGCTCATTACATGCATCATTACATTTTCATCAATTAAAATAGTCATTTGTTACAGCAAATTACAATTTTTTTATATAATTAATGGAGTTGTAGTAAATACATCAAATACCTGAACATTTCTGAATAAATACTGTATATCTGAAATGGCATTTTCACTAGTGAAAACTAACAAATGACTCTTACGCAAAAACAATTGTACAAATATTTACAAATACTTTCTTACTATTCAAAAATGTAAAGATATATCAACAAAGTGTTTACTTGGATATCCAGCAATTTTTATATCTTCACTAGAGTGGCATAGTTGATTTCAGATATTTGTAATTTAATTCTAAAGCCATTTAAGATATTGTATTAAGATTTTTTAAGATATTCTGCTGTGTCTGTTGACATCAGTATTTCTTGCCCTATTACAGACCATCTGTTTTAGTGGACCATCTTTATCATCTTTTTGCAGCTCTCTGTCAGAAATGACTATTTTTAATAGTTGAAATGTTTTCTTTACGTGGTATTTAAGTCATGCTTTAATCATCAAGACATTGATTCCATTTTATTTAACTGTTCTGAGAATTTCTGCACCCAGTTGGAGAAGAATGAGAATTCCTTTCCCCATTGCTATATTCTAATCTTGCTATTATTGTATGTTTAGAAATCTGTTGTCAGGAAGTAAATAGCAGTGTAGTTGACATTCACAAACATGAGATCCTAAATGAACCGTAAACTAGTAAACATACTGATGAATGATATGAAATATTTGACATGCATATTAGTTGTCTTTAATAATAAATCAAACAATGATGGCTTTTAAACAAGTTTTTTCATTTATTACAGATAATAATGTCTAGTGAGTGCTTTGCATACCTCAAGTATTTAAAAAGACAAGTGCTTTCAGGGCTATCAAACTATCAAGGCTGTTTTTACAATAAACACAATTAGGAATCTCCAATCAGACACATATAACACCTTTTCCAAATACAGTATTTCAAATACAGAATACAAACCTACTGTAAAAGTTCACCCCATACAATAATGTATACTTCATACCACTTGTAAAAAAAAATTATACTTAAAGTCTATTAAAACATCCCAATAGCTGTGTTTGTATGCTGAATTTAACCTAGTTTTATGACTGGAAACAAAAGGAACAGAAACACAGATGTAGTCAAGATAAAAAAGTAAATAAGATTATATATGCATCAAATAGGTCTTGGTGCTGGAGCTGCCCGTCTTTAAACATAATAATAGGAGTCTAAGCTTTGTGTCTGAACAGCATTTATTGGCTTTAATGTCTAGCTGTATAATACAGAATGTACCTAACACTGGTATGTTCCACATTTCTACATTTTTTTAAACACTGATGATAGATGATATAAAGTCAAGGCTTATATAATGTTCATTTGCAGAACTTGCAAAAACGTGATTTAAAAAAACAATTCATGAAACAAACTTCGGTGTAAATACATTTCTGTTAATTGCTTTCAACATTAATTGGTTGCATTCAATTCGATGTGCCAATATAAGCAAGAAGGACTATGTAAGCAGGGAGATTCTGCATCAAGCTGTACAAAACCTGCTACTATTTCAACAAAAATAATGACAAAACAGCTACAAAAAATGTGAGATATGAGAGGGCAGCCTCAGTCCCTATCCACTTTCATTGTGTTTGAAAAAATCCATATTCTTGACTTATCTTAAATGTCTTAAAAGTTATAGCTATGAAATGACACAGTTTCCATCCGTGGGTAAACTATCCCTTTAAGCTTGACAGCATAAGTATAACCTGAGGTAGCAAAAGATATCACAAACATATACCCAGAGATAGACGGCCAGAGACCATAAATGTGCTTTAATCTCGACTGTTATTGGGCTACTCATTATAAAGTTTTTTATCAGAGAAAACAAAGGTTTTAAGCTCAAATCTTTCAGCAGGCATAGGTGTAGTTTATTATTGGTTTGTTAGACGCTCTTGTCTTAACTTTTATCATGGCGACATTTAAGGTGAAAGGGTGCTGAAACAAACGGATCACCAGAAGTCACATCAGACTTCAACGTGTGGCTGTGCTCAACCTTTTCCGTTCCTCCTGTATCTGACACATTAATGTCTTCATAGTGCCTGGAATACTTAGAAAGCGCCTGTGGTTTAAAAGGCAGAGGAGCCACCTGGCCAAGGATGCTCTGTTCAAGACTTACTGGATGGGGGTGTGTAAATCTAGCTTGATCCCCTGAATGGGAGTTAATTTTTCCTGCAGCTTCTTTTTTTTTACCAAAGGGAGCCTGGAGGAAAATATCCGGCTGCTGAGGGTGAGCTGGTAGACGAGCAAAAGGTGCATTGGCAAAAACATCACCATCACTTTCCGCTTCTTGACTATTTCGAAATGGAGCTTTGGAGAAGACGTCCACGCTCGCATCTGCATCTGAATATCTGACTTCTAACAGAAGCTGGGACGAGCGGTGTGCAGAAGCCAAGTTCTGTTGAGTAACTACAGAGGGCTTTGGTAGGTCATATGGTGGCAAAGACTCAGATGACATCTGGAGGTTTCTTAAAGAAGCAGGACTTTGGTCGTCTTCCTCATCAGAGTCTTGAAGTAAGGGTCTGGAGCCACTGCAGTCCAAACTTGGAGTTTCTTTACCACTCACCTGTGACTGTTCCCTCTCTTTTTCAGCACCTTCGTCATCCTCTTCATCACTGGAATGAAAACAGTCCTCAACATTGTTCTCAACCTTATCTCCTACTGCAACTGTTTCAAACCCAGTACTCTTTCTTTTGGCTCCTGCAAAAAAGAAAATCAAACAAGAAAACAGATTATTAATGAAATAGTTGCGGTACAGTGTCATTTTAATACAAGAAGAGTCTGTCAAAAAATGGGATGAAAAAATACTGTAATTCTAAAAACAAAATTATGAAAGACAAAAAGCATCTGCTCTGGGACAATTAAAGGACAGTGGTACACGAACCTAAAAAAAAAGTATACAGAAGAGCATTCAACTGGTTTTTACCATGGTCAATGGTGCTCACATTGCTGATATAATATCAAAATCAATAAAAAATATTAAAAAAAACATACAGTAAGATTTAACAAAGTTTGTAGATTTTGGAATTAAAAATGAAGTAAAAAATGTCAAATATTAAACAATGATTATTCTGGATAATTTATCACTCTGTCACTAACAGAACAAACTGCTGTGTCTTCTCTCCTGTAAGGCACAGCAATGTGTCTCATTGTGTACCAAGGATGTTTTTTTTAAAATATTTAAATAAATAAAACGAGAAAAATAATGAATTAAAAGCACTCTATTTTTGTATTGCAGAGGATTTTACACAGAATTTTTACACAGGGCTACTTAATGTGAACAGCACATTCTACTAAAGTATAATCCACAAAACCACTGACAAATACCACACACATTCAACATCAATTTACCACTTACAGCTATCACTGACAAACAATAGCCTTGTTTCCACAAACTATTAACCATTCGATAACCTCACAGTATTTCACTGAAACATATCAACATACGCCTGTCTGATGCCTGTCAATGACACATCCAGGCAATACTTCACCACAAAATCAAAAGAATCACTAAATAATCAAATCAAATTTCTTTTAAGTTTTTTTGTGAAATTAGGTTTATGATGGGCATCCACATTTTAAAATTCTCATTACTGCAATTTGGGGGAAAAATTTAATAAATATTTTTAAAATAAAAAAAATAATTTTAAAGGTGATAATTGGTAGTATTTGGAAAACTTACATTTCTGCTGATTTAAACAAAACATTATTTGTTAAAACCAATTCCTGTCCTCTGATTTTGGGGTAAAATGTGGCCGGAAATTAAAACTAGAATTTTTAGTTTTCAATGTAAATGTTGTTGTTCAGTTTTCAAGGTAAACATTTTTTTGTTACTGTGAATTATTAAAGCAGAGTTAGCTCTGGCAAACATACATTTGCTCAGGAATGCATTATTTATAATATGCATTGACAAAAGAGCCATGGAAACAAGGAGGTACTAGAAAAGACACATACATGTAGATACAGATCTTACCTTAAAGATGTGAGCAAAGGTCAGCATTAAAGTCAGCATTAATGGAGCCATGCACTAAGTTTCTATAAACATTAAACTGTCTAACATTAGTGGTAAAATACTAACAGTCCAGAGAGGCTTTTCCTGCACATATTAAGTATAGAGGTTTTCATACATATGGAAAATGGGATATGGAATGTTTTTTTTAATCACCTGTGCATTAAATACACTGATATCACATAAAGATGAAAAAGCGATAATCCTAAAAAAAGGATCGACATTTTCAACTCACAGATTTCAAATTACATCTCGTTGGAGTGGGATCTTGAGATCTTAAGATTTTTTAAACACCAAAATGAACAACAGTCTGTCCTTTTATTTGTCCTTTTCATTACAGCAAAAAAGTAACATAAGGAACAGGCTAGTCGATAACATGTTTGACAAAAAAAAAAATTGTCACTGTCTTTATATTTCCATGAATATAAACGTACATCTATCATACTACTACAAGACTATTCTAATATGAGACTACAATAGCTGTCTACGAGTAATCTAAAGCACTACAGTCAAATTGCATAGGTCAGCCGCATTAAAATGAAGAGGACGAGGAAAAACAGAAGTTAGCAGGTTGACAACATGGATAATGTTTGCATAAACGTTTATATAAAACAATGTTCTAATGATGCAACAACAAAACAAACCTGAGCATTAAACAAATTATAGCTTTTAAACATACATTTCAAAGCATATACAATTGTAAAAAAATATGAAAAATCAAAGTCATATGCATGTACACAAACTGCTTTACCTCTGATATGTAATAACAATAGACTGTGGAATTTTAAATGACAGCCCAAATTACATTTTCATGTGAATGTGTCTATATAATGTTAATTTCAAGCACTTTTGCAGAGTTAAACATTACTGCATGAAGTATAAATAAGTTGCTACCATAAAGCAGTAGAAGCCATTACTAGTTCAGAAAGAACAGGTAACATGGAATTGTCGCGTGCTTAACCTACTATTTCATAGTCCTACATTAAAATAGCCCATGATATTTAAATATGTTTTGTGGCTTTTAGCCCATGTGTAAGTGCTAAGTGAATAAAGCAAAAACACTGATGACGAGACCCTCAGGAGGTGCTGCGTCATGGGCTCTGTCTCACAAGAATAAAACACACTTTATATTTACTACAGTTCACTTGAAAATAAACACATACAGTCCCTGTCTTCATTTAACTTTATGTCTGGGTCATATTTTACAGTAAATTTAAAAGAAAGGAATTACAGCTTGAATTAAAGAAGCCTATTTTTTTAAGATTTTTTAAATAAATACACCCCATACAGCAACGTAAGTCTTGTCTAGATTGTTTTATTTAAACTTTACATTTAATTTAAGTACAACAAATACTACGATGATGTAAACTTAAAATTGCACTTTACAAATTAAATATCATAACTATATATTTCCCCATTTTACTAGGCTATTAAGAAATTGTGAATTTCACGATAATATAATGTCCGAATGTCAAAACATTATATTATCTTTAGGGTGAAATATGACCTAGACATTTCTTCACAGATTTTGTAAAAAAAAATGACAATAATTAACAATACTGTGTATAAATCACTTTGTGACATACCACAATATACCAATAATTATATTTCGTTATACTTTATTGAACACTGCATCTTTTCAAAACTGCCAAGTTTTCATGTCTATATTTATATATTGAAGTTTATTCAAAATACCCTTTGACAAGGACCAGAAACTTTATACTTGCTTTACCATCTAAATGAATACTCAGGTGTATATAGTGACTTAAAATACAGTGACAAAAAATGTATTTGGACTGTTACGGGCACCAACATCACCTTAATGATAAACGACCTTCCATAAATCAACTCAAGGGTCATCGTAGAAGTTTAGCATATGTATGTTGGACAAGTGTTCTATAGCAAAGGTTTTACATTCAGTCACTCACTGTCCTGGTCTTGTATCACTCTAAAGGGTTTATTTTGCGATAACAACCAGCTGGCTGTACATTATTGTGCTTATTACATGCTTGCTACATGACAAAATTGTTAAGCATTAAATAATAATTTGTAATGTTTTATTACCTTATTTGTTACAAATTCCTTTTACATTTGAGTCAAGTTGACTCAACAGTACCCGGATAACCCTGTGTCAAAAACATATCTTGGAATGTTGCAACCGACCTATCAGAATTAAGTATTTCATAGAGTCTTGTAATAAAAACACAGGCTTATCCAGGTAATTTAAGTCAACTTCACCTTGAAAATAATTTACCTGATCACTTTATCACCATTTATTCTGCAACAACAACTGACTAGCTGTACATTATTCCTACATAACAACAGAAACAAGCTTGCACTGAGGCTTGCAAAGCCTCTTAAAGAGTATTTAACAACTTATGATACAGTTAAGCAACACCATTACTTAAGCAACTTAAGCGAAAAGACTCAACGGCCCATTCATAAACACTTGCCTTATTCTTGAAAGAATCAGTATAAAAGATTACAGAAAGATTTTACTGTCATCAGATGTTTGCACACTGCCAGCATTTAGGATGCTTTTGATAAGCATTTTAGTGTTTATAGCAGAGGGCTCTTTCAACTTGTCATGTAATGTGTCAATTAAAAAGATGTTGTAGGTTTTGCATTCACATGTGCACCCTTCAAAGTATATAACCAAATAGCCCCCCATAACAAATCCCAATAATCCCAGTACAATCACCTATTACAGTATATTTTTAGTTTTTATACTTATAGGTGTCCAGTCTGATAATCAATAATTATCAGTAGTTTATCATCAAATACGGTCCGTTAACTTTCAGAATAAGGCATTGTGAAAGAAATGTAAACAAAGTGACAAGTGATCAGTTTACATACAGCAGTGAATCTCCTCAATTATTTTTCTGTGTGTGTCCGGAACCAACTTACACCCAAAACCATGATGATTGACACTGAGGTAGCCAAAGCAATATCAAAGCTGTCTCAAGAGCTTAGCATCTATTTTGACCAAAGTAGTATTACAGTGACAAAATACTCTTATGTCTTACTCATTTCTAACTAAACCATTTTTCTTGCAAGATCAGGCAACACGAGTAAATAGACATTAGACTTTCTCTGTGATTTCACTTGGTCAGAGTTTTTCTTTAGTGTTTTAATTCATCTCTCTTTGCAATTTCCTACATTACTGTAATTATGACTATCAACCTATATGCATAAAACCCAAACCAGCATTTTCTAACTTGCTTTCACTGGTCTACAGAAAAGTATTAATCAGAATGTAATAACTCGTGGCTGATGATAAAAATATGATAAAAATATCAACCAACAGTAAATAGCAACATTTCATGATTCAATTAGATGTCAATGGTTAAACCTATTTCCTGCCCTCTTTATTGCTGCTGAATATTTGTTTTTGAAAATGCATCATAATGAAGAATTTCAATGTGTTTTAAATTGAATAAATTATGAATTTAACTATAAACCTTTAGCTGTACATTTTACTATAGAGTAAAAAGTATTCGCTGCCATGTTTTAACATTCCGGAAAATGAAGGATTTATCAGTGATGGATTCATGAAAATGTTTATGGATTAGCGGAAAAGAGACAACATACATTTGGACAGAATGTATGTGAAAAGCAACAGGGCGGACAAGACTGAGGAATTATGATCAAGATCAGTCTTACTGACATTTCTAAACTCTTGCTATATTAAAAATTGCACTCATTCCCCCTAAAAAAACATCCTCTCTCTATCGTTTGCCTCGCTTTGTTTCCTCTACAGGTCGATGAGTTGGTCCACCAGCAGAAGGGAGCGTGCCAGCGTGGGCAGACTGGTCTCAGAACTGCCATTGTTGCTGTGAGAATGACCACCTAGAACGTGTCAAAAATAGGAAAAGAGAAAGAGTGAGAAAGTAGAGGTGAAAAATTAAACGCGTGCAAAAGAATGTAGATGAAGGTGAGTGAAGGAGGGTGGCAGAGAGAAGAAAGACAACAAAAAACAGATAAATAGCAGAAAATAAAATAAGGCTCAAATGCAAAAAAAATCAAAGTTTTGGAGGTGAATTAGATTGCCTGAAATAATGGTGTGTTAAAGACATATTCCATTTAAAGTCAGCAAGAAATTAAATGTAATAACTTGCCCTGCTTCTGATACAACTGCTTCTGGACCACCATCCAGTCAATTTCTAATGGATAAAATCAAGTCCTGTCCTAGATTTCTGTTTCACAATATTTAACATCACACAACAGAAAAAGGCATGCACGTGTAATTTCCTGTTGACTTAAACCAGGATGAGACGGGGCATAAAAGCATTTGTCAAAATCTTTTGTGTTTTTAAAACAAAGCAGTTTGTCCTTCAACTCCAAAAACAACGTCTGGATGCGGAAATATGTCAGAAAAATACCACTCAATTTACAACAATATGGCAACATTATGGGTAAATTAGAGGCATGAAATGAAAACTTTCACCGTTCTTCTCACTCACCTTGGCTGGAGGTTTTGGAGATGAGTACAGGAATTGGGTCAAACTGGTTATCAGTACTTTGGTCTCCAGTCTCAGAGGACTGAAAGGTGAAGAGAGGGTGAGCTGGATCAGAAACTGCAGGAGGATGTTAGTGCCACAGCAGACCAGTAGAGCGAAAAGAAAGAAATTAGGAAAAGAGAAAGAGACATTTAAGAATATAGACAAGCATGAGGGGGTAGGTGACGGAAGTAAACAGAGCTGTTGTGAAGATTTGCCACACAGATTGATTCTCCTTGTATGTTCTGTTGTCACAACAGACTAACAAAATGTATTTTAAATGCAGTTTGTCATGTCATTCAAGTAATATGAACTGTTTCTGATTTGTTGTGCTGCTTCTGTTATGATTTACTCTATTTGACTTGATAAGGCGGGTGCAAATAATATATAAAGGCAGTAACAGAAAAAAATAAACCAAAGGAGAGATGAAATGACTTTGAAGACTTACAGTGCTCAGCACCAGACATTAATTCAACTGCTTTCATTGTAAAAGCAATCTACATTACAATGTTTCCATTATGCTTTGCTAACCAACAATCAATCTGGAGGGCTTCAAAGAAGATATCTAACTACACTGCCAGGTCAAAGGTCAGGACTAGTTGTTTTTGAGACAAAGTAAAAAAAAAAAGTTTTTCCCAATGTATTAAGAAGTAACACATTAATCACTGCAATAATGATCCAATAATACATTCTTAAGCATTTGCCTAATTAGATTACAAAAGCATCACACAAAAGTAATGCTTGTCATATAATAAAACACACTAATATTAATGTTACGGCTTTTTACAAGGCCAAACAAGGACCAACGAAAATGTTTTTTTCCTGCCATTTTATATATCAAAGGTTTAATCTTTTTAAGCCAAGTACTTCCTAATGGATAGAAGATAGAAGGGTCTGGGCTATAATATGTGGATAGTACATAATAATGCTTTATTCAGATATTAAAATAATAGTTTTTTGTAATTTCACTTGTAAAAAAAATTATTTGATATCAAAACAATAATTGAACAACCCCCTGCAGTACCACAGTGGAACCTCTAGGGGTCATGGCTGCCTCTTGTAAAACATAATGCCATTTATCCACAAAGAGGCTGGATGAGAATAACACCACACACTCACACAGACGTGTACAGTACACAAATATGCAAACACAGCATCTAGTGGCAAGGACAGATGCCATACCAACATTGTTGTTTGCTTATAAGTTAACCAAACCCATGTGTATGTTCTCATTAAACAAGTGATGACAAGAAATGCAATTCATATTGAAGACAGATGAGGTCATCTGTTATTGTGCGTGTTTTAATGATTGACGCCCACAAAGCAGGAGAAGGCTATAAGAAGATAGCAAAGCGTTTTTAGGTAAGGATTTCCTCAGTTTGGAATTTAATTAAGAAATGGCAGTTAACAGGAACAGTGGAGGTCAAGATAAGGTCTGGAAGACCAAGAAAAAGTACCAGAGAACTGCTTGTAGGATTGCAAGAAGCCCCGTTCCCTCCAGGAACATTTGGCAGACTCTAGAGTTGTGGTACACTGTTCAGATGTTCAGCAACACCTGCACAAATATGGCCTTCAGGAAGAGTCATCAGAAGAAAACCTCTCCTGCATCCTCACCACAAAATTCAGCATCTACATTTTGCAGAAGAACATTTACACTAGCCTGATACATTTTGGAAAAAAGTCCTGTACACCGATGAGGTTAAAACAGAACTCTTTGGCCGCAATTTCACAGAACTGGAAGACTTTTGTAAGGAAGAATGGGCAAAAATCCCTCAAACAAGAACTGAAAGACTCTTGGCTGGCTACAAAAAGCGTTTACAAGCTGTGATACTTGCTTCTAGCCCCCTTTGGGGGTGCTTCTAGGAACAAACTTCTTGTTTCCTTTTATGTTATTTTGAAAATATAAAAGATGAAAATAAGAGATCATTTCATCTTTCACTTGCTTGTCAATGTTCACATTAACAGAAATTTTGACCAGGGTGCCCAAACTTTTGCATGCCACTGTAGCTGCAAATTCAACTCCATGTTATAAATATGGTAAAACAATAAATTCTACGACCAAAGGACCATTTCTTAGTAAAATTGTCCCAATTCTCTAGCATATCTGATAAGTTAGAAGATAAAATAGATAAATAGATAAAGATAGCAGTCCAACCCCATGGTATAACAAGAGAACACGTACACTTCAAAAAAAGGGCAGCCCACAAAATGGGCTTGGCTTTAAAGAAAACTAAATCAGAGGTATTTTGTATAGCATGAAAGGAAAGTGTTTCAAAATACAGGAAGGCCTTAACTATTTCTGGATCTGCCTACTTTTCATCACTACTAGAAGAAAACCTACACAACCCAGGCTTTGATTTAACTCAGTGGCTAAATTAACAAAACTTTAATCATGAGGGTATTTAGATATTGGTCATCAGCATAGTAGTGATGAGAAAACTAAACTGTACTGCACTGGTTACACATCACGCAACGTATTAACTTTAAGATCTTACCGATTACTTATAAGGTGCTACATGGTCTAGCTCAGGGGTATTCAAATACAATCTGAGAAGGTCCAGCCACACAAATTTCCTAAGTTGGAAAGGTCCGGGTAGACATGTAATTTATCAGTGACTAATACAGCAAAGTAACAAATAAAGGACTATTATTAAATATATTACACAAAGCCATTCTGACACATTTTTAGGAACTACAAACAACCTTATTTATACTTTTCTGTCCATTCATCTGTAGCGATTCTGTGGGGATGGTGTTATTTAAAACACTCGCCAGCATCTCTACTAGTTATTGTGAAACTAAGACGGTGTTATTTAAAACACGGTTCAGTTTCAGGTTATAATTACTTGTGGCTCAAATGGAAATACTTACAGATAAAGACCATTAACTATATGTATTTTGTAGCATTACCTGGTACAATAAACGCGTTATTCTTCTGGCCTTGATTAACAACGGTCCATGCCCAATACAGTAATACATACGGAGCCGGTAACAGTATCGCACAGTTTAAGGGATGTGTTATGAGCATTAAGCAGAGACAATCATGAGTGAATACAAATGAATATTTATTAACTAAGCTACTGAGATATGATATGGATTCACTAACACAAACACAAACACAAACACATACACATTCACACAAGATAAAGTAGAGTAAAGAGTAAAGAATGGCATATTAAATCAGCAGGACACAACCACCGGGTTTTTCTCTACAAAAAGTTCACCTTGGTTAGCCAAGGGGCAGTTGCTTAAGCGCTGTTGAATTGTGATACTTGCATTGAACAGTTAGTGGCGTCGGCAAGAATCCTGGTCTTGTGAGAGAGAAAGGGAGAGAGTGTCCCGGTGGATTCGCCAGTCCGTTCGGAGGCGAAGTTTAGAAGTGTCGAAGTCTGCCGAAGTAAGATTGCCGGAAAAGCTGTCCTGAAGAAGGGCAGGTCCCACGAAGTTTTGGAGAGATTCCAAGTTTCTGAGCAAAGAGTTGTCCGATGCATTGTGGTCTTAAAGGCACAACGGTCACGCCCTGGTCAGGTCTTTTGACCAATGGCAAAAGGGCGTGGTTCTTGTGGGAGAAATCTCTTTGTCCTTCTCTGTGACAAATGATTTACACAGAGTACGGTTTATGTCCTGTTTGCACCGAACACATAAACTTATTGCAAATTGAGTATGATGCACGCCATGACTATGTACTGTGCATCATTATTTAGAAATAATTTGTGGATCATTTTGATACCACACACGAGAGAAAGTGAAGTAAGAACAATAGTTATTCATTCATCTGTCATGACATAAAAGTTAAACTTCAATGACACTGAAATGCATGCAATAACTATGGCAGGGTATCACGTGATTATGGAGGAATACACCCATAGATATATATATATATATATATATATATAGATACAAATTGGGCAGTTTTGTCCCGCTCATCCTAAAGAGTCTCTTTGAGGTGTTTGGAATGTACTTCTCTAGTCCTCTCTGCAAATCTCCAGGGGCCTGGAGAATCTCAGGGAGTTGAGCTGGGGGTTACCCTCTCTGGGGAAGGCCAGAGAGGTACCATAACTGTCCTCCTGAGTTAAGTAACAACCCGACAGGTCATCACTTAACCCAGACTTTCTGGAGCCAAAGGGGTTCTGGTGTTGACTTCCCCGTAGGAATTTGTTGTTGGTTGTAACTTTATGATCCCTTAAAGAAATCCAACATTTGGCCCGGCCAAGTCTCTACATCTCCCCTTCGGGTGGCCCAGAGGTTCAGTAAGAACTTCGTCGGGCGGTGGTTCAGTTGGATAGGCGGGATCAGTTCAGTTGTCAGTATTCCTTGGGGTACCAGTGCGTCAGCGGAGGGTTCTCTATGAGGTTCGACTCAGCCTCCGGTTCGACTTGTCTGCCTTGCTTCTCATGACCGTAACCCCCCCGACTGGCTATGAAGTCCCATGACTCTCTGTTGAAGGGCTTGGCTCTGTGTTGCTGTTGTATGCCCTCCGGAGTCAAACCTGTGTAATGTTCAGCGACGGAAAGGATAGATGGATTTTTAGCAGTCTTGTCAGAGGTGGCCTTTTGTTTTCCAAAGGCTTTATGGGCTGGAGTCCCGCAGCTGTCTGGTAGTCATCGTGCAGGGGACATGCCATAGCGCCTAGGTGGTGGCTCACTGATGGATGCAGATTACGTGGGAAAAGGGTTCTGAAATTGAAGTCCTCCTCCATCTCTGGCTCGTTTCTGAACCCGAAGTAGGCCCGTCGGAGCCGGTTGTAGTAGGTCTGTGGGGTTTCCTGTCGGCCTTGTTTAAGGTCCATGGCAGTGACCAGTCCTTGCTCCGACTCTGGGTCCGAGAACTCTCTTATCAGGGCCTGTTGTAGTTGCTTGTAATCTGTTCTGACTGCTTCTGACTGTCGGTCCAGGAATCTGCGTACCTCCTGGCTGGAGGTAATCCTGAGCAGGTACAGTCTATCTCTTGTAGTCGCGTTGGCCATTGTTTGAAAATGGAAGTCGATGTCCTGCAGGTATGCATGCACTTCGTGACTTCCTGCAGGGTCTGGAGTGAAGGTTGGGATGTTTCTGGCCAGCTTGTCAATGTCTCTGGGGGACACCCCATGGATGTCTGCAGAGGTCCTCTGGATGGGTCCCCGCCCCCACTCTGTGGGTGTTAGGGGCTCTCGAGTGCTGGCCGGCGAAGCTTTGAACAGGGGACTCTCACCCCCCTTTGCTGCCTGGAGTTCTTGGCGGAAAGGCTTGGTTCCGCTTGGTGGGGAGAATTCAAGACTTTGTTCTTCCCCTGGCTGTTCGGCATACTGGAGTTTCTCTGCCAGCTCCTTCCTGGCTTGCCCCTCCAGCTGCTCTCTGCACTCAGTGTCTGTACGGAAGTCTGCTAAGGCGTCCCGAAGTCTTTCCACTTGCTCACGTAGCTCTGGGTCCTCTTCATCAGTCGCTGCCTGCTGCTCTCGAGGACGTTGCATGATCTGCTCTAGGTGCTGTTCTGCTTTCTCAGCCCGGAGCTTGAATGCAGTCGCCTCTCGTTCTGAGCGGGCTCTGTTGTCCTCACACAGCTTCATCTGGACGATGAGGTTATGGGAAAGGGCCTGTGATCTTGGCCAGCTCTTTGTGGTTGTAGTCCTGCACTGGATCGTTGGCCATCAGTAGGCTCAGGCCGTCGTCCAGCTGCTCACGGCTCAGATGCTGCAGGTCACTGGCGACCGCCAGTGACCTGCAGCATCTGAGCCGTGAGCAAGTCCGAGGCTTGCATTCAAGCTCCTCAACCAGAAGTCTCTAGCTCAACCAGGTCTCTAGCTGGTCCCAGTGGGTGGCAGGACTGGATGATCTGGACATTCTTCAACACTAGTGACAAATAGGAAAGTAAAACATAGCCAATGCAGGTCCGTGCCAGTTTAGTGAGCTATACATCCAACATAAGGGCTTTGTGCCAGCTAACGTAATGACTAGCAGCACAGTCGAATGCCCATTATTCCTGCCAGGCTGTGGTGGCATGTATAGCTTGTGTGGGTAAGTACAGGAAAAGTTCTGAGTGAATTACTGATGCGTTATAACCCATCGGTCGCTTGGAGACTTAGGCTATCTGAGTCATCAATTTCATTACTGCAGCTTTTCCTGATGGTTTGTGCTGGTACGTTCTCTTATGCCATGAAAGGGAAAAGGAAAAAGTAGCAAAGCAACTAAAATAACAAAAGGGAAAGGAGGGATGAAACTGAAAAGAAAGTAATTTTCCTATTTTGGCTAAGCCGGTTACCGACACTAGGGTTATGGCCAGGACCTACAAGTAGGGGGTGCTATGATGTCATATGGCCTAGGAGGGGGCTTAGCGAGGACAGCAAGGATAGTTCAAACAGTATGGGGGTGAGAAAAGCTTACTTTTCTTTAGGGCCTCTTACTTTGGGACTATACCTTATTGACTAGGCTGGGTGGTGCGTTGAGGACACCCGGTGGGAGCACCACGGTCGGGCCAGCTCCCGGCCGCCTGAACACTGCGACAGCAGGGGTCTCGGGCGACCCGACTCACGCACCCGGTGTCGACCACTCAAACAGCTTCGACCTTTAGCACAATCGGGCGCGCCTCAAAGTGTCAGCGTCTGACCGCCACAGCCAAAGTTGGGTTTTGCCCAGAATTGCCCTTTATGTGTCAAACTGGTGTGGCTGCCACACTTGCAGTGCCGCTACCTCGTGAGTCATACCCAAGTGTGCCAGCGACCAGCTGCCACAGCCAAGACTGGGATTGCCCAAATTTGCCCTTCGCGTGTCGGTCAGCGTGGTTGCCAGCGATTGGAGTGCCCGATTGCTGATGTCGCTCTCTGCGTGTCGTCACCGAAAGTGGGGGCGGAACCTCCCGAGGTAAACACTGTCCGGTGCCAGGCGTGCCGAGCCAGACAGGTCCAGCCGTGGGTGGCCCACACCGGAGAAACCATTGCTTCACCGCCCAGCACTTAGGGAAGAGCTGTCTAAAAGAAATGTAAAGGCTGTTTAAAGAAAAGGGGTCAAACTGCTACATGGGTCATTAAAACAACACTCTGCTAAGTGTGTTAATCGACTCG
Organism: Beaufortia kweichowensis; assembly: GCA_019155185.1. Classification (NCBI taxonomy): domain Eukaryota; kingdom Metazoa; phylum Chordata; class Actinopteri; order Cypriniformes; family Gastromyzontidae; genus Beaufortia; species Beaufortia kweichowensis. The sequence continues at coordinate 14,759,566 of CM032806.1, forward strand.
ACCAAGGAAGGCAACTGATTTAATTTAAGTCTAAACCTAATTAAATACAGAGTTCCTGAAGTAGGAGTGGGGGTAAAAGGAGCAGTGGGAAAGCAGGGATGACCACACAGTCAGGTGACATTAATTACCATTATAGTTAAATAATAATAATCAATAAGTCAATGAAACAGCAATGAGGTGATATCAATTATTATTATTGTTTAGAATAATAACAATTAATAAATCATGGAAGTAGGAAAAGGAAAATGAAGTGATATCAATTATTATTATTGTTTAGAATAATAAAATTAATAAATCAGGGAAGTAGGAAAGGAAAATGGAGTAATATTAATTATTATTATTGTTTAGAATAATAAAATTAATAAATCAGGGAAGTAGGAAAAGGAAAATGGAGTAATATTAATTATTGTTATTGTTTCAAATAATCAATAATTAATAAACTATGAAACAGTTGCTGAGAGACCTAAATTATTATTGTTGTTAACACAACAATAATTGGTGAATTAGGAAAACTAATAGAGTAATATCAATTATTATTATTGTTTAGAATAATAACAATTAATAAGCTGGAAAGACAGCAATAAAGTGACATTAATCATTGCTAGTGTTCAGAGATAGCAATAATCAATAAGTCTTTACATGGCAGGGTTAGTCAAAAGTAAATCAAATTACTGAGAGACAGAGATCGACCAAGCATACCCAGAAGGGCGTCAGCCCAAACAAGGAGAAGTCAGGGTTAATCAATGTAACAGGAGAAGCGTTAGACATCTAAGACAACTACCCTCTATTGTCAGTTAGAGGTAATGCATATTAACCTGAACTTCCAAAATACCCACGTTCCATTGAATGAGCGCCGTTAGAAGTAAGCGTTGTTACGTTGCACAGTGCAACTTAGTAGGCGGGTCTTAGGATCGTGCGGCTTGTTGCACTGAAGTATAGCGTTAATACGTTACAGGCTACCGTTACTACACGAGTAAAATGCGCATTTAAATTAAAGCCCAACAGGATTTCTTAGCCGTTGGCTGTGAACAAAGTACAGTTACTACACGAGTAAGATCGCATTTAAATTAAAACACAACAGGATTTCTTAAGCCGTTGGCTGTGAAAGTACTGTAAAAACTCTCCTTTAAATAGAAAACTGACCCATAGTTATATCTATGTTAACTCCACTCAGAGAGAGAAGGGGAAGACACGCACTGGTTAGCTAATACCAATTGTTCAACCCAGGAAAGCTCATAGCATAGCTTAATGGCATTGGAAACACATCAATAGCCTACTATCTATGTACAGTTATAGGCCTATCAATAAGGCGAGAAGGGAACATCGCCCAGCTCTATCTTCTTAGTTCTAAAATGAGGGTTTCTTAGCTCAAATCAGGCGGACAAAATAACTAATGTTAAACACGCTATAACAAAGGACTATTATCCATTTTATAGAGGGTCCATTTAACATTATCGACTGCAGTTACATTCTTCTTTAACAGTGTAAGGGTTTGCCGTAAGGCTCACTGACTGTTAACACACGCGTTGAGGCGACCTGCGCTGTTCACGCAGCGTAACACAAAGTTCAAAACGAGTCTAGCTTCTGAATAAACAAGCATTAGAAACACACATGCGTCGTCACTAAGTTGCTCATAACACATTTAATACTGTGCCTGCCTGCATTCTCCACCATTTATGTAGCGATTCTGTGGGGATGGTGTTATTTAAAACACTCGCCAGCATCTCTACTAGTTATTGTGAAACTAAGACGGTGTTATTTAAAACACGGTTCAGTTTCAGGTTATAATTACTTGTGGCTCAAATGGAAATACTTACAGATAAAGACCATTAACTATATGTATTTTGTAGCATTACCTGGTACAATAAACGCGTTATTCTTCTGGCCTTGATTAACAACGGTCCATGCCCAATACAGTAATACATCACGGGCGGTAACAGTATCGCACAGTTTAAAGGGATGTGTTATGAGCATTAAGCAGAGACAATCATGAGTGAATACAATTGAATATTTATTAACTAAGCTACTGAGATATGATATGGATTCACTAACACAAACACAAACACAAACACAAACACATACACATTCACACAAGATAAAGCATAGAAAAATTAGAGTAAAGAGTAAAGAATGGCATATTAAATCAGCAGGACAAAACCACCGGGTTTTTCTCTACAAAAAGTTCACCTTGGTTAGCCAAGGGGCAGTTGTAAGCTGCTGTTGAATTGTGATACTTGCATTGAACAGTTAGTGGCATCGGCAAGAATCCTGGTGCTTGGCGGAGAGAAAGGGAGAGAGTGTCGGTGGATTCGAGAGTCCGTTCGGAGAGCGAAGTTTAGCGAGAAGTGTCGAAGTCTGCTGAAGTAAGATTGCGGAAAAGCTGTCCTGAAGAAGGGCAGGTCCACGAAGTTTTGGAGAGATTCCAAGTTTCTGAGCAAAGAGTTGTCCGATGCATTGTGGTCTTAAAGGCACAGCGGTCACGCCCGGTCAGGTCTTTTGACCAATGGCAAAAGGCGTGAAGTTCTTGTGGGAGAAATCTCTTTGTCCTTCTCTGTGACAAATGATTTACACAGGTACGGTTTATGTCCTGTTTGCACCGAACACATAAACTTATTGCAAATTGAGTATGATGCATGCCATGACTATGTACTGTGCATCATTATTTAGAAATAATTTGTGGATCATTTTGATACCACACACGAGAGAGAAGTGAAGTAAGAACAATAGTTATTCATTCATCTGTCATGACATAAAAGTTAAACTTCAATGACACTGAAATGCATGCAATAACTATGGCAGGGTATCACGTGATTATGGAGGAATACACCCATAGATATATATATATATATATATATATATATATATATATAGATACAAATTGGGCAGTTTTGTCCCGCTCATCCTAAAGAGTCTCTTTGAGGTGTTTGGAATGTACTTCTCTAGTCCTCTCTGCAAATCTCCAGGGGGCCTGGAGAATCTCAGGGAGTTGAGCTGGGGGGTTACCCTCTCTGGGGAAGGCCAGAGAGGTACCATAACTGTCCTCCTGAGTTAAGTAACAACTGGCAGGTCATCACTTAACCCAGACTTTCTGGAGCCGAAAGGGGTTCTGGTGTTGACTTCCCCCGTAGGAATTTGTTGTTGGTTGTAACTTTATGATCCCTTAAAGAAATCCAACATTTGGCCCGGCCAAGTCTCTACACATCTTTGAAATTGCGATTTTCGCTATCAACTTTTCTTCTCTTTGAACAAGCCATACTCGCGTTCGCGAAGTCTCTCTCTCTCCTTTTGCGTCTGCCTTCCCGCTTGCTTACCGTTGCAACCCGCTTGCTCACCGTCTTGCACGTAAAATATATTTGCATATGTGATGTGATTGGATGAAACACGAGAGCTATTTGCATAAATGCACGTGGTTGGATAAGATGTAGAACTGGTCACTGTAATCATTTACATCAAATCATATGATTGGATTGGATACGAACGCATCACTGGCAAAGAGCGAGAGGCTGCACTGGGTGTCACGGCTGTCTTTAAATTATTTATTATACTTAATATTGCTTAATGCTGTTCGGTCCGCATTGTCCCTTTGCTGGGTCCGGACACGGACCGCGGTCCGCCATTTGAATATGACTGGTCTAGCTCTTCAGTGCCTGAATGAGCTCCCAATACATTATAGTCATTTACGTCATTTACTGCACTGTCAGGACTCTGGCCTGTCGGTAATGCCTACAATTTCAAAATCAAGTGCTGGTGGTAAATGCTTCTCATACTTGGCACCTACACTTTGGAACAATCTTCCTACTGCTGTGCGGGTGGCAGACACACTGTCAGTTTAAATCCAGATTAAAGACCCATCTCTTTAACATAACATACACATAGTCCAACAGGTTATAATACAAAATCCCCCTAAGGATTGTTAGGCTGCATTAATTAGGTCAACCGGAACTAGGAACACTTCCAAAACCAATCTGATGTACTTGTTGCATCTAAGGGTGTGGAACAGTATTTTACAGTTAGTCTGTATTTTATTATTCTGAGGTTACATTCATTCCATACCATAACGTCAGATCTGACAGAAGGAGGCGGCACCAACAATATGTATGCCTGATCCTATACCTACTAGTTTTTTGAAAGACACGCTCCCTGAAATTATATATTCTGCTTATTATTGTTAACTCTGCCTATTATTGTAACTAGGATATGTCCCTAAAGTTTATAAGCTGGCTGTTATTTATCAAAAAACCTCAACCTGATCCTAGGGAATTAGTTACTTATAGACCCATATCGAATCTACCTTCAATTTCAAAAGCTGTTTCATCACAGCTATGCTCCTTTCTCCAAAGGAATGGGATCCAGTCAGGTTTTAGAGCACAGAGACTGCTCTGATCAGAGTTACAAATGATTTGCTCTGGTCATCTGATCGTTGCTGCATCCTGTTACTTCTGCTATTAGATCTTAGCGCCACATTTGATACTATTCACCACAGTATACTTTTAAATGGACTTGAAAATTATGTCAGCATTAGTGGAAAAGTATTGGAATGGTTTAAATCTGACCGTTTTCAATGTGTAGCAATAAACAATGAGGTGTCATGCCAATCACAAGTCCAGTACGGAGTGCCACAGGGCTCAGTGTTAGAGCTTCTGTTCTTCACCCTGTACATGCTTCCCCTAGGAGCTATACTTTTTTTATTTTTTTACTGGTATGCTGATGATACTCAACTCTTTATTTCTTTAAGGCCTCATGAAATACAGCAGTTCACCAGAGTAACAGAATATACTGTATAGTCAACAGTAAAACTTGATTAGTAGCAAATTTCTATTGTTAAACTCAGCCAAAACAGAAGTGTTACTCTTTGCCCCGAAAGCTGCCGAAAGTAAAAACCAAGAATATTGCATATCTATTGACAAGTGTTCCATAAAGCCTTTGTCGTCAGCTAGAAATCTGGGCGTTTTATTCTATAGTAATTTGTTATTTAAAATGCTGTCATTATCAAATGTAGAAAAGTTAATTCACGCATTCATGATGTCATTAGATTATTCTAATGCATAATTAAGTGGTTGCCATGTAGGGTTCTTATACAAAAACTCTAGCTAGTTCAAAATGCAGCAGCTACAGCTCTTACAAGAACAAAAAAGTATGAGCATATTAGCCTGGTTCTGTCAACACTGCACTGGTCACCTATTAAGCAACATATTAACTTTAAAATCTTACTGATTACCTATAAGGCCTGACATGGTTTAGCTCCTCAGTACCTAAGTGAGCTTTTATTACATTACAGTCCTTCACATAAACTACGCTCTCTGGAGTCTGATCGGTTGGTAATACCAGAAATTTTAAAATCAAGTGCAGGTTTTAGATCCTTCTCCTACTTAACGCCTAAACTTTGGAACAGTCTTCCTAGTGCTGTATGAGGGGCAGACACACTCTGTCTATCTCTTTAACATAGCATACACATAGTCCAACAGTTCTATAATACAGATACCCTAAGGGATTGTTAGGCTGTACTAACTAGGTCAACGGAACCAGGAACACTTCCCATAATAACTGATGTATTTGTTGCATCAAAGGGTGTGGAATGGTATTCTGCTCTCAGTTTGTCCATTCTCATTATTAAGAGATTACTATAGTGAGCAGGATGCAGTCCGTACCCAGACCAGATAGTGGATCTACAAGAGGGAGGCGGCCACCCGACAAGTTCTACAAAACTGCAACTAGCTATAAGAATATTACTGCAACTAGCTATTAGAATAATAAAAAAACCTAGAATAATAAATAAAATAAATTTCACCTCTGGGGTTTTTGGGTTCCTCGCCACTGTTTGCTTTGTGCATGTGTGTTGTGTCTGTATGTATGTATTTGCATGTGTATGTCTGTTTTGTGCACGAGTGTTCTGTGCAGGTGTGTGCCTGTGTTTTGTGCGTGCGTGTGTTGTCTTTGAATGGGAGTGTATTTACTCACTTTTATTTTCACACTTTTCTTTTTATATATTTATGCTTATAGTTAATATGTTTCCTGTCCAGCTGCTTTGTAACAATGAAAACTGTAAAAAGCGCTATACAAATAAAACTTTTAAGTTTTGATAAAACAAATATAACTTCTGAGAGTTGAGTGTTTGTGTTGTTGCTATGTTACACATGACTTACATTGTCCAGTGATACATAAATGATTACATCATAATCATAAATGACAATAAAACTTAAATTGAAACTGCACGCATATGGGAAATTCAGCATGTATTGAGAATAAAACACAAAATGTAAATCAATTTCTTAGCATTCTTAATACGACAGTTGGAGAACCACTGCCGTATACTGTACAATACCTCAGCCATTTCATCCAAAACACTTTCCACATTTGGCCAGGCTAATAGTGTGGTACTTAACAACATTAGCAGATTCAGCACTTCAGCACAAAGCTGCTGTATGATAAAGAGTAGGAGGACATTTAAAGAATTGCTGACCTGTTATTGTGGCTGACCCAGGATCAGTCATTAGAGGATCCAGACCAGAGATCAGAGAATCCACAACAGCTGCAGAAAAACATAAATATATAAAAATATATACAGTGGTGCTCAAAAGTATGCATACCCTAATTAAATATGATCAAGGAAGGCTGTGAAAATAAATCTGCATTGTTAATTCTTTGGATCGTTTCTTGAAAAATGTTACAAAAATCTAACCTTTTATTGGAGAATAAATTTAGGGGGATGTCATTATAAAATAAATGTGTTTTTCTAATACTCATTGCTCATAATTGTTCAACCCCTTTTACAACCTCTTATTTTTGCCAAGATAACAGCTCTGAATCTTCATCTATAATGCCTAATAAGTTTGGAGAACATCAGACAAACGATTGAGACAATTCCTTTATAGAGAATTGCTCCAGACCCTTCAGATTTCCAGCTCTATGTCAGTGCTTCTCACCTATCTCATGTGTTTGCTGCTAAAAATAAAAAAAATTAATTCCTCGGACCATAGAGTGTTTGAAAAGTAAATGATTTCTTTGGTCAGATTAGTTAAAAATTTTTACCTAAATTCATCTGCGCATAAATCAACATAGCTTGAGTACAAACAAGCCAATTTCATAACCTAATTTTATATCCGGCTGCTCTCACCTGTGCCTTAAAATAACCAAGCGTGACTACATCAGATTCAAAGAGGATTATCAGACGGCGTTTGTGTAAGAACCGCAAGCTTTAATCCACTTTATTCTGACAATACCTAAAATAGACACTTACTGTAAAAGACCTTGTGTAGTCTCTGGATACTAGATATGGAGTATTAAGGTGGAAAACACTCCTGGTTTAACCATTTATTTGAGCATTTCTTAGCACGACAGCTGAGCTTATGTCATATTACGAAAATGTAGTTAAGTTAGATGTGTCGCCAGTTGTAGATAGTTACACTTCAACACCAACAAATGTAATACAAAGCACATGCCATGTGAAGCACTTATGTTTGCTATGTTTAAGGGTTTGATAACTCCAGTCGAGATTCACTGGCACTGTACAAAAACTTTAGAATAATACTGCATCTGCTTTTGTGTTTACTGAAAGAAAATTAGTGATGCAGGTGTGTCACGATTATTTTAGAGGTAAATTATAACAAATGATTTCCAGACTCTTATTAAGCACTGAGAGAAACAGATCGTGATAAAAGATAAATAGATTATACCTCCTCCCTGGAGAAAGCCATTACTGGAAACAGACTGCAACCCAGGAATCAGATTATCAGGACAGGACATTACTCCTTTCTTAGCTAAAAATAGACACAAACATAAACAAACCACTGAAGTAATACTCTGGGCAAAGGGTTCTTTGGCATAAAGGGTTCTAGGTATACACTGCCACTCAAAAGTTTGGGATCAGTAAGACTTGTAATGTTTTTTAAGGAAGTCTCTTACGCTCATCAAGGCTGCATTTCTTTGATCAAAGATACAGAAAAAACTGTAATATTGCAAAATGTTATTACAATATAAAATAATGCTTTTTATATTAATACACTTTAAAATATAATTTATTCCTGTGATGCAATGCTGAATTTTCATCAGCTGTCACTCCAGTCTTAAGTGTCACATGATCCTTCAGAAATCATTCTAATATGCTGATTTATTCTTAGTATTATAAATGTTAGAAACAGGTGTGTTGCTAAATATTTTTTTGAACCTGTGATTCTTTTTTTCAGGATTCTTTTAACTTCTATAACAAGTTAAAAAGAACAGCATTTATTCAAAATATATATCTTTTCTAACAATGTAAATCTATGCTTTCACTTTTTATTAATTTAACACATCCTTGATGAATAAAAGTATTCATTATTTTTAAAAAGAAGGAACAAAAGTGTACTGACCCCAAACTTTTGAATAGTAGTGTATATTGTTAGAAAATCTTTCTATCATAAAAAATGCTATTATTTTTAACCTTTTATTGATCAAAGAATCCTAAAAATAGTATCACGGGTTCCAAAAAAATATGAATCAGCGCAACTGTTTCCAGCACTAATAATAATTCAGAATATTAGAATGATTTCTGAAGGATCATGTGACACTTAAGACAGGAATGACAGCTGATAAAAATTCAGCATCGCATCACAGGAATAAATAATAATTTTAAGTATATTCATATAAAAACTATTATTTTATATTGTAATAACATTTTGCAATATTACTGTTTTTTTCTGTATTTTTTATCCAATTAATGCAGTCTTAATGAGTGTAAGAGACAAGTCTTACTGATCCCAAACTTTTGAGCGGGGGTGTATGTGTATACGGCCCATCTTTTGACAAACATAATTAATCTATGCTTTAACAATAAATAAAAAGTAAATATTATGAGTCATGTTTGATCTCCGCATTTAGACCCTCCTTGAAAAATAATACTGCATTATAGAAACGTAAATTGCGGTAACAAATACAGTACATTTCACAGCTACTTGGTCTGCTTATGAAAGTGCTGATGTTACCATCTAGTTTGGCAAAGTCCTTGTTAAGCAGCTCTTCAGCAGTAAGTGTAGAGAAATTATCATCGCCAAAAGGGTTCCAGGATGCCGGGACTCCAGCTGAGGGTCTTGAGGTTTCCCCTGACTGATAAACACTCTGCTGTGATGAACATGGAGAACCAGAGGGGGTGGTGCTAGCAGATCTATGGCAAAAAACAAAATAAACCTTCAATGCAGTTCAAGTGACGACTACTAATACTTTTATTCAACAGTTTATGACCTCTCTAACCGCTAGAATTAAATTCACTATTTTTACAAACGCAAATTTATTACATCTATATTTAAATGACCTGTTATTATTAACTAACCTTCACATCCTGACATAGTGGTCACACTGTAGTTCAGTAGGTTTTTAAGTGTTTATGTGTAAAAGTGGGGGGAAATAAGTGTTTACATGTAGTCACAGCTATGTGATATGTCTTTTTATTATTAATAAGACTATAGAAATGTGATTTTCTCATGCGCCCTGAGATTCTAATTTTCCAACTTTTCCTTTACTAGAATGTACAGTATAGACAATTTACCTTTATCTCTTAATCTTCCTTTTTGTATTAAGAATTTTAAACTGTAAAATGATAAATTCTATTGATTTACTTTGATTTGTTGAGGCTAGCCTCAGCAGCTGCAGCTTGAAGGAGTTGAGTGGACTTGCTAACAGGAACTCCAAATATGGTGCTGTGTGTGACATCACTCAGAATCCGTCTGTGTCCTCCCTTTGGTGCAGTTTTAGGAGAAGAGGGAGGAGTCAAAGAGCCAACTTTATGCTCCCCACGACTTCCAGCTACAGACTTTAAGAAAAGTAAGAGCAACAATAAATGCTACAGTTGTTTTAATTGAATGATGTTAATTTGAGCAAAATAATTACAGGGAAAATTACAGGAGTGGTTCTACAGAAAAGATGGAACAAGGAAAATTTTAGATAAAAAATTTAGTTAGATAATTTTGTTGTACTAAAACAGACACATTTTTGTCTAATGATTTACAAAAAAATACCCGAAAGATCACCTGTGACATAGTCTGTTATTGCCATTTGAATAATAACGTAAAAAGCTCATTTATTAATAAATATGAACTTTAGATGATACATTTACACTGTGTCCATGCAAAAGAAAAGTTGCAACATAGTGCAACTTAGCAAAATAGTGGCTTTTCCATGTTATTGCGAGTTTTTGTCATAACCAGCTGTGATGCGATTTGCACACAGGATTCTATATTAAAAAAAAAAAATCTATATTACAAACGTCTTGCGTGGACACAGTCTCAATGTGTAAACCTTACTTTGACTTTTACAGATTTTTTAAAAATCATAGAAATGACCGTTTACAACAATAAATCCATTATGCCAAAGTTTTAGGCCTGAAACACTCTTCACACAGATACATAAAGACTAGCTGTATAAACTTACAGTATATGTTGCAGAACACTGATATTTTTTTTTAGTAATTTATAATGCAACAGCAGTACACTGTTTTAATGGAATTCTTTGGTATAACCTAATTCCATGTATACCATGTATACGCTTAGTGCACAGTATGGGTTGTGTGTGGTGGTCAATGTATGCACACTATACTATAATTTTTACTCTTTGTACAAAAAAGATCTTTGTACTTCAGACTAAAGTTGTACAAATGCAGTTATCGCCTAACCTTCTCAAACAAGGTTTTTGTATCTGCATTGAAAATGTTTTCTGGCTTACACTGCATGGAAAACAGGGGAAAGAAAAGTATACAGGTTTTGGAAAGCCAATCAAATCACTACAAAGATCATTCAAACAGAGCGGATGCAGACATATTGGATGATTACCATCTGATCTGGAGAATGAACGGATGAAGGGGGAGGTGCTGAAGTGGCTTTGGGTGGAGGAGGGGTGAAAGCAAGTGGTGTAGGAGGTGGAGGTGCCATAGCTTTGATTTTAAGATGGACAGGTAGAGTCCCAGAACTGGATATAGCCATATCACCATCTACGCTGTTAGTCATTGAACTCTCTGCAGGCGGGGCAGGGGCCATAGCTTTGGTTTTTGTCTGTGTGGTCACTGATGAATTTGCCATGTAACTGGTGTGAGGGTTGATTGGGTGCCCTGGTGGATTGGGTGCCCTATGCTTAAGCTTAGAGTGTGTGAAAACCGGGGTTGAGGAAGATGCAACCATTTGCGTAGATAAACTGCAGACCTGCATGGAATGATGCTGCTAAAATATGGAAGGTGTAACAACTGATATTACGTTGTATAAAAACATTTTTGCAAATGTATAGAAAATGAACCTCAGACAACTGGTATACTAAGGAAGTATAGTAAATGGTTAGAATACGTTTCAGATATTACATTTCTCAATCTAAAGCTTTGATTATCCTTAATTTAAAATATATTAATGGTTATGTTTACAGTCAAGACATGAATAATGTTTTATGTTCTTAAATTAGGTACTGAATAGGTCTTTGGTCAGTGGAATCTCCTCAAAGACGTTGTTTACTTTACAGTAAACATATATTAATACAGATAATAGAGACAAAAGTTAAAAAACAGGAAATTATAAAATACATATAATACACATTATAGAGTATAGAGTACATGTACAATAACGAACAACTGATAACTGTTTGATTGTAAGCAGACCATTATTTTTATTGTGCTATTAAGCAAGTTCTAACCCTAACCCTAACCCAGTATCAAATAAAATCTATATTAGTGATACTAATGCTAAAACTGATGAACAATTTCAAGAAATGAACACGCATCAGAAATACCATTTCTTCTAAAGCCCCAAGACATCATCAAAACAGTATATAATTTACTAAGACTTTGAGTTATAGTCAATATATGTATTTTATTTAAAGAATATAGATATATTTATAGAATGTGTAGGAATTACCTGTTGTGGAGCAGTGAAGAAAGCTGTATGTTGCTGCTGCACAAAAAGTGCATGCTGTGGCGTGGTCTGAGGAGGAGAGGGAGTGGCTTGAATTGAAGTGGCAGCAGCCTGTTGCTGTCCAACAGCGACCTGTTGAACCTGAGGGTTCTGTGATTGGTTGGGAACAACAGCCTGTACAGCAATGTGGGCGCCTGTGAGCCAATAGCAAAACAGAACGAAAACTAAAACACAACCCCATCAATATACAAGAGTGACACAATGTAATTTTTTCAGAACAGGTATTGCTTTTCTCCTACAGTGCAAGTCTATGGGATTTTGTTTTATCATTCTTTAGGAGAAAATAGTTGAAAATAGTCTAATTGTTCAAACAAATAATAGTGGCTGCTTAAAAAGCTGCACAATTTACGATATAAATTGTTTTATCTTTACTACTACTACCTTTACTAAATCATTTTTCAGTTATTCTGTGAATTCTGTGAAATGGATTTGATGTTAACATTATAAAAATGATAAAATATCAGACGTTATCAGAAGCTATCCTTTACATGTTACAAAAAGCTAAGGATTCACCTTGTTATTTATCAGGTAAAAGTTTTATCAGTAATTAATTTGAAAATTTAAAATAGAAAGGTTTTCTAACAATATACACTACTATGTTTGGGGTCTGTACACTTTTATTCTTTCTTTTTTTGAAAGTAATTAATACTTTTATTCATCAAGGATGTGTTAAATTACAAAAAGTGATAGCATATATTTACATTGTTAGAAAAGATTTATATTTTGAATTAATGCTGTTCTTTTTAACTTGTTATTCATCAAAGAATCCTGAAAAAAGAATCAAAGGTTAAAGAAAATATTTCGCAGCACACCTGTTTCCAACATTGATAATACTAATAAATAAATCAGAATATTAGAATGATTTCTGAAGGATCATGTGACACTTAAAACTGGAGTGACAGCTGATGAAAATTTAGCATTGCATCAAAGAAATAAATAATATTTTTAGGGATATTAATAGAAAAACCATTATTTTAAATTGTAATAACATTTTGCAATATTACTGTTTCTTTTTTCTGCATTTTTGATCAAATAAGTGCAGCCTTGATGAGTGTAAGAGACTTCTTTAAAAAAAACATTCAGCGGGGGTGATTTTGCAATGTATAAGAAATTATATTTAACATGATTTGTGGCTTGGATCAAACTGGGGTCCGAATCTTGTTAAACAGATACCTCTGATGAAGTACCTTCCCCAACACTAAAGGGTATATGTGCTATTTGTCAGTACTGAAGGGTGCACGCTTCAACACTAATGGGTGCATTTAAGCAGTTTGGTAGTATTCTATATCATTGCTTATGATAGCATTGCATATCAAAATACTCATAAATGTCATGTGTAGCTACTGTATTAGATACAAATTGATGAACACTGCATTGATGAACACTTACTGATTGTCTGGTTGGCTGCTGCAGGTGCATTGGCTCTTTTGCGAGGAGTGAGAGCCGGCTGAATGGGCAAAATGTTTGTGATTGGTTGAGCCTGGCCAGCTTTGGGTCTTTGTCGTGGTGCTATGGAAGTTTCAGTAGTGGGGACTGGATCAGTAAGCCTGTGACAGGAAGAAACAAAGTTATAACATGTGCATGAATGTACAAAAAAATGTACAATCTAACCAACAAATGTTTGCCAGAGATAAATGTAAGACTTACCTGGCTTTGTTTTGACTTCTCTTGGCCACGGCTTCACTGGCTCTTACTGGCTCTGGAAGCTTTTCTGGAATGGGTGAATTCTGGAAATGTAAAAGTTGAATAAAGCAAAAAAGTATGAGAAATCTATTATCATGTTGCTTTGCTTTAATACAAGTTTTGAGTCTGGCTATCCTGGTCTGCTGGTCTATCATTAAAACCCATTAAAATCCTTTACGTGAAATTCTTGAAAAGTGTGCTTGCACTAAATATCTATCTAAAAATTGACCTATGTGGTGATGCATTGGCATCGATACATTTTCAAATTTAAAAGAGTTTTTCTAAGTCTAAATATTACATTTATTTTGGACCCTTAAAAAACTACCCTTCACTACCCAAAGCATATTAAAAGTAGATCATCTTTGTTCCAAAAAGCTTTTTCTAGTTCAAATCCACATAAAGCCATTTCTGAATTGCACGCTAAATGACACTTTGTGGGTGTCAATGTTAATGTATATTAAAATAATATGACTAATAATATGGCTTCTACTATGCTATCAATAACAGTTAGAGTGAGATGGGCCCCTGGGTGCCAACTGGGTGCCAGCAGTGATATCCTACTTCCTCTGCAGCTATGTGCCAGCACTTACAATATCCACTGAAAAGATGGGCATGAATTAAACATGGATGTGCCAAACAAAAACTCTGGGTGGGAAGATGAGAGCAAGTGTACACGGTAGTTTGAGGAGTGAGAGAGCGAAGAGTGAAATGGAGGTGGACCTGAAGTCATTAATGCCTGAATAAATCTTTCATCCTTACGTTGATATTCTGTACTGAACATTCTTTCCGTGCGAGATTAAAGGCGAAATATGACACTTGGTAGATATCTGGCCTTATGTCAGAGTCCGGCTCCAGCATGTAACCTAAGATTGGGAAAATAAAAATAAATAAAACGTCTACAGATAAAATGCATTTTGGGGTGTTTTTTCAACTGTGAGAATATTAGGCTGTAGACCTTAAGTATTAAGACCTTAAGACCTTCACCACTTTATTTTATTTACAAATATTATTCAACAATTTTTCCACCAATATTTTGCTTGTAACATTCTGTGGTTCCAAATGTTGCATAATTAACAGCTATTTTCAGCTTAAAGAACTTACAGCTTGATTGGACAAGCCATGAAAATAATGTTAATCTATGAGGGATTTCTTCAATTTCTTTACACATAATTTGATACATATTTTAGCTCAAGCATGTTTTTTTTTACAAACATGGTTGTCTCTAAGTAAACTTAATTATTTTCAAATTTTATTAGTTAAAACTTTGTTTGTGGCAAAATTGTTGGTTGTAGTAGATATGACATCAGCCAGACAGTCATAATTTACACACACAAACCATTGAAATGCCTTATGTTTATTTCTCTTCCTCATATTCCTTCATATTTTAAGATTAAAAAGAGTCTTCAGACAACAGCAAAAAAAATTTTTTTTGCCTAACCCCAAATTTCAGATTTTGAAATTAAACTTCAAATTTTAGAATATAGAAAAATAACAGTAATAGTTAAAAAAAAAAAAAAAAAAAAAAAAACACCCATTCACACAAACAAAAGCTTAAATATATGGAGCATTTTTTCAAAATGAAGGAAACATTTGCACTAGGTTTGTGTTGATTCAGAAGTCAATATCATAACATGTATTGCGCTCAGTAACATCATGTAACAAAGGGTTAAAAGTAAATACAATAGAAATAACAAAAAGCAATAAATAAATGATAATATTAGCTCAAAAATCAATCTTTAACTCTACTTACGTATGAGACAGTGCATGTCGTGTGAGTAACGGGAGTTGTCTGGGATGGTAAAGCTCCCGTCACAGATGGCCACCTGACTCTCTCCAAAAGGCAATGTGAAATAACACAACTTATACAACAAGCAGCCTAAAGCCTAAGAACACAAACAAACACAAATCATCAGCTTTATGAACAATACTGGCCAGTCTGAGCACTGTACAAAATACAAGTAACTTATAATTCAAATGATTTTCTACTAAAGCAAAGGTGCCAACTTTTGTTAACTTTTTTGGTAATAACTGTGGAAAAATATAAAGCATCAGGACACATGCACAGCAGAATTCAAAACATGACATATTGTAGTGCAATGCCATCCAAGTGGAAGCTTGCAAACCAAAAACGAGTTTCATATCAATCAAACAATGATAAATACAAATAAAACAAAATGTAAAAAAATGCATCTATGCAATCTTGCATAGAAAGAAAATAAAAAATATGGTATGCTTATATCAACTTTTAAAAAGATGATTGTGCTCCTTCTGTTTTTTTCCTAATATTTTGCTGACCGTTTACTTGGCACTTTTCATTGATAAATGAACCTGGACACAAGTTTGATTAAAATAGTAAAAGTCACTGCTATAGAACTAAAACCGACATGCTGTACAACAATAACAAACTACACATTATTGCATTGGCAGCCATTACTATAATCATTTAATTTATTTTACCCTCCCTCAACTTACCCATATATCTGCTTTAGTTGTGATAATCTTCCCTCCGTACAGATTCACCATTTCTGGTGCCCGGTAGGAAAGTGTAGTGTACCTAAAAACACATAGTAGAAATGTCTGTTGTGGTCCCGTTTGTTATTTTGACATGAAACAAACTGCTTTGTGCAATAAAAACTAGAGACAGCAAGACACCCACTTCTTAATTTCCTCTTCTACAGCCGCCACGCCTTCTGTGAGAGGATTCTGAGCTCTGTTAGTGGCACTGCCAAAATCACACAACACATAATGACCTCTGTCATGGAGCAAGATGTTCTCCACCTAAAAGAGTGAGAAAACAGATGCTATATCTGCAAACTCAGAGAGTTTGATTTTCGAACCTCCTGTTTGCCAACTTGATGTCAAACTTCTTTCAGAATTAACATTCCAACTTAATTAACTGAAAGACAACAGTGTACCGTAATATCACATAGCGTGGCAGGCACATATTTTAAGATATCACATATAAAACAGACAAACAAAAAAGTCCAATGCAATCTCACAAAAATTCGCCCATATTTTACGAGTTGGCTAATTCAAACCAATTCGTACAATCTCATACGTACGTTTAGCAAGATTTGACGTTGGAGCGGGGTTAGGGGAGGGCCTTTATCATTGCCTTTTTCCTATTAATCGTACATTTTCGTATGAGTTACATCATACAAATTAGTACAAATTAGCCAACTCGTGAAGTTATACGAATTCTCATCAGAATGTGTGTACAGGTCATACTTTAAGGTCCCGGTGGATGATGGGAGTCTTGCACTGATGCAGTTGTGCAACAGCTTCACATGCGTCACAAAAGATCTGCAGCACCTCTGGCTCAGTGAATCCTGTCTGTAAGCGCTGGTTCATCAGATTCACAACCTGGCCACCTTTATGCATATCACAGATGAACAAGTCATGACTGAAAGTGCAGTGTGGACAATCATGGTATCATATTTCCAGACAAATATTGATTTATGTTATTACAGTATCTCCTTGCTGAAAGCAAGGACAATGCTAGAACAACTACAGTAAACGTTACAGTAAAGCCTTTAAACTTGTTTAAAAGAAATAGGGTGACGTAATTAATTTTACTAAACAAACAACTAGCCAATAACCCAACATGCAAACACTGTGAGACAAAGGAGTCAAGACAACTTGACAATGTTGTATAATGTTGTATATGTTGTATATTCTTAATGTTTGTAAAATGTCTTACTAGCAGGCCCAGAAAATACACAGACTGACCTCTGCAGAAGTCCATCAATATGAGAACTTCCCAAACGTCTCCTGATCCTACTGCTGTAACACTGGAGTCCATGAAGCCAACAATGTTTTTGTTACCCACCAGGTCTCTCTGTTAAAACGCACCAAAAATAATGTTGTGATTAAATAAATATCATCCCACCCGAACACTAAATACTAAATTCTAAACACTAAATTCTTTCCAACATTGGCAGTTATTGACTAACCACATATTTAAAGAGTAGATGTCCGGCCTAAAGTCATTATTACATTTTTATTCTTGTTTAATAAGTAAACGGCGGATGAACATTTACATAGAAGAGCATTTATTTACTCAACAAACAAATGCTGGATATTTATTGTCTATAGAACTGAATGCCAGCATTGTAGTATTTGTAGGAATGTAGTATTTGGTCACAAAATAGTGATTGAAAGATCCCTTTGTTTCTGACCACTTGGAGGTGGCTAAATCAATGCTAGTTTTAAATCGAGTTGTTGAATGCCCTTTTAAATCGACTCATTCACTCACAATTTACAAAAGCCACTTGTTAGTCATCTATTTAAGAGAGACTGTGAGCAGCTGAGCTTTTAAAAAAGAGAGACACTTTGTGAAGCTGAAACAGTGCTGGCACCTGGCACCGTCTATAGGACTGTAAGCAGAAGACTGGATTCTCTATGATTAGCCAAAACCTCAAAGATCAATACAGCTGGTCACCACCTAAACCTAGTCCAGCTAGTCCACTTAGTCCAAAGTTCCAAATAAAGAAAAACACTCACCATAATCTGAATTTCTCTTTTGCACACTTGAAGGTCGTGTTCATTGTTGACATACATCCTCTTCATTGCACAGCGAAGACCTTGATGAGTCCTTACCAGAAACACAATGGCAAAACCACCTGCAAAGAGAAATTGTGGAGCTTGAAGATCTTTATGCACATGACTAAAAGAAATCACATTCGGGATTCGAGAAAAGTAAACGGTATTGCAAGAACACAGGCAATCTTTGTTTTGGGAAAATAAGGGTTTTGGGAAGACTGGACACATAGTGCAAGCACATAGTGCAAGCCATTTAGACATCTCTCGAGTGCAACATTGTGCCCAAATACAAACTAAAAATATTATAGGGCTTGGCAACCGATGTCACTGCACAGTGCATTCTGGGACGTAAACAATAGCGTGCCGCCATATTGTGAGGCCACATCGGACGAGACTTAAAACATGAAATGTACTATACACTATATATATATGACAAACTTCTACCGGACGCAAGAAAACGGTACCTGGAAAAGATGGCATTGATCGGAAATCTGAATCCGTATGAGGTGCCTGCAAGAGAATGTAGTCGAGACCCCGACGATTTACCTCCTCTGACATTTCCAGATATTTTTGTACATTTAGTCTGTGGTGTGAGTGCTTATACCGAGGCTCAATTTCGTAATTTTAAATCTATGGAAGCCCACGTTCAATTTACAAATGGCTGGGTCCATGACTTGGAAGCCTACAAACCACCGAGTTGTGAAAACACCGTCGTTCGTACAAAGGTTACTTACCTACTTGTGAAATACGCATCTTTACACAATATTTCATCAGATTTATATAATATCCTCCTGACTACCAGCTATGGTATTTTATGGACATTATGTTTTAGCGATTTCTCTGAGACATTACAGTTTTAAGTCTGGATGTCCTGTACAGAGCATGTTCAGGGCTTTTCAGAAATGACAAATGATTGGATGTTTCACCATGACCACTTCTTTTAAAGACCAAGGGGTCTTTAAAAACAGATGACATTAATTTAGTGATCAAGTGTAACACCCTTATGAAAACATGATAATATTTTGTACTTAAATCAGCATCTCGGGAAAATGTTGTGGGGTTTCAAATCAAAATATGAACCTCTTGTTCATTACACATTTTGGGAGACACAACAAATGAATAGAGAAAACATTATATATCAAAATTCTTATTATGAAAATCTTATGAAAATCTAATTATTACTCTCATTATTGCACTTATTTGTTCATTCTACGTTGCCCCAAAAACACATTAATAAGCAAATTAGATACAGTCATAAATATATTGTATATAATGGAAAAACTTGTTTATGGCCATTTTACACACATTTTGCATTAAGAAAAATGTTTTTTTTTATTTAAATATTGTTCATTACATTGTTGAGAATCATCAATGAAAATGCCTGGAACACACTTTAAGTGATCTTGGGATATCTGCGAAACATATGTCCATGCGTCTTATGGCGGATATCCAGGCCATCCGTCTCCGCTTTGTAACATCAGACACATTACTCCCTTCGTTTTGTTTCCAGGCCGGAAAACAATAAAAAAACAATTTTCTCCCACGTCGATCGTGTGAACAGACATAACATCCAACAACACAGCAGCAGGTTCTTCCCATGACTTAACTCGTTGGCGCGTCAGAAAGTGCATCACAATATGGCGATTTTTACCATCAGCCATCGCGGCGCTAGAGCCGTTACGTCACGCCCCCATACTCTATACATTTTAATGGCTCAATGGATTACTCATGGTTCGGATCATAGTACGGTTTAGATCGCTTTTCAGATGAGCAAAAAGGGGGGATGTCTGACTTTCCTTTATATATAACCCATATAACATAACTGGGGGTGTTTTTCAGAAGGAGGAATTAAAAAGTTTAGTGTTTACCAAATGAGTCAAAGAGATTAGCGGTCTCGATAACTCATCTCAAACGTGAAATAGCGTTTGTAACCCATTTATTTATGTATCTGACAGGTTTTCAAGACAAAATGGGTATTTAATAAAAACAATAAATGTAGAGAGAATAAAGTGGATTGTAAAAAGGGGAGTATTACTGTAAAATCACCATGAAATTAATAGTGTGAACTGATATTCTTTTATGGAATATTGTAGTGCTTTTTGTTATAAATGACTTATCTGTGCACTTTATTATTTTATATTTATGTGCCCTCATAATCTTAAATCAAAAACATTAACCCTCCCACCTCAAAATGACGACTTTTTACTTTCTGAATTTTGTTGCATGTTGACGCATGTTGATCTTAGAGATCTTGTTATAAAATATTACACCACAACTCATCACAAGACATGCAAGATCCAATGAGATTTAAAGTTATCAATGTGCTAATGTATTTCATTTAAGCACTAATATGTGTTTGTTTTAGTTGTGATCCTAAGCTGAAAATATTACCAAAAAAATCGTACACCAATTATTTCGCTTTAGAAGAAATTGTCCCCCTATAGTCGTTTGGATTACCTTTCATGCACATCTGGGATGGCATGACAGCGACTACATTTTGAGAAAATAATTGTATTTGGCTGAACTATTTCTTCGACAAATGTAACTTTTTTGAGGCAGACTATGTTTGCTCCTAAACAGACACATGGATACAGACAGAAAACAGCAATTTGTCACGCCTGTTCCCTTACTCCAAAGACTCACAGTGCTTTCAAAGGTGTGGTGCAGTCTTACAGTAAATACGCTACTCGCCACTGAGAATGCTATTATGTAAGAGGGTCTATATATATATATACATATATCCATACTGGGGCCGTGACTGTCTTTATAACAAACATGCCCATGTAACACACTATGACATGCATAAACCACAAGTATAAACTTGTGTATGCAAGTGTAATAACAGTGACAGTTAAAAAATAATTAGTATTAGTACAATAAACGTTTTTATTTTATTCTGCGTTCAGCATTCACTTTAAATTCATTTTAGTTCATCGATGGATCTTTTTATGAAGCCAAATGTTACATAAATTATAAAACGCCACTGTTGCGAATAATGTCGCTGTCTATTAACATGAATGCGTATTCTGTGCGACTGGAAACATTCATAGCAATATATCTACATAAATAAATATCCGAACAATGTCATCGGGTTAGTTTTTTCTGTTAGGTACTACAACAATTGAACAGATGTTTCATCCTTATTTAGTTTTTTCAAAACGCATAGATTTCAATATATGTATTTAAGGTTGCTTCAACACATGGTGTGTGACAGTGTTTCTGTGCCATCTCTATTCCGAACCCTGTGTTCCAGCATGCACTGCTCAGGTTTCTTCCCCGAATGTGTATCACATGTCATTTCTCTATTGTACAATACGACAGCACTTTCTAATAGTGATACGGAGATAAAATTACAGCTATGTTTCCGGCACAATGGTAAAGTTATTAAACGATGCTGTGCTCCAGTGTTGACAATAGACTCTCAAAGACAGAATGTCAGCATAATGTCTGGTCCCACACTGCTCATTGTAGAAAAGCCTGTTTAAACAGAAAAAGACTAATATCTATCTTTTGATCAATGATTAACCCTTACATCAAATTATGTTTTTTAAGCTCAAATTGCAGAAAAAAAATCTTTTAGGTCACTCCAGATACTGCACAAGCACAAAGGTTGGCATGTAATCATCTGTATTTAACAATTGATGATGATGCTCTTTTTACGGCAGGACTTCCGTTGCTATAGCAGCCATATTGAGCTTTTTATTTCCTTCCCATTCATAGTAATATAACTGCAGCATCTCATAAATATTTGCAAGCGTTCCCTGGTACTGTTTGATCTGAGGCAGATTATTTTTGATCAGAGGCAACATATTATTTCTTAGAAAACACTTTTTCTTTGGATTTTGTGAATATACAAAAAAAGTTGTAGTTTGAAAGCTGAGAGTTAAATCAAAATAACACAAATAGTCAAGTTTTTTCTTGCTCATAAATCTGGTGCATTTTGAAGGTAGTTTAGGACTGGATTGAAATAAAAATGTATACGGGTAGTTGACAAATAAATATGCGACTGTGTGCTATGGTGTGACAGCAAAAATATCGATAAAACTTACAAAATATACAAATAGCATGAGAGATTTCTATTTATTGCTGGAGTTACAAAAACGATGAGAAAAATTTATCTTAATTGAGTTTTTTTTCAACATGTTTTGTATGTCACACCATAGGACACATTCACATATTTATTTGTCAACTACCCATACATTATGATGGCAACAATACTACAACGAGACTAAAAGGTACGCCTTCTTTACGCATACATTTGGGCGGTTTGGAAACTTTGCCTCATAAACATGTAGAAATGTGGGGGCGTGTTTCAACGAGGCATTTTAGAAAGGTGTGGCAGAGCCTTAACATTTACAAAGAATATCTCTTTGAGTACTTTGAGCTTTGTAACTCTGCAGATCTTATACATGCACAAACAGCTACATAACACACTAAAGAAAAAGGAAAACAAGAAATCGCATCATATGATCCTTTTAAAGCAAAAAGTATTAATGTGGACAATGCCTTTGTGATCAGAATTTTAAATACATTAAGAAACAATAAACACTGATTATTTTCAGATTTAGAAATCAACATTGGGTGTTGACGGGATGTCAATACACAGGATGCCACTGACAGCACTATGCTTCAATCTTATGATAAAATGTTAAATGCTCTCTGATTTATAAGTTGCCTTATATATGCAAAATGAATAAATGTAAAATTATGTAATGTAAATTAATAGTTTCCAACAGTTGAGCTTTTTTCACCGGCATTAAAAATGCACACTCCCACTGACTCAAGACAGTGCTAAACTTAAACAGCCTTGTTGAAGAGGAGGAATCATTTCCTTTTTCTCATTTTCCTGTCCGGTTTGCCGTCACTCATTCATTCACAATTGCACACACCCACCAATACACTGTATCTTACAGCACTAAACCACAATCAGCCAAGACCAATAGTCCAGTTTTTAATGGCTTCATTCATAGCAAATCTCACTCAACTAACTGTATTCTACCAAATCGGAAAGCAGGAATTATTCTAAAAAAAACTAAAGAAGTTCTAGCTACACACAATTGTAAAAGAGTATTCATGTATATGCAAAGCATTATCTTTTAAGTTTTTTTTTACCACAGTGTTTCATGCTAAGCAAGATACATTTTTAGTGTACCTAGTTTCTGAAATATCCTGGTATCTGAACAAAACTAAGCTATACAACACATGGATAGGCAGTATGTCAAAGCATCCTAGACATCAGCAATATACAAACAACACTCAGGAATCTGATCAGCGCCAGAGACCGAATACGAATTCGAATTGAAAACGAATAAAAGATCCTAATACTTCAAGACTTTTAGCTTTGACATATTGTCATCATCCATAGTGTGAATGTCCCTTAAGACATTTTGGAACAACTTAATTAATCGATCCTAAAACTCTCCCATTAAAATAAATACAATGTCAGCTTAAAAAAAAGACTTGACTAAACGCAGCCAACACTAATACAGACCCAAACACTCCGCCACACATTGGACAAGACAGCTGAGAGCTAACAGATGGCAACTATTAAACACATTAATGAATAAATCAGTTGCTGACCATCTATTATTCACACACACTAACACAGACATCTCTCTGTGGGCAGTCTGATACATACCCACAAGCACCTTTTGATCAGAATGACAGGGAAATAACCCTAACCAGGTACATTACTGACAAAAATAAATCATGTTACAGTGCAGATGGTCATAAACCAGCAGGATAATATAAATAACATCTCAAGGCAGAGTCCTTTAAAGGTGGAGAAAGCCATTTACAGAAACATATATAATCCCACCAGAACTTTCAGATAAAACTGTCATTTCTGTTTTTTATTGAAGTTGTTGTTTTATTGTAGTTGGACCTGTGTAATGGTCACATGACATGCAGATTAAACAAATAAAATACAGGGAGTGCAGAATTATTAGGCAAATGAGTATTTTGACCACATCATCCTCGTTATGCATGTTGTCTTACTCCAAGCTGTATAGGCTGGAAAGCCTACTACCAATTAAGCATATTAGGTGATGTGCATCTCTGTAATGAGAAGGGGTGTGGTCTAATGACATCAACACCCTATATCAGGTGTGCATAATTATTAGGCAACTTAACAAAAAACAAATTTATACCCATTTCAATTATTTATTTTTACCAGTGAAACCAATATAACATCTCAACATTCACAAATATACATTTCTGACATTCAAAAACCAAACAAAAACAAATCAGTGACCAATATAGCCACCTTTCTTTGCAAGGACACTCAAAAGCCTGCCATCCATGGATTCTGTCAGTGTTTTGATCTGTTCACCATCAACATTGCGTGCAGCAGCAACCACAGCCTCCCAGACACTGTTCAGAGGTGTACTGTTTTCCCTCCTTGTAAATCGCACATTTGATGATGGACCACAGGTTCTCAATGGGGTTCAGATCAGGTGAACAAGGAGGCCATATCATTAGATTTTATTCTTTTATACCCTTTCTTGCCAGCCACGCTGTGGAGTACTTGGACGCGTGTGATGGAGCATTGTCCTGCATGAAAATCATGTTTTTCTTGAAGGATACAGACTTCTTCCTGTACCACTGCTTGAAGAAGGTGTCTTCCAGAAACTGGCAGTAGGACTGGGAGTTGAGCTTGACTCCATCCTCAACCCGAAAAGGCCCCACAAGCTCATCTTTGATGATACCAGCCCAAACCAGTACTCCACCTCCACCTTGCTGGCGTCTGAGTCGGACTGGAGCTCTCTGCCCTTTACCAATCCAGCCACGGGCCCATCCATCTGGCCCATCAAGACTCACTCTCATTTCATCAGTCCATAAAACCTTAGAAAAATCAGTCTTGAGATATTTCTTGGCCCAGTCTTGACGTTTCAGCTTGTGTGTCTTGTTCAGTGTTGGTCGACTTTCTGCCTTTCTTACCTTGGCCATGTCTCTGAGTATTGCACACCTTGTGCTTTTGGGCACTCCAGTGATGTTGCAGCTCTGAAATATGGCCAAACTGGTGGCAAGTGGCATCTTGGCAGCTGCACGCTTGACTTTTCTCAGTTCACGGGCAGTTATTTTGCGCCTTGGTTTTCCACACGCTTCTTAGCGACCCTGTTGACTATTTTGAATGAAGCGGCTTGATTGTTCGATGATCACGCTTCAGAAGCTTGGCTATTTTAAGACTGCTGCATCCCTCTGCAATATATCTCACTATTTTTGACTTTTCTGAGCCTGTCAAGTCCTTCTTTTGACCCATTTTGCCAAAGGAAAGGAAGTTGCCTAATAATTATGCACACCTGATATAGGGTGTTGATGTCATTAGACCACACCCCTTCTCATTACAGAGATGCACATCACCTAATATGCTTAATTGGTAGTAGGCTTTCCAGCCTATACAGCTTGGAGTAAGACAACATGCATAACGAGGATGATGTGGTCAAAATACTCATTTGCCTAATAATTCTGCACTCCCTGTATATATTTTTTTGTTGCTGTTTAATTTTTTAACAAAATTATTTGTTAACATTGTATGATTAAACTATAATTAATTGCAAATTAACTCACAAACCCCGTGCAATTGTCTTCTAAACCACCAGGGATTCGTGAACCCCAGTTTGGAAAACCCTGCTTTAGATCAATGTAACACAAATAAATGCACAATGTGCTTAAAAGACCATTTAATACTCTAAACTATGACATGCAGTTTTGGTTATGACCCACCAGGTCCACTAAAATACTACAATGACATTAAATTGTAGACTTTCCCAATGACATTGATTCTTCCTGTGGCAAAATTACTCTGGTCTTTCGTGAGACACAACAATTCCAAATCCGCTTACAGGCAATAATAGACTTAAAGCTGGTGACTCAGGCATTCAGAATACTCCATGCACTAAGGTCATGACATGAACATATTACAGTCTGTTGTCACACATCCTTCAAAAAATCATCTGCTGAATTGAGTATAATGATCTTTGGTAACATAAAATGGAGCCTATAATTCCACTCACGCCACAATCATATTTATGCCATTTCTGACAGCCAGGTTCTAAATAGCACTCTTATGGCCAGTGCACACCGTGCACACCGTGGCTCATGTGACAAGAACCAACTAATCAGCTAAACAAATCATTGCCTGTCATGGAGAGCACGGCTCATAGCAGCTCCGGTGTCATTAGCAACCGGCAAAGAGTATAGAACCCAAGAGGCGAAACTGCTTTTTTGGTAAAACAGTGCGGCAAACAAGACAACAGGCTCCAGAGCTTTTTAAAAAGAAAGAAAAAGTGGCGTGGCTCGCATTTTACACTCGTTTTAGATGCATAATGTGCCCCAAAAAAGCTAAAACAGGTCATAAATATGTGCTTTATGATTTTTTTAGCATCTTTTGTGTATGTCACAAAAAGCATAAATTTACTGTTGGCAGTAAACACATTTATTAATCTGTGTAGTTGAATATTGTTTTTTAGAGTCGACTATTAGCAGCTGTACCGTTTAGACGACTAGATGACTAGTCTCGCACATCTCTTTTTACACGTAACTTTTCACACATTTTCGACTAAATCATTTTTGCAAATTTTAGCCATAGAGATAATTGTTGTTTATGTATGAACAAATAGTACTTTATAATTTTATATCATTTTTCTTTACATGGAAAGACATCAACTCGTAACACATAAATCTAATCTCAAGGTCAAACCACTACCCCTTAATAAAAGATGGACTGACAAAAAAAATCAAACATGTGAACCACAAACATTAAATGTTTTGTGATACATTATAGATTATAAATACATACATTGGTTTGTAGAGCAGATTATGTTCAAAAATAAACTTTTTATAAAAATGGGTTTAATTGGTACAGTGTCACAAAACACATCCAAACTATAGCCAACACAAGCTAACCTTAAATGAAAAAACAATTACACAATAAAAATGACTCAGATGCTTAGTTCACAGTATATTTAAGCTCCATGCATCCGTGCATGCAATACACACTGTGTAACACCATTATATAACAGATCTCTGCTAATGTGTATCATTTGTTTTTTAGCGAGAAAATAGAAAAATAATATAATAACGGTTATTTACATAAAATGTACATAATTATATTAGTGCTGGTGATTCTCCATTTTTAGTTTAATCAGCAGTTTTTTGCATGACTTTAAAAAGGCAAACTAGTGGGGATGGAGAGCAATACACAGTTTCACTTATGCATCCTAAAGAGCCAATACCTCGACCATGCCACTGACCATACTGCATGTTTTTCATTCTGAATGCTACTGAAACAGGTGATATTTTAAATCACCTTAATCATTTTTTTGTTATGAATCAATCAATCATGAGGTGGGCTTATTTGGCCTAAATGGTACCATGGTAGCCCATGCCATACTGTTTACTTAATTTGTGAAATATTTACATAAACTAATTAATAAATTTTCAAATAAGAGATAATTCTTGCATTAATTTTCAACAAATTAATATGAAAAACTTTTTGGGTACACTTACGACCTGAATCGATTTATTATTAGGAACATTCCAGTAATGCCCTGTCTAAATTTTGATGTGCTTTAGAATGAATACACCTTAAGATAACTTGGACTACAGTACCAGTCAAACGGTTTAAACCACAAATCACTGTTGTTTAGATTTCCTTCCACATTTTAGAATAGTAGTAAACAAATCTTTTTAAACAGCACTGAAGGAATTTCTATTCATGCATGACTTTTACTGGCTGCTTTTTATCCATTACTTGGTCCAGGTAATCAATTCTAAAAAAGGTTTCTTAAATAGCCTAATATTTTAGTTTTCTAATTACAAAAAAAGAAAAGAAGAGGCTACGCCAACTTTCATCCACATTTGACACGATTTATAGTCATAAATCAAATCCACCAAAGAGCAAAAGAACTCAATTCTTGAAATGCGTTCACTGTGTCTGCAAAAAGGATTACAAGCCAAGATATGAGCAATCTTCTTTAAAGTGCAAAAAAGTGTTAAAAGTGTCAGTTCTGTGGAAAGGATGTGACATTTCCGTTGCATTGTCGAATTTGGAATGGAAATTATTACAAACAGTAAATCGATTTTTCGTCTTAATACTGTACAACCAAATGGTCTAAATGAGGATTTTAATCTGTGTAGTTTTCTATATTTTTTTCCCTACAATATGATGGTTAAGCGTTATTGGTGGAATAAAGTTTCTGTTTGAATTTTGTTGTAAATATTTTGTATTTTTGGTATCTCCTCTGAACATATTTGTCAATTGCCAATGCAAGTAATTGTTTTATTACTTTGTGGTTGATTGGACACGTGTGTTGACATGCAAGCAATTAGATATTAGGTTATGATCATTGTCAAAAGAATGTAATCACTGAGGAAGGTCCTGAGTGACTGAAACATTTGTTAATTTTAATATTCACTGCAGCACTTTTTATTAAAGAAGATTGCTGTCTTGCCTTGTAATCCTTTTTAAAGACATAGTGAACATATTTCAAGAATTGAGTTTTCTATTTACAGAAATTAAAATGTTGGCACAATTCTACAAAAGTAATTTCAAACAGTGAAATATACACTTTCAAATATAAGATTTTTAAGATTATGAGAAACATTTTTTGTCAATTGTGTCTAATCTCTTGACTGGTAGCTACTATAGGTATAGCCTAAGTATCTGGAGCTAGACAACCTTATACACCACTCACTAGTATGTATAGACTTTAACAGTCTGTCTAACGTCTATCTGACTAACATCTATATTTGGGTTCCACGAAGGAAAGAACGACATGACAGCAAGTAACTGAGAAGAAAATGTTCACCTTTACGGGAAATACTCCTTTAAGCTGTATCTGCTGAGACAGCAAGCGTCACTCTGTGCTGTTAGCAGACGTGACGCATAAATTGATATTGTTTACGTCAGACGGTCATAGTCATTCACAGGCCGTATCATTATTTCATTGATGATTGTTTCATTAAGTCGCGTTATGTCGACGATTGTATTTATGATGCATTTAATCCACAAGGTAAAACAATAAGTCACAAAAATATTATCTTACCTTCCGCCACCGTCTCCTCCACTGTAACTTGATACCGTCCTATGGTAAACAACCGTCCGATAAAAGTGCCGCCGCTGCCAGCCCCTGTGCCGCCTCCGGTCCCGGGCCCGGAGCTCACAATCTCCCGTCGGGCGTCAAAGAACTTCTTCATTGTCAAACACTTTTATTCATACAAGTATTATATCATGAAAAACGACCGACTTCTTGTGTATGCGTCGTCCGACAGTTCCAGATAAGCTTTACAACTGACGCACAAGTGATAAGAAAACACGATGGCTTCTCGGTACGTTTAACGGAGGTACATCACAATATCATGAATGCAGTTTGCATCCAATTCAGCGTGACATCAGTAAAATAAAACAAACACAAATCCGATGTCAGACGCCCAGCAGGATGAATCAAGTCTTCATACTTTTGTACCTAGATCTGACATCACCTTTTCAGCAGTATGTGTTAAGTGTCAGCCGGTGTTAAAAGCCACGCACCCCTGTCAGCAAATGTGTCCTTATAAACAAAATATCCACAGGGTTCTCCTGCCGTCACGCTGTTTTTAAGGCACGGTTTATTTCCCAATAGATTTATCCGCAATGACTGTCGGCATTGTGTTCAAGTGTTCAAGATTTGCTCTCTCTCTCCGGTTGGTCCTTTAATCATCTCAGCTGATCGTATAAAAACACACTTACGTTCGCCCGAAAATCAGGAAGTGTCGCACGTATAGAGTGAATTAAACAGCTTGCTCGTCTGGCATGCTCATTAATGATAGTGTTCGTGGGTATCTGTTGATGAGGTCATGTGAAAAATAATGCCACACGAGTTGTGAACAGTAATAAACAGCGCTTTAGTGTGGACCAACTCGACCGTCCACGTTCAGATTGACGTGCTGGTAGATGTAGTTCAGAATAAAGAGGTGACGTCAGCGGGAGACGCACGCGCGCTTCCAATAATAGCTGCTAGAAGGCGCTATAATCAACATTTGTTGGTCTTTGTATTATAGTATAGCATATCTACATAAATGTACAAACACATACAGCTCACAACAATTAAGAAAAGACAACAAATACTGAAGAAATACATTAAAAAACATATACAGTGGTATATAAAAGGAAAAAGAACAACAACAATTTATGTCAGAGGTAAAATTATAAAATTAAATATCCAGGTTCAAGTTCCCCGTTAGTTTTTTTGTTTTTAATATTGCTAAAAGTTTTGAAGCATTGTTTAATTTCTTTTATAGATTGTTCACAGTATAATTTAATTTTAGCCCACTTCTTCACATGAATGTGATATTTAGTGAAATTAAAAGTTGTATAAAAAATATTGTATTTTATAGAATTAATTGTATCTTGTACAGTAAATAAATAAAGTTTAATTCGTATGAAAGTTGTAGATAATCTAGAACAGAATATAGAGACATCAATTCAAAACATTCTTGAATATACTGTTTTATCATTTTACCATCAACTGATGCAGAAATCATTCAACTTCACAACACATGGTCGTACAAGAGTGACCATTGATACGCTGTCACCTGCAAAAAAAACCCAATCACATTTTAGAGAAGAAAAACATCTATTGACTTTTAAAGCTGCTATGTAAACACGACTTTCTCCTTGATAGAAATGTAGTGGAGTGAAAAGTATAATATTTGTCCTTCAAATGTAGTTAAGTTAAGGAACATTTGTCCAGAAAGTACAGTACTTAACTAAATGTACTGAGTAAAACGTAAAAAAAAAACTCTAAAGTATTTTAACTGCACGATGCACATGAGCAAAGTCTAGTCTGTAAGTTGTCTTAAACAAATCAAATAATGTATATTGTTTGTGCGCTCTTTCATGTACCGTGACTCACTGGAAACTGGAAAGCAATGAGGTCGGAGACATCCGAATCCGAGTTGTCTGGAACGCAGCATCAGTCCGCGACTAAAGTTTAACGTCATCAGTACGCGACTGTCATACGCCGCACTACCCACATGGTTCATTTAAATGCAGTACCGTACACTTTGTTTTCATTTCTGTTGCAATGTAAATGCGCTCTTATTCGTTTAGTTGTCCTTATATTCTTACGAGACTGACAGTAAAGCAGAAGTCTGTAATGGCACTCTTTATGATAAATCGGTATGTATTGATTTGCTTGAAAACATCGGTATGTAATGATTTGTTTGAACATATAATGTCATAAAATGTTTTTCTCATGTAAAAAGACTACACAACATTAATTATCATGATCTTTGAACCTTTCATGATCTCACATTTTTGCAGACCAGCTTTCAAAGTGAAGATTCTTGTATATTCTTTTAGATTCTTCTGTTAGGTGCTGTATAATGTCACACAATGACTTTTTGTATTAAGCTTAATGTTTTTCAGCACTTAGCACCAGGAAGATCTGTTCTTTGACTTTACTAAATACGTTTTATTCGGGTATTAGTATGTTTTGATGTGTTTTGATCAGGTATTTAGGGGAGGAGGAAGACAATGAATCTAGCAGAGGGTCTCGGTCCAGAGCGCTGCTGGCTAAACTGCAGGAACAAGCCAAAGCCAGAGAACAACAGAGTTTCTCAAATACAGCAGAAAAAGATGATGACCATCAGGGTAACACAGAAAAGAAGAAAAGAAAACCTGAACAGCAAGAGACTGAGGGAGTACAGCAGAAATCTAAGAAAAGAGGAAGTGACAGAAAAACAGATTTTGCTAATGAAGGTGCCAGTTTAACTAAGAAAAAGAAAAAACAGAAAAGATTTTCTCTAGATGATGAAAATGCAAAAACAGGTAAAACTGCCCTACTAAGATTAAACTGGGTTAAAATTTAGGGGTACAACCTTGTGTCCTGTTTATTTTCTCAAAATAGTAAAGATAGAAATCTCATGTCTCAATTCTATTTTCCCAATTTTAGTTACCTATTTGTGGGCCTTTTTTTTCTAGTATTGTTTCATTTTAATTTTTGTTTTGTGTGTGTGTTTTTTTTATTACTATAAATTCGTGAAATCACAATTCCTATTTATTTTATTTTCAGTTACAGGTAAGGTTAGAAAGGATTTAAAAGCATATTTTGTTTTGGTATTTATTTCAGGAGATGAAGAATCAGATAATCTGCAGAAATCTGCAGAAAGCACTGAGACAATTCAAGGTGACTTAGAAAAAACGCAAGAAACTGAAACAGCTGTGAACCCACAAATTGATCAGTTACATGCAGAAAACACTGCCTCCCAGACCAGTTTCCATGTCCTGGGTGGGTTCGAAGAAAAGACAGTGCAAAAGGTAAAGAGAAGAAAAATACTTTAGTATTCTATGTTTTAAAATCAAAAGATGCAGGGGTTTTTTCTGTACATCTTTAGGTCAAAAGAGTTTTGCCCCAGTGGCTGGCACAGCCTGATGTCATTCAGAGGGACATTATGACTAACCTTGTCCCTGTCAATGAGGTACCGGGCATCTGTGCCATGCTGCTAAAGAGACTTAAAGACAATGGGATACAGAACTTTTTTCCAGGTAAGAAATATAATTCTTTAACATTATGCATTAATTAATAATGAGTCTCTTAGGCATAGTTGCCATTGATAACTGGTTTCTACCAAAAAATCTTTAACCATACTGATAGCTCAGATGCCAATATTTGGTGGTTTAAATACTCATGTGAGGACTCTCCCAAAGTTTTTAAAGCGTTCTTTATGTTTGAAGCATGATTTTTTTTATAGTCTGGTAAAATACTTTTTGGGTATTATTAAAATACTCATGGGTATTATTACCATGTTGGATATTATTGCTTTTGGTTTGTGCATTTAATTCACTGAAATGTGTATTTGTGTACTTTTTTGTCGTGGGTGCATGTTTCAATTTTTTAAATAGATAACTGATGCATAGACTGTTCTTTTTTTTATGTCTGGACTCTAATAACACAGCTTTGCAGGAATTACCCTACTGAAGATCCCACAGTATAATGTTTTTATTCATGCCTATCTGTTTACTTTTTCAGTCCAAGCTGAGGTTATTCCTGCTGTTCTGAACAGCGTGAGCTCAGAACTGCTGGTTGGTCCAGGTGGCTATCGGCCCAGAGACATCTGTGTTTCTGCACCTACAGGAAGTGGAAAGACATTGGCCTTTGTTATACCTGTTATACAAGTAAGAATCATGTTTTTATCCTGACTTTTGTGTTTTTTTATATTAAAGCTGTGGCTCTTTTGACGTATTGAGCTGTGAAGCATTCATTATTGTAGTTATGAGTAATTTGTGGAAGATTGTTTTTGTTTGTCATACAGATGTGAGAACATTGGATTTTTGGATAGTGTATATTTGTGTTCTTTACTTCAGGCACTGTCTAAGCGTGTGGTGTGTGAGGTTCGTGCATTGGCTGTACTACCCACCAAAGAGTTGGCACAACAGGTACTAATTAACACTTATCAATATTAATTATGTACATAACCAAGTATTTGCTCATCCGTACCATTGCATTTGATTTCTGTCTTTCAGGTGTCAAAAGTGTTCAGCTCATATGCTGAAGGCACTGGTCTGAAGGTGGTCATGATCACAGGACAGAAATCATTTGCTGCAGAGCAGGAATTGCTTTCTAAAAGCAGAGGGAGTGTTTGTTGCAGTTTGGCTGATATTGTTGTGGCCACACCGGGCCGTCTTGTGGATCACATCAACAAAAATAATAACTTCAGCCTACGACATCTGCGATTTCTGGTGAGCTTAGTACATGTATATACATTTATTTAAATGGGTGATGACATGAGGAATCAAATTTCTAGAGAGGTTTGACATATAAGAGCTCTTTGTATTGTTAAGCTAATTTCACAGCACAAAAAGTCCCCCTTATTACAAAAAAGCATTTATGTAATAAGGCTTCTAATGTAGGTTACCTTGATATTGGTGGATTTGTGACATTACAATGACAAAACTCTTCACTTCAACCATAACTGCAGCGTAACGATACTTTTAAGTCATTGCAATGTTAACCCTGCCCACTGGCATTCAGTCACTGAGGGTCGAGTAGTTTTTTGCAAAACGACAAAATAAATAAACATTCTTTAATACTTGACGTATGTTCCGGTGAAGAAGTTAGTCAAAAACGATAGCTTTGTTCCAAGTGATATTAGTTACATTTCTGATATAAAATGTAATGGAAAAATAGCCTGATACCTTTACATTGCCTGTATAGAGAATATGTAAAGATGTTTGTGTTTGTTGTAGATTATTGATGAAGCAGACAGGATGATTGACAGCATGCATCAGTCTTGGCTCAGCCAGGTGACTAAAGCGGTGTACAGAAGCCAAGGTGACCGACAGATGTCAGTCTTAGGAAGAACACTGCCTGGACCAATCACAGTAGCAAGGTACGATTAACTAAAAGTCTAGGTATTTTTTCAGAATCATCCGATTTGTTTGAATTTACAAATCTGTAGGTGAGCCAGAGTGGATGAAACTTATGTTACATAATAACTATACTGTCTTTAAGTTATAGAGTGGTTCAGAGATTATGTATTTTTGTATGCAAACCCCGGAAGCGGGTTTCACCATTATGGTGAAAAGACAAATGTTATAAAAAGCATGCAATAAAAAGCAATTAAATGTAGAAAAATACTGAAAAAATATAGAAAAATTAAGTGTAGAAGCATCACTTTATGAATGATATGTTTTTTTTTTGTGTATGTCAGTTTGTCTGCACCACAGATGCCGTTACAGAAGCTGCTCTTTTCAGCCACTTTAACCCAGAACCCCGAAAAACTACAACTGCTGGATCTGCACCAGCCACGACTCTTCAGTTCCACGTGCACCTCTACAGATATGGCCACATCAACCCAGGACACATTTCACTTTCCTCAGAGCCTCTCTGTAAGACATTTATAGCATCAAATAGAGTCAATCATAGTATTGTATCAGTAATTTTACTATTTATGTAGCACTTTTTTACAATGTTGCATTGTTTCAAAACAGAAATAACAGAAAACCGATTAAATTTGTAGCATACAAGCAGAGTAGAATACATGGCTGTATTGTAAATGTTGTTGTCATCACAGTAAGATTGTAATCTACTAAAATGCTATATAATTTTTTTCTGAGATTGTTGGACATTTGGCCAGGTTATATGATAACATGCATTTCCAACTTGCATAAAAATGACCCTTAAAAAGAATAGAAAATTATATAAGAACAATAGTGTAACATGCATAGAGGATTTGCAATAATACCATGAACTGGAGTTTAGCCTGCATAGAGGAAGTACAGTAATACCAGTAATGTACCGTGGCATTGCATGCTAAAAAAGTAAAGTATTGAATCTTTAAGATTGTAGTTGGGCTTTCACTGTAATGAAAGCTATAACTAAACTGCTGATTAGTTTGTGCTTATGTCTTACACAGGAGTATTATGTCCCCTGCACCCTAAGCAAGAAACCGCTAATCATCCTTCACTTTTTGCTTCGGCTCAAGTTCAGTCCTGTTTTGTGCTTCACCAACTCCAGAGAAACAGCTCATCGGTAATGGTTGTGCTCCTGCATCATTTAGATTACCAATAGGTGCCACCTTGTTTTTTTAGATTGCTGGGATGGTTCAGCATTTCTTTAAAGTAATACACAATATTTAATGATGATAAACTTGCTTTTCATAGGGGTAAGGGTACAGTTATGAATTTTTGGTGTATGGCAAAATTTAAACCGTAAAGAATTGAAAAACAATTGTGATCAAAAAATTGTTTTCTGCTACTTTTATATATTTGCTAGCTGACTATCTCTGTTTTTCTGGTTCTTAGTCTCTATTTGCTTGTGAAGCTCTTTGGCGGTGTGGATGTTGCTGAGTTTTCTTCCAGACTAAGGCCAAGTGAGCGACAAAGAACGCTAAAGGATTTTGAGCAAGGGAAGATTCCACTGTACGTAAGCAATTATCATCTTAGCATATTAACTTCTGGAAAATGCTCATAAATAATCTGATTTTAAAAGCTTACGCTTCTTTTAATGAAAGAATGATATTTGTCCTGTTAGATTGATAAGCACAGATGCTGCTGCGAGAGGGATTGACATTGAAGGAGTGAAATGTGTCATTAATTATGATGCACCACAATACATCAGGACATACATTCACAGGCAAGTCAACATAACTTAATAGAAATAAGAAATACATACTATATCTAGAACATATTGGTTTTATGCTGATATTAAATGTGTATTGCGTACTGTATGTATCTAAACAGGTGTACTGTTTTTTATTTTCTACAGTAAATAAATTATATTTTCTGATTTACATATTATGTCCTTTATTATCATTATCAACTCTGTTTCTTCAGTTTTAGAGATCTTTCACTCCAAAACCATAATTTTTAAGCCATAATTTAAATAAATGTAAATTCATGATTGTTTTCTTTGTAATGAAGACAATTTTAATATTACTGCATCCATTGCGCAAATCCTGTAAATCCATTTGAGATCTGAGCATGTGTGTATTTTGATTTGTCTGGTATGTTTTATGTGCAGGGTCGGACGAACGGCTAGGGCAGGAAAAGCTGGATTGGCTTTTACTTTTCTTTTAAAAGTGCAGGTTGGTATTTTATCACAATTAGAATTATATTTTACAGTGTTTATTTTTCATTGTTTTTCAAAAAGAGTTTTTTTTTCAGTAAATTTATAGCTTATAGCTTTGTTTTACAGATGCCAAACGATCAAGTGCAAAAATGTATGATTTGTTGTCATAGCTCGTAATCATTATAACACCATTTTATATTTAGTGTGTTAAATCATTTCTTCTGTGCAGAAACGTTTTTGCTTGTGCATTATGTGTGACAGACTGTGAATGGCTGAAATATTCCAGACTTGCATATGCAAATCTTGACTGTGTCTTTTTAGGAGAATAGATTCTTACAGATGGTGTTGGATGCTGGCAGTCCTGGCATACAGAGACAGCTTGTCCAACCAGAAACTCTTAAAAGTATGGAAGCCCGATATGAACAAACACTTGCTGAGCTTGGAAAAGTTATAAAGGTAAGAGCAAAGCAGCTGGGCTCTTACATTTATTCCCATTGCCAGTAGTTACTTTAGTGTTATTTTATACCAGAATTTAGACAGATTTTAATTTTTTTCATACAATATGTTTTCCATATTGTATTTAGATAAACAAATATCAACACAAAATGTAATGATTATATGTAATAATACAGTAAAGAGTTCTTTCATTAGCCCAAAATTTAATTTATGTATTTCAAACATGAATAAATCTTTTCATTGGGTTATTAATAATGAAAAATAAAATGTATGTAAATACATTAGTGAGTATTTCTTATTTTTTTCTAATTTCTTATCTTATTATTACTAAAAATGAAATACAAATTAAAAATCTGATAAATGTGCATCCTAAGCATCTACCCCAGTTCAAATTCAGAAACTGTATTGTATAAAGGCATTCTCAATTAAATGTCTTGCGCACACAAAATTAGAAGTATAACTATAAAGTTTTCGTTAAAGCTTAAGTTATGCTAATGTTTGCTTTTTGTTTTCAAGGAGGAAAGTGCAAAGAAGCGTTTCTGAGAAGAAACTGAGCAACTGAACATTACAACTGATTATTTGTGTGAATTAATTGAATGATCTACCATGATTTAAAGTTTTGCAAAAGACGAACTATGTACATTACATAATAATGTAATAAGGTACAAAATGTTTTAAATAAAAGATTTAAGCTTGTTTTTTAAAGGCCCACTGAAGTGAATTGGAATGCGCAGCATTATTTAATGTCTTGATGTTATTTCAGCTGAGAAAAGAAAACAGCAGAGACATATTGAATGGCTAGAAAATAATCAATAGCAATTTGTTTTACGGGACAAAGTCTGGCAAAGTCACATTTAACATTGTGTATCATTTCAGCTTATTTGCGACATACTACAACATTACAATTTAATCATTATCTTTAATATTTTAAGAATGAAATCAACATTAGATTAAATTATTACAATTTATGTTTGGCATATGTACATTTAAAGAATTAAAATTTCAATAATAAGAGATTTTATCTGCCATCTTGATTGTCTTTCTTAAGTCCTTCATGCCCTTCCTGCTTATAATAGTTGTTAAGTTTCTTGGTTAGTTTTTAAGTGACTTTCATTCTATAACAAATGGACTTTGTAATCAAAGAAGAAAATTGTATTCTTCAGAAATTGCTCTGATAGCTCAAGAAATTAGTTGGAGTTGCTTCATTTATGTTGAAGCCATTTCTATGGAAGTGATAATATTTTGAGTTTATTTAGTCAAATCTGAGAAAAACCTGTGTTGCAAATGAAACTTAGAAATTGGACGAGCACCGGGACCATGTTCGACTCGTCCTCCAGCGCCTCCAAGATCATCACCTCTACCTCAAGCTAGAGAAGTGCGCTTTCCATCTCTCTGAGGTCCAGTTTCTGGGGTATGTGATTAGCTCCACGGGGGTGCTCATGGAGAAAGTTAAAGTAGAAGCTGTCCGGACCTGGCCTCAGCCCTCCTCGATCCGAAGTCTGCAGCGCTTCCTGGGGTTTGCAAATTTCTACCGGCGATTCATCCATCACTTCAGCACCATCTGCTCACCCCTCACCTCTCTGCTCCGAGGCAAACCCAAGGCACTGGTCTGGACCCAGGAAGCGTCTGATGCATTCCATCGTCTAAAGGAAGCCTTCTGGACGGCACCTATCCTCCGACACCCGTCTCCTGAGCTTCCGTTCATCGTGGAAGTCGACGCCTCCACAACCGGAGTAGGTGCCGTGCTTTCCCAGCTGCAGGGGAGTCCAGCTCGCCTTCACCCATGTGCCTTGATGTCCCCGGCGGAGCAGAACTACAACATCAGGAACCGGGAACTGCTTGCTATCAAGTTGGCTCTGGAGGAATGGAGGCATTGGCTGGAGGGAGCTAAGTACCTGTTTATTGTTTACACTGATCATAAAAATCTTCTGTATCTCTGTGATGCTAAGAGACTTAACTCCCGTCAGGCCCAGTGGGCTCTTTTCTTCTCACGTTTTAATTTCACAGTTACTTATCACCCTGGCAGCAAGAACGGAAAGGCAGATGCCCTCTCCAGAATCCACGCTCCTGACGTCAACGCTGATCCCCCAGAGCCCATTCTCCCTCCAGCCATGGTAGTCTCTCCCATTGAGTGGGAGCAGGATGAGCGAATTCGTGCCAGTCAGCACAATCAACCTGCTACGCCGGGAGGTCCAGAGGGGAGAATCTTTGTGCCCGAAGATCTGCGCATCTCCCTAATGGACTCCGTCCATTGTGTTCCGGGTACGGGACACCCAGGTCAGCAGCGCACCCTCTCACTGCTCTCCCACCGTTACTGGTGGCCAGGCATGTCCAGAGATGTCGCCCGATATGT
Source organism: Beaufortia kweichowensis (assembly GCA_019155185.1). Taxonomy (NCBI): domain Eukaryota; kingdom Metazoa; phylum Chordata; class Actinopteri; order Cypriniformes; family Gastromyzontidae; genus Beaufortia; species Beaufortia kweichowensis. The sequence continues at coordinate 14,799,075 of CM032806.1, forward strand.
GCAGGGGTGCTCAGTCTGTGCCGTTACCAAAGTTCCTCGTCGACTACCCCAGGGCAAGCTGCTCCCGCTCCCGGTTCCCCAGAGACCCTGGTCCCATATCGCTGTGGACTTCATGTCCGACCTTCCTAGCTCTAATGGTTTCACCTGTGTCCTGGTGATAGTCGACCGCTTCAGTAAGGGCTGCAAACTCATTCCACTACCAGGCCTGCCCACCGCCATGCAAACAGCTGAGGCCCTGTTCCAGAATGTATTCAGACATTTCGGCCTGCCCGAGGACATCGTATCAGATCATGGCCCCCAGTTCATTTCCCATGTCTGGAAGGCGTTCTTCTCTCTGTTGGGGGTCACGGTCAGTTTAACCACGGGCTATCATCCCCAAGCGAATGGCCAGACTGAGCGCAAGATCCAGGAGGTCGGGAGGTATCTCCAGACATACTGCAGTCGCCATCAGCACAGCTGGCATCGCTTCCTGCCGTGGGCCGAGTATGCACAAAACTCCCTGCGCCAAGATTCCACTCAGCTCACTCCCTTCCAGTGCATACTCGGCTACCAGCCACCCCTCTTCCCGTGGACCCAAGAACCATCAGCGGTGCCCGCTGTTGACCACTGGTTTCGGGTCAGTGAGAGGGTATGGAATTCCGCCCACATCCACCTGCAGGCTGCAGTCCGTAGGCAGAAGAGGCATGCCGACCAACGCCCATCTTCCACCCGGGTCAGTTGGTCTGGCTGTCGACTCGGGGACATCCGCCTACGGCTGCCCTGTAGGAAACTCACCCCCAAATTCATCGGTCCCTTCCCTATTGACAAACAGCTAAACGCAGTGACTTACTGGCTGCAACTCCCCCGTTCCTACCATCTGGCCCCATCCTTCCGTGTTTCATTACTCAAACCACATGTTAACCCTGTTCCTCTTCCTTCCCCAGAATCTGGTGCTGAAGGACCTCCACCGGCGGCTCCGGAGCCTCCTCTTCCACCTCCCATCGACGAGCAGAACCGCATCTACCGGGTCGATACCATCCTCCAGTCATGTCGGCGGGCCGGCAGGCTGGAGTGCCTCGTGTCCTGGGAGGGATACGGTCCGGAGGAACGCTGCTGGATCCCTCACTCAGATGTTCTGGACCCTACCTTGCTCTCTGATTTCCACAGAACCCATCCCACTCAGCCAGGTCCCAGGCCACGAGGTTGCCCCCGCCGATGTCTGTTGCGGCCCGCAGGAGCGGTCCGTGGAGGGGGGGTACTGTCACGAGCGTATATACGATCCCTTCAGCATCGGATTCGATCCCACACTTCACCCGTTCTTCATCCCCGGAATACTGAACTACATGTCCCATTATTCATTGCACTCAGCTCACCTGTTCCCGATCAGCACTCAGCCCCGCAACCATCATCACCTGTTTCACCTTGTTACCCTTGTTGTGACTCTATTTAATGTGTGTGTTTGCTTTTCTTTTTGTCTGGTATTGTTGTTGCTTTGTTGGTGTGACCGTGCATTATATGTTCTGGAGATCTGTAAGTTTAACTCAGCGAGTGGTTTACCGCTGTTATATCTGCCTGTTTGATTCCCCTTTGAAGTGAGGTTTGTACCTGTTTGCTATTTCTCTGATGAAGCTCGACTTTGATCAGTATTCTCGTGTATGCCTCGTCTGATGCACGGTAACAAAGTAATTGTGTTTCTAAGCAATGTATTTTTCCAGACAGCCGATACGTGCTACAGTCTAGCGAGGAGTGTCTCGAGAGAGAGAGAGAGAGAGAGAGAGTGCGATCGGTAAAGTAAAACGAGGCGAGATTCGAACTCGGGTCGCCCGATGCACAACCGTGCCACATGTCGGAGCACTGCCCACAAGGCATGTGTAAAAGCATTGTGTTTAAGATTAAAAACTAATATTAGTGTTTCAAAAGTAAGGCCATTCCTGTTTCCCACCCGCCCACCTTACAGTGCAGGCCCTACTTCTAACTCAAAATGAAGAGCCTGGGGTGAACAGCAGCCTGGTCCGCCCGTCCTGCACCAAGCGAATAGCGAGAGCTAATAACAGTGTTTCCTATCTGCTGCAGAAAATCTTAATTTCATTATGTTTCTATTTTTATAACTGCATTTCATTAGATTAGTGTCTATAGCGAGCATGAAGCTTATAGAGTAGCTTGTCTCTAAATATTGTATTAGGGTTAGGGTTAGCAAGTGCTTGTTTTGCCACGTCCTGCTGTGGAAGTTTGCTAGTTGACTGGTAAAAATAAATAAAAACATTCATCGTCCTTGTTGTGGTATTATCCAACATGCAAATGTTTAAATATAACAAACAATCCAGTTACAGTTAATATTTACATACTGTTTAAGATTACAGGTTTTTTCCTACATAATAAATTTGCACACTTACCCTTACCTGCTGCTTCTTTGCTAGTAACCGTCGCGGAATATGCCACACAGAGCTCGATCAGCGCGTGATGGACTGAAAACGTTCTATGACGCCATGCACTGTGGATTCCAAAGCGTGACATAACACGGGTTCA